>JAGXEW010000136.1:0-493146 GCA_030684275.1 Acipenser oxyrinchus oxyrinchus | reverse complement strand
GATAAAACAAGATCTTGTGACTGCAGGGCACAACTAGAGACAAATTACAACTAGGGAGCATCTCTGCAATATAAGCAAGATCATGTAGGGCCTTGTAGGTCAGTAATAAAACTTTAAAACCTAATCTGTATTGTACGGAAGCTGTCCAGCCCTAGTTTTTGTTAAAATATTAGCTGCAGTTCTGAACAAGTAGCAGCCTACTCATGAGGCCAATGAAAAGAGCATTGCAATAATCAATCCGGGTCATGACCAAAGTATGAACCAATCTTTCAGCATCCAACAAGGTCAAGAGATGAATTAATAATGTCCTAATAATACAAAAGTAAGGTACAAAATGGCACCTAAGCAAAGTAAACCCTGTACGACACTATCATTATTACTGTAAGATCTGCTGCTGAAAAATGAAACTGTGCTCTACCGTGTGCGTTCTAAACAACAGAACAGAACGATGTTGTGGTTTTAGTAGAGAAAACCTCACAAAGACATTCGATATGCTTGTAGGCTTGGCAGTCACAGTTGGAGAAACCCATTTTGGGGGCTAAAATGAAGAACAAATGCCCTAGTCATTCTGGGAGCAAATGAATGACATTGGATGTATGTGTGGGAGTCCTGCATGTTTTTAAAGGGTAGTGTTGATCAGTTAAAGGTCTGAGTGGGGTAATACGGGCAGCACCGACCCCCATCGTTCACTACTGTACTTGTTGATGGGTAATGTATAGTGTGTGTGTGTGTGTGTGTGACTAAGGCATGGTGGTCTCAGTTGGAATGGGAGGGCAGTGTAAAGAGAGAGGTTCTGCGATTGATTTAGCCTCCGAGCACGCTGCCTGAGAGAGGGAGAGTGAGCAAGCTTATATTCCCTCTCAGACACTGGGCTCCAGAATGCTGTAACATGAGCAACACCAGCGATGTTTATCATTAATAAACCCATTGCAAAGATGATTTTACACACTATTCATTTCACCTCTTAAATCACAACATTGTTGGGAGTTTTAATGCACAGCAGTGCACTGCGGCACGCTAAGTGTGTTTGTGTTTCAAGTATAGGAAAGAAAGGGGGGGACTAGATGAAAAATGCAAGTAGTGTATTATAGTCTAATTCTAGGGTTGCATTTTTGGAAAGGCAATAGTTTGCAGAGATGTTGATATATTCAATGGGGAATACAAAGATGCAATAAAGAAATGACCACAGACAGCACAGTTGAAGCTTACCCGTGTGTTTAACACAGTTCACTATGAGCAGCTATAAAGCAATGTATTTGAGGACTCAGCTCATCCATTCAGCCTCATGTTACTCAGTGAAATTAACACTGGCCCCTCAGACTGGAATAATTACTTACAGATCCAGATCTGATCCTTTGAACCAGCCTTGTGATTGCACTTAATCAATGTGAAGTAAATACAATAATACATGGATTGTGAAGCTGTGCATTTGCTGCATGCATGTCTGTTCCTGCCTTCCCGTTGGGATGCCCTTGTAAACGAGCCTTTTGCATGCATTCTTTTCAATGAATAACATCATAAACAAAAAAATCTGTGACCAAATTCAGCACTACATCGGCTAAACCGCAGCAGGTGATATACCCGAAGCAACTTTATACCGACACAGTATTGGACTATAGCCAGTGTGAATGCCCCCCCTCCCACTTTTAATCACGAAATATCAAATAATAAGTTGATAAATAAATGTTAGAGCTTTTGATTTCCATAGTGAATCAAATGGAACTAGTTTACGCTGAAAACCATGGAGACTAGCACAGATGACAACAAAGGGAGGGGGGGGGGTTGAAGTCTTTAAAATCTTAAAAGGAGCTGACACAGTTAAACCAGAACCAGAAGACAATGTTGGAAATTAAGTGGAGAGATTTAAGGCAGAGGGAAGGAGACACTTCTTCACACAGAGAGTGGTGAGGGGATGGAATGGATAGTCATGTTGTTGAGGCAGAAGCACTGGGATCCTTTAAGACCCAACTAGGCAAAGATTTGAGATCAATCAGCTACTAGCTGTCAAAAAGTAAAAAGCAAAAATGGCTAGATTTATTCAAGTATCCAAAACAAACAGCCAACGAAAGAGAACAAGAGAACAGGTATTTTTCTATAAATTAATGGTGTATAACAGCAATTTTAAAACAAACGACTATTATATTTCAGAATGTTTACCTCTTTGACTTAAAAACACTACACTTGAAAAACAAATCTATATTTTACACTATTATTGCGTACAAGTAAAGCATAAAAATGCTACAATGCTACAATATAGTGAGTGCAGTATTATATTTCTTAAATGTATACTATATACAGCTTCATATAATGTCCCAATAATATTGTTATAATGTTTCATATACACAACAAAAACAAAAATGTATCTATAGATATATCAAGATGGATAAGCCCTGGATAGGAAACAATGTCCAGTACATCAGCACAAATTCCTAAAGCACACACTAGAATATAGACAATGCCACTGCTTCTAAATGAATGTGAGGCAGCAGCAGCAATCGTTTCCGGAGTGCTCCACTCTGTAACCCTTTATGAAGCCAGACAGAAAGCCTTCCTAAAGCTGCTCTTTGGTCTAAAGAGTCACATTAGTGCATGGCAGGCTAGCGAAGGTCAGACTACAGTGTAAGTGAAGCAAATAGGCCATTTAATACTACCCTGGTGTATCATTATACCCGACTACAGCTGCTAAATAATATGTGCTTCTACCCGTCCTACTAAAGCCATTGGATTGAAGACAAGATATTGTGTGAGTTTTGCATTTAAATTGAGGAAATGGAATAAGCAAGAATGCTTGTCAGAGGAGTTAACTGAATGTGTTTTATTGCGGTGAAATTATTATTATGTCTTAATGAATTTCTGCTTGACTGTTTGCGTTTTAGGTTTTGTATACTAAAAGCAGTTCCCTAAAATCTTCCTCAGGGTGAGTGGGAATATGATTCCTAGCCTCTGGTGATCACAGTTGTTCAGGGATTGCAGACAAGTTTTAACCTGTCAGCTTGTGCATTTCTGGCGATTCACATTTCCAAGACCTTGGACTAGTGATTTGGTAAGGAGTTATAAAATGGATTAGGTGACAAAATTAGGAAATCTGTGGTCATTGTGAAAGTCTAATTTGGACTGCTAACAAAATAAAAATCATCTTGTACTAGACACAAAAATAAATTCTGTATTTAGTAGCTTTATTGGTGAAGGTGCAAATCAGTTTATAAAATATTCTGGATCTGTAATTTAACTTTATTGCTAAAAGTGAGCATTGCTGTTTGTACTGACTCCATTCGTATTTACAAATGCAAATAGGGCACTTATTAGTGCAGAAATGAGATGTGCTCAGTAATAAGATATGTAGATATATATGTCATGTCAAGCGACTAGCTCACTCATCATTGTATTCTGTATGCTGAATTATATTTGCATCTAGTAATCTATGTGCACACCTTAATGTGTTGTGGGAATCTAAGGATGAAAATGATCAGTTGCTTACTACTTGGGAAACTATTTTTAATTGCCATGATAGAGGACATCACACCCTGTTATTGTGACAGCTTTATTTTACTTTTACAGAAAATAAAACATGAACAAGTTTTATTTTTGCTGATACCTTTTAAGAGAATCAGCTCAACTATGTATAACAATACATACATTGGGTTTTGGGACCACATGTTTCTTTAGATGAGAAGTGGAAAATCAGCACCCAACTATCAACTCAAAACATGCCTGATTTACTGCTGTGCAAACATTGTGTATCACACTATAGGATTAATTCATTTTGCTCCATAAAGTGGAATGAAACCTTCTGAATAATGTTGGGTTAACATATTGCATTACATACCGCTTTGTAGTTTTCCATATACTTAATGAGAAAACTAATCAAAAATTGAACAATGGGACATTTCAAACTACAACATGAAATACTGTACTACTATTATGGCTTCCGGTAGACTTTTGCGATATAATTTTGTAGTTTATTTGATTACATGCTGTTAAATAAAATATCAAAATTATGCACATATTTTTTTTTTTAAATAATGTCTCAATCCTAAAATTCTAGGTGATGTTAAACATTTGGCCATAGCTGTATATTATGAAATATATGAGAGGAATTTTGTTGCCTTCAGTTTCCACTTCTCTACTAAAGAAGAGATTTTAACTGATCCTATTAACAAGGCTTCACCAAAAAAAAAATAAATAAGCTATTCCTAAACTTTGCATGCGGACCAGCACAGATATTCACACTTTACAGAAATGAACCACAGAGGCCTGCGAGAAATGCAGCCCTTTGCAGTGGAAACACATATATAGAAGACATATATATATATATATATATATATATATATATATATATATATATATATATATATATATATAATTTTTTTTTTTGATTAAGTCACCCAACACAGAATTTCATCAGCCCCCATTTTAAATGTACCGCTACACCTAAATCCACAGTAATCCAATAGATAGTGCTATAAAACATTAAAATGTAACATGTCCTGTACTGTCAGAATACATGCATATTTAACAGTGCATGCTTGACAATATAACACTGTATTCTGAATACTAAAATAGTCCAGACATTTCTTTTCAGCATTACTGTATACTGTAAGTATCTTTCATCTTGGTGTTCAGCATAGGTACTTGATAGAAATCTGAGGGAAGAATTGAAGGCTGCCTCGCAGTATGAAAACAGGTCTATTCATATTTAATATTCCAATACATCTATTTGCAAATAGCCTATAAAAACGTACCATTCTGAGAACATATTCTTTTCCGATATTTAAGTGTTAAAAGCTTATGAAGAAATTGACCACAGTAAAAATGTAGTTGTCATTGGCTTTTTTTCCCACAAGTATGTTATTAGATTCTTAGTTCAAGCATTTGTTTCAAGTATATTGTTTTACTATTTTGATTTGAATTGCTAAGGCAACACATTACAATATCTGCTTCAAAACTGCAATTCCTTTATACTAACTGAATGTTTGAGTAAGGAGAACAACACCATAGGCAGAGGGGCTTTTCTGACTAATCAATGGATTCATTCACAATTTGTGACTAAATCAATTAAATTGGTGCACACTAAATAAACTTTGCATATGCAAAGTACAAGTATTCTAGACATCTATTCCGTAGAATAACTATTTCTGCAAAGGATTATATTATTTTAATACTATAATTATTTTTGACAGTATGGACAGTTAAACAATGAAACCCTTTAGCAATGCACACCCTTGCGTTGCCCTTTGGTTTGATGACAGCAGTAGAATGATACAGAGCTTTGATACAGAGGCCCCAAGAAAATAGCAGCATTCAGACAGTGACAACTTTCAATAGCAATAGTTTTACACATTATAGTTTATTTTATAAAATACATTTGCATTAAGTGTTGCTGATCCTTTCCAGTAATTGGTAATTTGGTCATTTCCAGTGCAGACAGACCTCTAACTTGGCTAAATAGTGAGATAAAGTAATTTAAATGAGCATCCCTCTCAAAGTAGTCTAAAGAATTTCATTTTTAAAATATGTTTTACTGGTAAAATTATTATTATTATTATTATTATTATTATTATTATTATTATTATTATTATTATTACTTGGGATTAAAGCTGGGCGTTTGGGTACATTTTATCTCCCATCGCAAAATATTGTATTTTATTTAAAACATGGTTTTAACAACTCTGCGTCTGCTGTAATTTACACTTTTAGACCAAACTGTCCAGGGTAATTACAACAGCTCGCCGAGTTTCTATAACTTGGTCTTTCCTTGGTTTAGGCTTGTGTAGAGTAGCAATTCATTCATTCATGTATTTGTTTATGTTTTAGTTTCTTTGTTATTTGCAAATGTGTGGGCTTGTGTTTTAAGTAGCCTGGTCATTTAGGTTGATATGTACAGCGCGATGTAGAAATGTGTTATATACTGCTGGAGAACGTGTTTGCTTAGTTAAACGGCACTACAGACTTCACCTCCGTCGTAATATGAGAATGTTAATTTAAATAGACGCTCATAATATTGTAAAATGCGGTATAATTTAGTAATGTCTACACGGCAGTGTTTTGATGCATTAATACAACGTCATATGTATTTCGCAGTAATACTGAGTTTACAAACTGTAGCCGGTTAATAATGATACGCGATTTCTTGTATACCAGCGCTTGGGTTAGAGTAGCCTACTGTTTTCAAGTACTGTATCTAGATATTTCAGCCGTCCCTTTGAAAGAAAAAAATAATTATAATACAAAATTGTAGTCAAACTTGCCAAGTGTATCCATTACTTTTGCCTGTTATAAATACATTTATATTTAGACCGTGCCCGTGTATTTCTTTTTAGTTGTCATTTGTTTCTGTAGAAAAAATAAACAGATAGAAATCTGGGGAAATCTGTCCAGCCGCCTATTTAATTCTCTCGTTGATATGTGGTGGTTTGGGTAATAAAATTTAAAAAATAAAATAATAAAATTACTGCGACGGTTCTGCAGTGCTACAGCGCCCCTAATGTTCAAGTAATGAACACGATTCCACTTTGCTGCAAGTCCTTTTAGGAGGTACCAAAGATTAGTTACTTTTACAATGACCATTTGAGTGTATATTTGACGAACACGTCAAATGGATTGAATATGGTGTTTTATCTATTAAAATAAAGCTAATCAAAAGTCCTTATTACATTCACATTCAATATTTAGTAAAATAACATGTAGATACAATTGTGTAGGCTCTTGTGTGCACATTAATATTAATATCAACATCTTGTTATTATTTTTTTATTTTTATAAATATGTTTTCTCATTTCGCAATTTTTTTTATAAAATAATAAGAATATAAATTAATTTTCCATGTTGAATGTGACAAAAAAATTGAGAAAAAAGTGTTTCAGATGATTTCAATTATTATAATTCCGCTGTTTGGTGTTAGTTTTGTAAAATAAATAAATAAATAAATAAATAAATAATAATAATAATAATAATAATAATAATAATAATAATAATAATAATAATAATAATAATAATAAAATAAATAACATAACATAACATACAAATATTAGGCTAATTAATGACTAAACACTCCGTTCCATTCAATTATATGTGAGTAAGAGTAGAACACATAATTATATTTTGTAAAGGTTTTCGTCTTCTAAATAAAAAAATACAATGTTAATGTTAAGTTGACTCATCTCAAACTATTGTAAAAAAAAAAGAAAAACTGAAAACGACACAGTTCCAATATGTCTTGTGTTTTAATAATTCATGTTAATAAAAACACCATCATTATTAGATAACAAAATTAAAACGTACACACAATTCTAGGGCAACATAGTATAATGACTCAGGTAAACTACTTGGACAGGTGTCTCCAATAATCAGCATGCATTTTAAATATACTGTAAGACACACGATGCAGCGAGCTACATCATTGATATGCAATCTGTATTTTATTTTATTTTTGTATGCGCTCTTTATAAGGCAATTTCTATAGGCAAATATGCTCAAAAATTGACCCTTTTAGTAATAGGAATACTTTCTAGTAAAGAAAGCAGCAGTCTGATCTAAATATATAAAATGCTGGCATGGTCCTCCTAAGAAATAACGTCATCTTAAATAAACCGAAGTTAAAATCTTGAAGACATTTGCAGTCGGCAAAGGGTGCTTGCTACAATAACTTCCTCTCGCCCGGCAGATTGCTAAGAAAACTGAGCGCCCCCTCACTCCCTTGCCTGACCCCGGCCACTTTCAATCACCATAGCCGCGGTTCAGCCAATTTGCTTCGAGAAGAGGAGGAAGCGGTAAATGGGACCATTTGTGTGTACGGCATGTTTGATTCTCAAACAGCTTCAATAAGTTCAGAGGCTGTACTGGGGATTTGTTTGAAAACCTGTCTTTGCCAATTAAATTGGTGGGACGTTTCGGAAGATTTAAAGGAGGTTTAACCTTCCACTTTCCATTTAAAAGGTTTAGACCATTTATCATATGTTTTCTATTCCCTCAATCTTAGTATTGTATTTGTGTATTTTTACTCAGAAAAGCCTTCTGCATTATATATATATATATATATATATATATATATATATATATATATATATATATATATATATATATATATATATATTTACTATCTCCTTTTATTAGTTTTATAAATTATTATTAAAATAAGAATATGTTGTCAAATTATTATTTGAGAATATATCCTACAAGTGGCACCAAACATATTTAGACATTTGCCGTATATTTATCCTGGTTTAGGCTATTAGAATTGTCTAAACAAAGCACAAAAAAGTACAGTACAGTAGCCTTCCTTCTGCATTAAAAGTGTTTTTGCCATTGCATATACTGTATGGCAAACCTATAAAAAGAATTGTAGAAATATGACAGATTTATAATTGTAATTACTTTAATAACCACAATAGGAAATCAAATTCTGGATAAGGGTATATATTTTTTTTTTAAAAATTAAAAAAAACCTTTACAAGATTGTCCGTGTTTTACTATTATGCTTACTATCATGTAATTTAAAGTGTGACTCATATCATGCACTAGGAAATTCTTTAAGAAATCTGCAAACACACATTTCTGGAAATCACCAGTAATATTACTACAGGAGTTTTACCAAACAGCTGGATTCACTAATATAAAATACAAGTGAGTTTTACCATTAAGAATTGCTATACAATAGTGTTCTTTTGGCCTTAATAACTGGACATTTGAAATCAATGTCACCTCATTGAAAGAGGATAAGTCTGTTCTGTAAAGGGTCTGCCCAAGATTTACAGTATTTAAAGTAAAACATACAAGATGCATGTCTAGATTTAACAGGTACCATTACCATACATGGATTACCCTACAACAGTGAGTGTCTAAAATCAATTAGCAAGGTGCCTACACCAAAATGTCATTTGCACCAGTGTTTTTTGTAAGTAAAATAAAATGAATATGTGACAAAACAACAAAACACACCCAACTTGAGGACTCAGGAGTGGGGCCTTGTTGTTTTGGTTCTGATATTGTAACATTAGGGGCCGTGTTGTTTTGGTTCTGATATTGTAACATTAGGGGCCTTGTTGTTTTGGTTCTGATATTGTAACATTAGCAGATTATTGCTTTTGTGGTGTTTACGGAAGCTCATTAGGGTCAGAAAAAATATTTTTGCGTCATTATAAGATAATATTAAGCTGTTTCGCAATTACAAGTGCGTTATTACGAGACAGTTTTCATCAGTGATAAAGATGTCATAGTGCAGCAGAAATGAAGTGCAGGTGAACAGTGAGAATCTGAAGTATCTCCATTACAGGTCCCTCAATGTGAAAACAATTTGTTTCCAATGGTGTCATTTTGCACAAGTCAGAAGGCCCGGTTTTGTTGGGGAAACCCCAGAGTTTTCTATAAGGTAAATTACAGTTTCTGAAAGATCTTCACTAATAAATAACGTTGTTACCAGAACAAACACTGCTTGAAATATATTTGCACCCCAGAAAGACTTTTTAAAACTGTATCAAAAGATAATCTTACAAAGGAAACCAATGCATTTCTGAGGCCTGGAGTAAATTACATTGAACTGTACAGAACTGTGTTTTCTCCTTTGTTCAGAAGGTGTACCGGGTTTATTGAACTACTTGTTCACTTCTTCAGGTAATACAAAATGAAATTGTATTTGAAGATTATGAAATGTAAAAGACTATTCAAGAATGTACTGTATATCTTTACACATGTATGAAGTACTTCAATGTAATTAAGTGAAGGGTATTGTAAGGTTATTTTACACATAGACCGATAAAAAGTTCTGACAATAGGCTAGTTGCAATTTCTTTTTCATGATTTTAAATGATTCTAAATAATATGCAATGGTTAGCATTTTATTAATAAGTATCGTTGGAAAATACATTTGTCAAGAAATGTGTAATGTGCAAAAATGTAATTCATGGGAACTCATTTTGGAAATAACAAACACATAAACTTGAGCTCAAAAATTAAAAATATGTTTAATAATAAAATAATGCACTAAAGCTGAAAATAAAACGTAACTAATTCCTTTTATCTGTTGTGCCAGGAAAATAAAGTCATTAAACTAATTTCTATCACAGTTTAGTGTTTCCATTTTAATTCTTTTATATTCAGTCTGTGATAAAGCCAGTGTTTCAGAAGGTTTGTAACTTACCAACCAAGTATAACTCTGGAAGAGATGAAGCAGCAATGAAAAAAATAAAAGTGCTTCTAATACAGTCATCATGGCTGCTTGGCCAGTGAGGGTTTTGTTTTTCCAGTACAAGCTTATGAGAGAGGCACCATGAACAAGCAGTCCCCTTTAATGAATGCTTCAGTCAGCTTTCACATCCTAGAGACTTTATTACTGTCCAATATTAAAAGAAACTCAATAAGAGATTTTAAATAAATTCCTGACACTCAGATTGTTGTCAAAATACATAACAGATGAAAGGGGATGGGACAAAGCCAATCTACTGTAAATTGTCTTGAGAAATTACATGTTTCGGTCATGTGTACCTGTAATGGTTCCTTTTTCAGACAGGTAACTAAATGTATTTTGTTTTTAAGAAGGACATGGCTAATGCATGATATGGAAATCAGAAAGCACTTCAACAGTGCAAGTCAGACCTTATACTGCATGTCACAAGAATGTGCTTTTATATCACTTTGCAAGACATCAGAGGAGGGAACGAGTGGGTTCGATAGCTGGATGTTCAAAGAATAGTTCCAGCTGCAGCCTGTTTGTAACTAAGTGCAGCTGGAACTAGTTACAATTTGTTAAAGTAACTTGTAACTGTAATGGATTTATTTTTAAAAGTAACTTTCCCAACATTGAAAATTGGAAAACACCCATTGAAGAGTTACACAACTTTAAATAAATAAACCCAGGAATTCAATTCAAGGGCTCTTCGGAGTTCTTAAGATGCCAATCTGATAATATTAATAAATACATCATATGGAGGGTGTCTCTTATTGTTATAATCTTGTGCAGTTTGGGTGAGTTCTGGCCTGGCTGCTCAAACTGTGCAAAATGATTTCTGTAATAAAAGAGACATCCTGCACATGAAGTAATATCTTGTAATGGTACTTGTGAACTCATAAAAAGTGTTGTTTTGTTTTGGTCATTTTCCTTTTGAACGATGCTGTATGTTCTATGCATGGAATGACAAGATGGACTGTATTAGAATTCTGAAAATCCCTAACAGTGGTCAGTTAGTTACATGGGATTTATAAGGGCAGCAAGAAGACCTGGGAGATTTTCTCCACAATTCTTAGACAGTGTTTCATATGCATTTCTATATATTTGTATTTATATTCCACCAATATAAAACCCTTGATGGGCAATGTCTCATTAACAAGTAGGTCAGTGGGGTTTACACAGTCCACACTTCACACCATAACAGCAGCCATTATATAGGGATAACAGTAGTACTAATTCACCAGGCTTTCACCTCTGAAGGCCCAGTTCAACTCAGTCAAATAAGTGTGGTGGTCTCAAGCTAAGGCCGCTATGGAAATTAGGGTATGTCACAAAACCAAAACAGTTTTTTTTCTTTACAGTTTGCAAACTGTATAATTCTCACCAAAAAAGGTTCGGCTGCAATTAACTCCTGCCCCACCTAAACACTGGATATCGTTAACTCAGCTGTTCAGAAACGACCAATAAACTGAAAGTGGTGAAGCCTGTTGTAAAATGAACAGGTTTCATGGTGTTCCAAATGCACAACCCCAGTCAAATACGTTCCCTAAAAGGTGAGTTATTTGTTACAGTATTTTGTAAGCCTCTGGAAAGGATTAACACTCATATATAAACAATGATGAGTTTGTTCTTGTTTTTGCAGTAATACTTTAAATTTAGTTTGAGCTTCCTGACACCTCAGTGTAAATACTCTGTGATCTTAAAAGGTACGAAAATGACCAACAGCGTATGTGATGTGTGACTAAAATGTGAACCTGTGAATTTATCTGGCGAAAAAAAGATCTCTGCTTAGTTTTTAGTTGAAATGTAGTACAAATTGATCCAGGACACAGGTCCAAGCTGCTAATAAGAAGCAGCACAGCCCATCGGTATGGTAGCAGTATCGGAAAATATTATTTAAACTCAAATCAAGAAATAGTATCTGTATGTTGACCAACTCCAATCCTATAAACTTCCAAAGCGGGACTCTCTCTCACTCTCTTCCTTCATTTCTTAGCTTTCCTTCCTTCTCTTTCTCCCTTGTTTCGTTCTCTTTGTTTTTCTGGTTTCTCTTGAGAAAAGCTTGTTTTTCATCTGTTATTGACTGTTATTGTTATATATTAATACAAATTCAATACAAAAATATTTAAATACAAGATGTCTGCCAAATAAACTAATAAAATAACATCAACCATGTCAAGTTTTTGCTGTTTTTGTTGTTTGTTTTTCTGTGGTGCAGGCATTTCTCTGCTTTCCAAGACCACGGCTTAATGGCAAAATAAAACAAGTCTCTCTCTCTCACTGCAGCCACTCATACAGCACCATCTAGTGGTAGAGAACAGGACTGTCCCAACAATATATGCAGGTAAGTCAGCCAGCATAGCCAGGCTTCATTGGTCATGAGTGAGGAGCAAGTTACCTCAATCCATGTTGTGGTGTCTCTTAACATCAGCAGCTTCGTCCTCTGTGCCCCTTTTCATGTGCTGAAGACCTTTTGTTTCTTTGCTTGTCTTTTTCTGTTTCTTCCTGTATTTCCTCACTTCGTGTGTGTTAGGTCACATGGCCCGAGTGCAGCTTTACCAATGGCATGAAACTGAGCTACAGTACAGCACACAACAAACTGGCACTAGGGAGCAGCAGCTCGTATTGCTTTAGCCTATTCTGAAAGCAGTGACACAAAATATCTTCAGCAAAAGACAATAACATGCAAGTGCTGATAAGAACATTCATTTTAAATTATTGGTTAGTCCTCTTTAACCCTTTCAGTCCTTATCTCAGCACGGTTTAGAGTACTGACAGGACTTTAATGTCCCATTTACCAAAATATATGCACAAAATATTATATATTTTTTGTCCTGTTCTCATGTATACTCAATAAAGGATAAAGGAGTTCCTTTTGGAATTATATAACTTAATTTCAGCATTCAAAAATAATTCAGAACTGAAAAGGTTAAAGTGACAGTAGCTAACAAAATAATTCAATAGAATTGTAGCTGTGGTGAAGTTCCATTTGTTAGCTACCGTATATCACAAAATGTGCAGTTTTGAAAGAAACACGTTATAGTAAACAAACCATGATAAATGATACTACACTTGGTTAAATAAACCTCTGTTTGCAAGCTGTGCTTTCAGTTAATGTTGCACTTTCTTGGTCATTCACCACCCCTTCAATGGCCTTCTTTCTTCTCATTAACCAACCAGCTGCTTTCGACTGACATGCTTTAAGCCAGTAACATGCTTAGACCCAGAATACACTGCTGAGGTGAAATGACCCAGGAAGTGCAAGCAGAACAACTTCCTTTAACCTTAAGCAGTACCAGACACCATCCTTTTATTAAGGTCTGGAATCTAGCACCTCCTGCAGCTATCTGTGTTCAACCCAGAATCTACTTTCTAATCCAGGAGTGGCCAAAGTTAGCTCTTCCAGTCCTGGTCTTTGTTCCAACCCTGTTCTAAATGGTTTGATTGAACAAAGTAAACCTCCGTCCAGACCCTAAAGTAGTTAATGATCTAGTTTTACCTATAAAACAATGAGTGGAATGACCCTCCAAAGACTGTGAATGGACACCCTGTGCATGCATGGGTGAGTTATAGTGTACAGGGTGGCTATTAAGTCACAGAGCACTGAAATGTGCTTGCTTGAGTTGCAGCTTGATGTACTTCACATTGTCACCACTAGGGGCTCATTAGTTGCTTTAACTAGCATCTGCACTGTATAAAAGGTAGATCGTTAGTGTAGGCTAGTCTTGTCCAGTACAGCCAATATAATGTTGACCTTGGAACATATATTAAGCCTTGTGCGTCTTTATTGTCTCAAGAAGAGCAGTGCCACAGCAGCTTTAAAAAACAATTCAACAAGTCAAAGGTATAGCAAATGTATATCACACTGAACATTGGAACAATGCAAAAAGAGCTTGTGTAGAATAAGAACATTGAAAAGTAACAAACGAGAAGAGGCTGCACAGCCCTGCAGTGCTCATCTGGGTCCATGTAGCCAATTGATCCCAAAACGCTGTCAAGTTGGGTCTTAAAAGATCCCAATGATTTTAAAACTTCTAAATACCAAAATATCTGGGCGAGATGCTTTAGTTCCAGACCCTTCTTTTATTTCTGTAAAAGTTAGTCTGATTCATAAAATGGGAACTTCACTTCCCTCTCAAAATGGTAAAACATCCCTGCCTAAAATCTCTCCTCCCATTTTGCAGGGCCTTAATTTTTCAGGAATTGTTTGATTTGATGCTGGTGGAAAGCCACCCCATTTCCTTAGCTTCTCAGAACACACACATCTGCCTGAGCTTCAGATTGAATCGACCCCCAGGACACAGTAACCGTGACCAGCCTGTGGGTTTGAGTGTCTCTGTGTGTGGCACAGAGACTGCAGTGGCTGTAAATGTCTTGTCTTTTACTGCTCTGAATTCAATTAAAAACCTGAGCTGACATAAAACAGAAGCTGCAGATCTGCACAGTAAGAGGTTCAGCAGAACAGGACTCACATTCCACCAGCGGGATGCAAGTCAGGAGCTGCTGTAACATTGATAAGCAAGGCTCTTCAAATGAATGTCCTTACCTCTTAAAACACTTATCCAATTGCAATAACGATTCCATTATCGGGTAACGTGGGCTTTGTTAGTCGTATGGCCTTGAAGCTAAGGCTACCAAATGTATGGGAGGCACTTGGTGAGCTGGTGGGTGGGAATGGATAAAACTGGAATCGCTTTTCATCGAAATGTAATTTTCCACTAAAATGTGTGTATAGCAGTCCTTAGCTAAACTGGATCACAAAAGTTGCACACACACACACATACATTTCTAAATGTATAAATCACTGCACTGAAATAACATTAATGTGTTGTACGCATTACATTATGGCCTATACAGTATGCACTTACGTTATGGTAAAGGTGAATTCAGATTTTTAATGGTCATTTATTTGAAGAATATTTATCGAATGCTCCTTGCAGATACTTCAACGCTACACTTCCTTCAACTTTGAGAGGAGCTAGGCACCCACTGATACTCAAAGGCAAGCCAATGTGTGAAGCTTTTAGGAATTTGAGTTTAAACATTTAGATGGTTTCATTTTGTACCTTTTTTCAAAACAATTAATAAAAAAGAAATACGCTTAGGAAAAGTAATTGTCTAAAAAAACAACTATATGTTCTTAATTGTTTTTCCTACAAGAACATAAACACGGTCTTGCAAAAGGAAGTGCAGCCTGGAAAACAATGCAAGAGAAATGCTGTGAAAAATACCATTAAAAATCAAATACACATTTAATACATTGTGTGCATCTTTCAGGAAAACGTGAGATCTACGAGGGACGGTAATACATACAAGGCACGATTTACTGGAATTATTGCGTTAGCTAAATGTACTTCAGTGGGTAGGAAAATGTTTCTAAAGCCTTGCAAGTTTCAGAATCCCTGTACACAATGTTTATAGCTATTATCCCCACCCCCACCCCCATCACTTCCATTGCTAACTCCTTTGTCCGCTTTGATGAGTGTAATTTAAAACTGTGGGTGTGTGTTGTAAATGTGAGCTGGGCACAGATTAAAAGATTCAGCAGCACTACATCACAATTAATAATGAGGAAGGTAGACAGATCCCACCACAACACAGCCTCTGGGGACAGTGCTGGAGACAGGCTCCTGTTTCAGCTTCTCACTGCATAGGAATGGAAGAACACAAGGGTACACCGACTACAAGAGCAAGCAGAGGTATGGGAATGGGAGAACACAAGGGGACACCAGCTACAAGAGCAAGCAGAGGTATGGGAATGGGAGAACACAAGGGGACACCAGCTACAAGAGCATGCAGAGGTATGGGAATGGGAGAACACAAGGGGACACAGACTACAAGAGCATGCAGAGGTATGGGAATGGGGGAACACAAGGGGACACCGACTACAAGAGCATGCAGAGGTATGGGAATGGGAGAACACAAGGGGACACCAGCTACAAGAGCAAGCAGAGGTATGGGAATGGGGAACACAAGGGGACACCGACTACAAGAGCATGCAGAGGTATGGGAATGGGGGAACACAAGGGGACACCAACTACAAGAGCAAGCAGAGGTATGGGAATGGGGAACACAAGGCTACACCAGCTACAAGAGCAAGCAGAGGTATGGGAATGGGGAACACAAGGGGACACCAGCTACAAGAGCAAGCAGAGGTATGGGAATGGGAGAACACAAGGCTACACCGACTACAAGAGCAAGCAGAGGTATGGGAATGGGAGAACACAAGGCTACACCGACTACAAGAGCAAGCAGAGGTATGGGAATGGGAGAACACAAGGCTACACCGACTACAAGAGCAAGCAGAGGTATGGGAATGGGAGAACACAAGGCTACACCGACTACAAGAGCAAGCAGAGGTATGGGAATGGGAGAACACAAGGCTACACCGACTACAAGAGCAAGCAGAGGTATGGGAATGGGAGAACACAAGGCTACACCGACTACAAGAGCAAGCAGAGGTATGGGAATGGGAGAACACAAGGCTACACCGACTACAAGAGCAAGCAGAGGTATGGGAATGGGAGAACACAAGGCTACACTGACTACAAGAGCAAGCAGAGGTATGGGAATGGGAGAACACAAGGCTACACCGACTACAAGAGCAAGCAGAGGTATGGGAATGGGAGAACACAAGGTCTGCACACCACTTAAAGTGTTCCAGAACCCCTGCAGTGTTTACAAGAAACACATTGCTTTACGCTTGCTGTATCCCGTGTTGTACGTTACTCTCCTATTTGTAATCACATTTAATAGGGGATTAGCCTGGATGTGGGGCAAAAAACCCTCTTTAAATCAAGCATAGATTTAATAAATACAGCCATTATAAGAGAACATATTCCCTAACCTGACTGTGCACCCAATGGTTCTATATCCTATCTCATAAAACAAATTATTTTTATGAGGGGTTCATTTCGGACTTTGAGGTGCCCCTCCTACACCTCTCTCTCACACCCTGCATGACCCTGAGACCCACCACAGCATCTTGGCATCAAACAGCAGCTATTACCCCTCCCACAGCCAATCAAACACAGGAGCCTGGGGCTCTGCCATGAGGCAGGCAGGCCGGGCAGTCCGGGAGTTACAGGCAAAGAGTTCATTCTTAGTTCAGCACAAGATTAGACAAATCCTTTTTTTTTTTCTTTAAATAAGAAAGCCTTAACTTACACCTTAAAGCATTCTAGAACTCCCTGCAGTGTTCACATGACTTTACCTTCGCTGTATTATTATTATTATTCATTTCTTAGCAGGCGTCCTTATCCAGGGCAACTTACAATTGTTACAAGATATCACATTATTTTTACATACAATTACATTATTTTTTACACATTATTTTTACATACAATTACCCATTTATACAGTTGGGTTTTACTGGAGCAATCTTGGTAAAGTACCTTGCTCAAGGGTACAGCAGCAGTGTCCCTCAACTGGGATTGAACCCACGACCCTCTAGTCAAGAGTCCAGAGCCCTAACCACTACTCCAATAGGAATGCAAGGCACTCAAATGTTAACAACATGCGGTGTCAAAATGTAGTTCATTAAATTAGAAAAGTGCGCTCTGTTCTACCATGTTAGTAAGGTAAATGCATTGCAAACAGCAAATTTTCCATGCAAGTATACTATGGTAAACATATACGACAGTGTTGTACAATATAAGACAGATGAAATAAATACATAAGCAAAACAATGAATGAAATGGAGGCTTGTGATATCATGACATCCATGACTGGGTTTTTGGCTTGATTCTTCTGTGTGTTGTGGAGGGTGTTCGGCACAGTCTCTTCGCCAGGTGAAATAAACAGAGCACTGGAGCTTAAGCTGTACGACTGTACATATATCGCAGCAATTTGTAATATATTCTTGCTTGTTTTGAGATTTTTATTCATACATCATAAGTAAATCAAATAGGGAATTATTTTTTCAACTTTTAGTCAAGAATGTTCACCAGGAGACAGAGGTTTGTTCTTCTAAACATCGGCACGTAACCAGTTTGTGCTCAGCTGCAGCAACAATGCTGAGTGGGGCATTGTGAGGGAAAAAAGCATTGTTGCAGGAGGGTGTGTGATCTGGAGACACTACGATCCTTAGAAGAGATTTTTTTTCTCCTGGCGCCAGAATAAATGTTGGCAAATGTATAGCCCATTTGATTGTTATGAGCCATAATTAAAAATGTAAAAAGAAGTATGTTTAAAAATATACCGCTGCAATACAGACAACACAGAACACAGCAAAGGTAACGTAATGTGTTTCCTGTAAACTTTGCAGAGTGTTCTGTAACACTTAAAGAGGCCTGGAGCCAGTTTCAGCATTTCTACAACACAGTGCTGGCTAGCAGAAACATCTTGGCTGTCTTCCTACCTGTTTCATAGCACAGTATTTCAGAATGTTATAACCTTCATTGTGACACGCTGCACGCAAATATATTCTGTTGCTAAGCATACTGTGTATCATTTAAAACAGATTCTTTACAAAATGTTGATATTCACAAAATAACAAATATTAGATCATTACCACGGTAACCAATGTCTGTATTGTGAAACCGCCATCAGCCTTAAAACTTTTTGTTGGGCTCCCGAGTGGCTCACCGGGTAAAAGCACAGCCGTGTGGTGTGCAGGGCGAGTCAAACAGCGAAGGTTCACGCCAGTATTTGCTGGGGATTCGAAGGGAGCGTTGCATTGGCCCTGGCACTCCCGTGGGCTAGGGCAGACACCTGCAGTGCTGGCCTTTATTCTCCAGAGGGGGTAGCTCACTAACACCCGCTCTCAATCTCCTGAGTGTAAAGAGACGATTGGCTTGTTCATGGGATCGGAGGATTCCCTCTGACCTTCAGTTCTCCTGAACTGTTGTGAGGATTGAATTGAAACGGTGGGTAAAACAAAGCACAGAACCCTCCAGGCAGTTATTATGAACCCACTGGGGATTTCAGTCAGGACAGACAAGCTTGACCTGATTCAGTCTCAATGTCATGGACTTCAACTGAGCTTCTCTGAATTTCATGCTGAAAGCACACATTCAAGTGTATAAATCAACAACAAATAACGCCAACAGGGAAACAATGTATATCCCAGCAAGAAACAACAGAGTGAGCCTTCTGCAGCCCAACCCACTCCACCCCAATCAATGACATCATTGTTGCATATTTCTGTAAGTGGTTTTAAAATGATTCCATAAATCTTATTCTTGCGCACTTCCATTCATTATATACAGCTATGGCCAAAAGTTTAGCATCACCTAGAATTTTAGGATTGAGACATAATTAAAGAAATACAACAATATGAACATAATTTAAATCTTTTATTTAGCATCATGTAATCAAATAAACTACAAAATGATATCACAAAAGTCTACCAGCAGTCAACACAGACCAACTAGACTAAAAAAAAATCTTGAAAAAGTTTTTTCAGCTAACACGTAACAGCCATTGGAGATCACCCAGGTTCATTTTACAAGCTGAAAATGGCAACGCAATATATGTACAGATACAAAGCACGACCTATCGTACTTAGCTCGGCTCTGTTTTGGAAACGCAGAAAGACACACAAGGTGCTCTCATGATTAGATATGAAAGCGGATCCGAGCTGGCCCTCAGTGTCTCAGTGTTATAAGGCGGCTACTTTAGCCTTCCTAATACTACTCCCACTCAAAATGGATTAAGGGTCTTATCCTGCTGTAGATGATTTGCTGCTGAGGGATCCATCTCCTCAAACTAATCACAGGAACACAACAGCGCCCAGCTCTCCCGGTAGCCATGGCAACACAATCTACACCGTACAGCACTGCTGGCTGAGTTTTCATCTATTTATTTGTACAGATGCTGAGATGTATACATACATCACATGTTAAAGGATTCTGATTCATATCTAGTATATGAAAATAAGTCATTTAACTAATTTATTGTTAAAGATCTTGGCCATTGTCTACCGCGGCTTGCCAAATGCAGTTATACAGTACTAACAGCTGTATCAGGAGAGAGCGTGTTAGAATGTGTAGGTTTTAAAATCATTCTCTGTAAAACGGATCCTGCCGCGCTGTGTCGTTACCGGTCTTTCTGATTAATTTAATAACTGAGACAAACACATTACTTGAAATCACTGTCAGAAATCACATTTATGTTTCTTCCATTCTATACTATTCAGATGTGTGTTTATCCCAGCTCTCAGTTTGAGGAAGATGTAAACTCGCATTTTCCTTCCATGTTTCTGACTGCCATTCACCTTAAATCGTATTTAACTCTGCGGTTGTTACTGTTTTCAGGTTTATAGCAATTATTATGCCCGCATCTAGTCATTAATTTCATATCCCATGAAGTTCTTGTTTTTGGTTGTTTTTTGTTGGTATTTTTCTATTTTTCGTTTTGTTCAAGCTCGTTCAGTTCCTCTTCCCTAGATGCTTATTTACACTTTCTATTTTGATTTTCTTTTGAGATGGATGTCTGGTCGTCCAGTTCATCCAGCCATCTTCCTCTGAAAGTCCTCTGAAAAGACCAAAGCTGCTCATTTTACAGCTGCTTGGTTATTGTATACGGTGCTTTGGAAACATGAGTTATTTTAAATTGGTTTATTCTAACTGCTCATGGCAGATTAATATGTGTGCCGTTTAAAAATGAGCTCCTGCGGTCATGTGATCGCTGTAACGAATTAGAGAGTTTGGTTTCACAGCCGTAATCTGCAATATATCAGGTCACATAAATATATTTTTAGACTTCAGTTATTTAAACTGTGTAACCCAGCTGGCTTAATACTTGGGTGGATGCGCTGGTACAGCATGAAACACAGCAACAACAACACACACACACACACACAAAAAAATTTGTCGTAGCCCGACCTATCATTTGAACCCTTCCCCAAATATTTAGCTGCAGTCAAAAAACAACCCAGTACGTTCTGAATACATAAACCAAACCAGCTCATTTTAAAGGGTTGCTGAGCAGCGGTTTTGTCATTAGCAATCCGTAGCTTAAACGCATCTCCCAAGTCCTCTATTGCAAAAGACCAATTGTGTGTCAAATTGTGTGCACTGATCTAATTGTAAGACATGCAATAACCTTGTTATGACGGGCGTGTAGTGCAGTCTGACTGCAGCGCCCAGGAGGCGAATGATATGCTTAATAGCTTGTCTATACAAAAACAACCTTTAGAAAAGAGGCATTAGCAGACAGACGCACAGCGCTTAGGAACTTAAAACGAATTGACCCGGGATCCTGACAGTAAAGCCACTCAGCATTTCGTTTCTCTGTAGTTTCTTTTTGTTTTGTTTTGTTTCATTTGACCCTGATTTCAAATGTATTTGGTGGTATCTCTTATATCTTTTCTGTTCGGGTAGGTAAGTGCCATTGAGAAATGCATTTACTCGTGGGACACTTGAGTTCTATAAAGCTTGACCTGGCCGCTGTTAAAAGCATTCCCGGTAGCTGATCGCGCTTCTCTCTCTCTCTCTCTCATCAAGCTCCAGGTCAGGTGGAGTTCATGTTTGTTCATCGTTCTGATTAGAGCTTTCAGGGTTTACCTTTACTGTGCTTTTTGAATGTTTATAATACAGTAAAACCTGTCTAATCCTGTATTTCTTGGGACGGATAACCGTGTGTTGAATTACAGAGGCACTGTAAAATCTAATGCAGTACCTAAAAAATAAAAACAAGTTAACCGTTTGAAGACCAACAAAAATAAAAATACGACTCTGGTTAAGGCTGTCACGTTGATTTTTTGAATATATATATATATATACACTACCGTTCAAAAGTTTGGGGTCACTTAGAAATTTCCTTGTTTTCCATGAAAACATACGTGAAATGAGTTTGAATAGGAAATATAGAAAAATGAATAGGAAATATAGTCATTGACAAGGTTAGAAATAATGATTTTTAATTGAAATAATAATTGTGTCCTTCAAACTTTGCTTTCGTCAAAGAATCCTCCATTTGCAGCAATTACAGCCTTGCAGACCTTTGGCATTCTAGTTGTCAATTTGTTGAGATAATCTGAAAAGATTTCACCCCATGCTTCCTGAAGCACCTCCCACAAGTTGGATTGGCTTGATGGGCACTTCTTACGTACCATACGGTCAAGCTGCACCCACAACAGCTCAATAGGGTTGAGATCCGGTGACTGTGCTGGCCACTCCATTATAGACAGAATACCAGCTGACTGCTTCTTCCCTAAATAGTTCTTGCATAGTTTGGAGCTGTGCTTTGGGTCATTGTCCTGTTGTAGGAGGAAATTGGCTCCAATCAAGCGCCGTCCACAGGGTATGGCATGGCGTTGCAAAATGGAGTGACAGCCTTCCTTCTTCAAGATCCCTTTTACCCTGTACAAATCTCCCACTTTATCACCACCAAAGCACCCCCAGACCATCACATTGCCTCCACCATGCTTGACAGATGGCGTCAAGCACTCCTCCAGCATCTTTTCATTTGGTCTGCATCTCACGAATGTTCTTCTTTGTGATCCGAACACCTCAAACTTAGATTCGTCTGTCCATAACACTTTTTCCAATCTTCCTCTGTCCAGTGTCTGTGTTCTTTTGCCCATCTTAATCTTTTCTTTTTATTGGCCAGTCTGAGATATGGCTTTTTCGTTGCAACTCTGCCTAGAAGGCCAGCATCCTGAGTCGCCTCTTCACTGTTGACGTTGAGACTGGTGTTTTATGGGTACTATTTAATGAAGCTGCCAGTTGAGGACCTGTGAGGCGTCTGTTTCTCAAACTAGACACTCTAATGTATTTGTCCTCTTGCTCAGTTGTGCACCGGGCCTCCCACTCCTCTTTCTATTCTGGTTAGAGCCAGTTTGCGCTGTTCTGTGAAGGAGTAGTACACAGCGTTGTATGAGATCTTCAGTTTCTTGGCAATTTCGCATGGAATAGCCTTCATTTCTCAGAACAAGAATAGACTGACGAGTTTCAGAAGAAAGTTCTTTGTTTCTGGCCATTTTGAGCCTGTAATCGAACCCACAATTGCTGATGCTCCAGATACTCAACTAGTCTAAAGAAGGCCAGTTTTATTGAACATAAGAACATAAGAACATAAGAAAGTTTACAACGAGAGGAGGCCATTCGCCCATCTTGCTCGTTTGGTTGTTAGTAGCTTATTGATCCCAGAATCTCATCAAGCAGCTTCTTGAAGGATCCGAGGGTGTCAGCTTCAACAACATTACTGGGGAGTTGGTTCCAGACCCTCACAATTCTTTGTGTAAAAAGTGCCTCCTATTTTCTGTTCTGAATGCCCCTTTATCTAATCTCCATTTGTGACCCTGGTCCTTGTTTCTTTTTCAGGTCAAAGAAGTCCCCTGGGTTGACATTGTCTATACCTTTTAGGATTTTGAATGTTTGAATCAGACATTGCTTCTTTAATCAGCACAACAGTTTTCAGCTGTGCTAACATAATTGCAAAAGGGTTTTCTAATGATCAATTAGCCTTTTAAAATGATAAACTTGGATTAGCAAACACAACGTGCCATTGGAACACAGGACTGATGGTTGCTGATAATGGGCCTCTGTATGCCTATGTAGATATTCCATTACAAATCAGCCGTTTCCAGCTACAATAGTCATTTACAACATTAACAATGTCTACACTGTATTTCTGATCAATTTGATGTTATTTTAATGGACAAAAAATTTGCTTTTCTTTCGAAAACAAGGAAATTTCTAAGTGACCCCAAACTTTTGAACGGTAGTGTATATATATATATATATATATATATATATATATATATATATATATATATATATATATATATATATACAATACCTTTCAATTGGTATTACACATGATTTCACAGTTGCTATAGTAGTTTGTAATACACTTTTGTATTATTTTGTATTGCACATATGCTTCTGTGGGTGAATACAGAGCATTGGGAAAACCACCTAGTTTATTAACGTCAAGCACGATCTTAAGCACACACCAGCTCCCGGTTAAGTTACATTTTTATCAAACATCTACAGTTAACTGACACAAGCAGGAATACCAATACTTTTATTTTGTCATTAAAACTGCTTCAGATTTACCAAAAAGTGGCCTATTTCATTTATTTATTTTTTTGTTGATATTATTAGCGAGTTTATAAAATAGCTTGGAAATGCATTCTGATTGGCTGCTGACATTCCAAAGCCATACGGTCAAAACATTACAACCAATGACCTCATTTCATTCAATGTATTTAAATTAAAGCATCTGGGCCAAAAACTGTTTAAAGTGAAATTCACCATACAGCTGGTAGTTAAAAGCTATAGGCCATATAGATATTAAGCTGTTTTAATAATGATTCGTTAGTGAAACCCTCATAAAGTAAATGGAATCGTACAAATTGAAAATGTCAATCAATCTTCTTGGATGTCTTTTCTTTAAAATCACGACATTTCGACCTGGTCGGCCACAGTGAGAACGCTGTTGAAGCCTCGGACTTTGGTACCGAATTGCAGACATCAGTGTGTATTAATATGCAGTAAGTAGTTATGTTTGTGTTGTGTTTACTATGAGTGGCTCCCAACAAGCAAGAAAGCCACTGCCTGCCGACAAAGTATTACATACGCCAGTTTTCACAGCCGTAGCTTTCGAGTTAGGTCGGAAGGTTGTGTTTTTGCACAAGGCTGAAGTTGGCTTCTTATTCGTCTGTTTCTTATTCAGACTTTGATATGCTCCAAACTGTATGATTGGCTTTGCATTTAAAAGTGCAGATAGATTGATTAAAATTGGATGTGAAACTAAATCAAACTAAACAAATTGCAAAACTGGATAAAGTTCAATGAAGGGAACATATTTCAAATTGGAGAAGACACAAAGAATCGAACACGAAAGAACAGAATGTGCTATAAATGTTTGTTTTTATTTATTTATACATTTCTAATTTCTTATATTGGTAGTATTTGAGAGAGAGAGAGAGAGAGAGAGAGAGAGAGAGAGAGAGAGAGAATGCCCAAAGGTCAAGACATTTCAATCTGTGAAAAGCTGTTGGAATGGTTTTGCTGGAGAGTTTCAGAGACAGTTTTAGGTATGAAAAATAAGAGGTATCAGGCTGAAAAAAGCAAATGTCTTGTTTTATAGTGAAAGCTATGGTATTTTTAACACTGGCCTCAGCATAATAAAACAGACAGGTTCCAACATAATTTAACACTGGCATATGTGCCACGTTCACCGGCTGACCCTGAAATCAGTGTTGGGCTGAGCAAAAATAAATGAATATTGTTTAGGAGCTGCCCTCTGTAAATATCCACAGAGAAATTAGCAGCCCAACATTATTTAACCTCTTAAATACAAAGCCAATTATTCAGTTTGGAGCAGATCAAAGTCTGAATAAGAAACGGTGAATAAGAAACAAGCGAATAAGAAACAGGCGAATAAGAATTAGGCTAATAAGAAGCCAACTTCAGGCTCAGTGTCGGATCAGGGTCTTGCGTGGCTAACCTACCATTGAGGCCCATTGATGGCTCCAGTGTTTAGACCTCCACTGGGAGCTTCATGGCGAGAACCAGGACCACTGAAGTGTTGGACATGCCAGGAGGTGGGCCACATTGCTCGGGACTGCCCAGCTATGGAATGTGACCTCATCTGTCCAGGTAAGAATGTTCAATTACCTCAGTCACTCCAGCAGATGGGTTTTTTCCTTCCTGTGACAGTGGATGGTACACAAACCCAGGCTCTCTTGGATTCAGGGTGTAGTCAGTCCCTAATGCAAGAAGGGTTAATCTCACGGGGCATAAACAAGTAACAGGATGGGTTCATATTAAGTGCATTCTTGTAAATATGCATACCTATCCGAAGGTTACAGTAAGTTAAAAATTGGACAGAAGGTGACACGCAGCACAAGTGTGGTTGTGCCCTCACTTGCCAGTGCCTGTCTTTCTGGGGCGGGCTGCGAGCAGTTCAAATATTGGTTGGCTGCTGTGACTGCCCTGTCCTTTGGCTAAGAAGGAGGAAGTATTCAGAGAAATCTTCCCATTCGCACCCAGGTTGGTTTTGCCATAGATTCAAGCCCGAAAAAGATAACAGGAATGCCGGGCGTTAGAATGAGGGCTAGCAATGGAGTGAATCCGGCGGTTTCAGGTGGGAGCGGTAACAGAAGAGTCCAGTGGATAAGCCGGATGGATTGACTCGGTTTTGTATTGACTTTAGGAGAGTCAATAAAAATCGAAGTTCGATGCTTATCTCATGCCCCGGTAGATGAATTGCTGGAGCGCTTAGGCACGGCTCACTTCATGACGACACTGGATTTAACGAAGGGTACTTGCAGATACCCCTGACCCTCAAGTCATGGGAGAGGACAGCGTTTTCGACTCCTTCGGGTTATACCAGTTTATGGGAAGAGCAAGTCGGAGTATTTGGGGTATCGGTAAGGAGCAGCCAGATCAGACCGCTGATTGCAAAGGTGAAAGTCTTGGCTGACTGGTCGACTCCTACGATTAAATCCCAGGTGCGCTCCTTGTTGGGAGTGGTGCGATATTATCTCAAGTTCATCCCAAACTTCTCCACTCTCGCCGCTCCCTTGACGGACCTCACCCGGAAGGCTGCCCCAAATATGGTCCAGTGGATGGAGCCTTGTCAGAGGGCCTTTCTCACTCTGAAGAACAGATTGTGTAGCAAGTCAGTTTCAGTAGGAGGTTCACCGTGCAGACAGATGTGTCAGAGACAGGTCTCGGGACAGTGTTGTCTCAGGAGGTGCGAGGAAGTGAACACCGGTCCTGTATATCAGCAGGAACCTCATTCCCGCAAAGGCACTATAGTACCATAGAGAAGGAGTGCCTGGCAGTAAAGTGGGCAGTCGAGGCACTCCGGTACTACCTCCTGGGGTGACACTTCACCCTGGTTACAGATTATGCCCTCTTAGCATGGCTCCACCGGATGAAAAATAGCAGCCCTATGCCTTCAGTGTAGTCCATCAAGCAGGAAGACTGCATCAAAACGCAGATTTCTTCTCCGGAAAGAAATTAGGTGTAGAATTTTTAATGAACCGGTGGTGCCATTCTGAGGGAGAGGATATGTGATGGGAGATCTGTGCTGGCTATCGGGCATGTGTGATCTTGTGGGGGTCGGAGACCCACTTTGACCCGTCTGTCAATCGGGTTGAGCGAGGATGTGTCGCTGGGACCTCTTTGGTTGGTTGAGGGCGGGTCTTGGGGGATGGTCAACCTCATAAAAATGATGCTCTTTGGTTAGCATTTGCATTATATAACCCTGCGGAAGCTCTGGCTGGAGCAGTGGAATACCGTGGTGACAGACTGTATACAGAGTGAGAAACAAAACAAAGGGCGAGAAGCTGCCTATTGCGAAGACAGCAAGAGATGGCCTGGAGAAAGAGAGTCGGCAGCAGAGACGGCTAAAGTCCACAGCCAAGCTATTGGGTCCCACGTGCCCCATACTGGTGACGTATAGTCCCGGGACGTGATTTACTTTTAGCTCGGGGATCTGGGAACCCCAATAAAGTGATAAGGAATATGAGAACGTTGGTATGACTCATAAGAAGCACTTTTTGTAGTTTTATTGCAGTGTTTTGTTTTCTGTTTTGATTATGGATTATAATTTCAACACGCACAGTACCCATCACTTGTTTGTGGATAATAAATCTGTGTGCCTAGGCGCCTCAAAGACACTCTCTTGTCTCCTGTGTCCTCGGTGAACCAACCACACACCCTCTCACAGGGTGCAATACATCATAAGACACGTCATAAATGTTAAAAATTGTTCCTGTCAAATAAACAAATGAGTAAGGTGAAGAAGTCTGACACTGTGGTGTAAGGACGACATCATCGAAAGTGCCATCATTTGAAAAATACAGTACTGCCTTCTTCAGTGCTTGCGGTGGCGTTGATGAAGAGGATTAGAAAACTTTGGGAAAGGTAAGCAACATATATTTAATCCTATTTTACTTTTACTCTGTTCATGTAATGTATAACAATGTGAATATTTAATCACGGTATTTAATGTGTGCAGTGATTCAGCCCTGGACCAGGACCACCCTGCACTCCACGCTGGTCATGCCTTTACCAGGTGAGCATCTCAGGGACACTAAGAGGCTTTTTCTAATTTTCTAATTTAGGGTGATTATATATATATATATATATATATATATATATATATATATATATATATATACAGTACTGTGCAAAAGTTTTAGGCAGGTGAAAAAATGCTATAAAGTAAGAATGCTTTCAAAAATAGACATGTTAATAGATTATATTTAGCAATTAACTAAATGCAAAGTGAGTGAACAGAAGAAAAATCTAAATCAAATCCATATTTGTGTGACAACCCTTTGCCTTCAAAACAGCATCAATTCTTCTAGGTACACTTGCACAAAGTCAGGGATTTTGTAGGCATATAGTCAGGTGTATGATTAAACAATTATACCAAACAGGTGCTAATGATCATCAATTCAATATGTAGGTTGAAACACAATCATTAACAGAAACAGAAACAGCTGTGTAGGAGGAATAAAACTGGGTGAGGAACAGCCAAACTCAGCTAACAAGGTGAGGTTGCTGAAGACAGTTTACTGTCAAAAGTCATACACCATGGCAAGACTGAGCACAGCAACAAGACACAAGGTAGTTATACTGCATCAGCAAGGTCTCTCCCAGGCAGAAATTTCAAGGCAGACAGGGGTTTCCAGATGTGCTGTCCAAGCTCTTTGAAGAAGCACAAAGAAACGGGCAACGTTGAGGACCGTAGACGCAGTGGTCGGCCAAGGAAACTTACTGCAGCAGATGAAAGACACATCATGCTTACTTCCCTTCGCAATCGGAAGATGTCCAGCAGTGCCATCAGCTCAGAATTGGCACAAAACAGTGGGACCCTGGTACACCCATCTACTGTCCGGAGAAGTCTGGTCAGAAGTGGCCTTCATGGAAGACTTGCGGCCAAAAGCCATACCTCCGACGTGGAAACAAGGCCAAGCGACTCAACTATGCACGAAAACACAGGAACTGGGGTGCAGAAAAATGGCAGCAGGTGTTCTGGACTGATGAGTCAAAATTTGAAATATTTGGCTGTAGCAGAAGGCAGTTTGTTCTACCAAGGGCTGGAGAGCCGCACACGAATGAGTGTCTGCAGGCAACAGTGAAGCATGGTGGAGGTTCCTTGCAAGTTTGGGGCTGCATTTCTGCAAATGGAGTTGGGGATTTGGTCAGAATTAATGGTCTCCTCAATGCTGAGAAGTACAGGCAGATACTTATCCATCATGCAATACCATCAGGGAGGCATCTGATTGGCCCCAAATTTATTCTGCAGCATGACAACGACCCCAAACATACAGCGAAAGTCATTAAGAACTATCTTCAGCGTAAAGAAGAACAAGGAGTCCTGGAAGTGATGGTATGGCCCCACAGAGCCCTGATCTCAACATCATCGAGTCTGTTTGGGATTACATGAAGAGAGAGAAGCAACTGAGGCTGCCTAAATCCACAGAAGAACTGTGGTTAGTTCTCCAAGATGTTTGGGCCAACCTACCTGCCGAAGTTCCTTCAAAAAACTGTGTGCAAGTGTACCTAGAAGAATTGATGCTTGATGCTGTTTTGAAGGCAAAGGGTGGTCACACCAAATATGGATTTGATTTAGATTTTTCTTCTGTTCACTCACTTTGCATTTAGTTAATTGATAAATATAATCTATTAACATGTCTATTTTGAAAGCGCTCTTACTTTACAGCATTTTTTCACACCTGCCTAAAACTTTTGCACAGTACTGTATATATATATATATATATATATAAAGCCACTAAAAGCCACTATGGGCCATGCTTTCAAAGTCTTATTTTCAGTCTTTAATTAAGTCCTATTTTATCATGTCAATGTTACAACATGAGGCTGCTGAAGAGAACTTGGATTATTGTACTTAGTTGTTTGGTTCTAGTTTTACCTCAAAACATAGGAGTAAATTCTTTCAAAATATGGCATTATCACCAACAGAGACCAAACTACAAAATGTAATAACGCTGATTTTGCTATGATGCATTGTTTACCCGGTAGATAGATAGATAGATAGATAGATAGATAGATAGATAGATAGATAGATAGATAGATAGATAGATAGATAGATGCAATGCTGTGTTGGTGTTGTTCTGAATCCTGCCATGCTCCTGTCCTGGTGCAATGCTGTGTTGGTGTTGTTCTGAATCCTGCCATGCTCCTGTCCTGGTGCAATGCTGTGTTGGTGTTGTTCTGAATCCTGCCATGCTCCTGTCCTGGTGCAATGCTGTGCTGGTGTTGTTCTGAATCCCGCCATGCTCCTGTCCTGGTGCAATGCTGTGCTGGTGTTGTTCTGAATCCTGCCATGCTCCTGTCCTGGTGCAATGCTGTGTTGGTGTTGTTCTGAATCCTGCCATGCACCTGTCCTGGTGCAATGCTGTGTTGGTGTTGTTCTGAATCCTGCCATGCTCCTGTCCTGGTGCAATGCTGTGCTGGTGTTGTTCTGAATCCTGCCATGCTCCTGTCCTGGTGCAATGTTGTGTTGGTGTTGTTCTGAATCCTGCCATGCTCCTGTCCTGGTGCAAAGCTCTGCTGTGCTGGTGTTGGTATTCTACCAAGTTCCATCGCAATGAGGTAAGTGTTTGTCTAGGTATATGTAAACATGTACAGCGCCTCCACTATAATCTTGTTATGACAGAAAAAATCTCTATAGAAAGTTGTTATTTTAGCTTCGTACAGTGCTCTACTTATTATACATGGGCCAGGCAGATTTCAAGTTCTTTTCAGAACTCTCAAGGTGTTTGTGTTTTTCATTTTGTACGTTAATATAATACTTTCTTCTTTTAAATACTGAGAGTTAATTAAAGAATGGAGGAAACGCTTTAAAAATACTGTCCGATGTGTCCACACTAAGCAGTTAAAGAATGTTTTGGTCTTTTACTTTGTGCATAACAATACTTTTGTTTAGGCGTTTAGTCTGTGTTATCTCCCATTTGAAATGCCCAGATTCAGACAGACGCTACGAAAAGGACACATGCTGTAGTTCAAACTGAGCGATCTTCTCCCTGCGTTAGTTCATTCTGATTGGTTTAAAAAGAACACTCTTCTGGAGGTTTGGGGCTTCCATAAAACCTTGTAAAGAACGAATTGTCATCGACCCATTTAGTCGTAATGTTTATACTTGTATTGCTTTGTTATTTCTCATCTCTGGAAACTTTACATTGATCTTGTGATTGAATACATAACAGTACATACAAAAATACATCAAATGTGGTTTAATTACGATATATAATGTCAATTAAACCAAATCTGTGTGTGTGTGTGTGTGTGTGTGTATGTATAATCTGCTTTACATATTTTGCCTTAGCTCAGTTATTTGTAACATTGAAAACCCAGAACTACATTTGAGTACATTTTGACTCATTTGTCTCTTTTTACCGACACACAACCGATAGTGATGTTGTTTTGTAGTTTTTATCATGTATTAATACGTTTGTTAATATTTATTTTAGAGGGGGCGAAACTTGCCATGACATAACGGCTGTAATATAATTCTGACCGTCACAAATAGGCTTTTCAGGCTCAGACATTGAAAAATTCTTTGTGGGAAAAAAAACAGGAAGACCACACCGTCGCTTTGATTTAACATGACGTTACTCATCACCACAGATACTACTCGTCTCAGGTAAGATTAGCCTCTAATGTACCGTGATATACATACATTTACATATAATTAGGGCTTGAAGTTTCCAGGTTTTATTTTTGATCACATGACGTTCCTTTAAATTTATTTTGAGCCGATTTTGTTTCCTAATTAAACTCAGAAAAGCTGTTAATTACAGAACAATGTCACTTGTTTTTTACCTTCCTATCTTGACTGAGCCCGATTCTGTTTCGCTTGATTTTTATTTCAGACATGACAAATTACGTTAATTGCTCATTGCTGATCCTAATTGCATTTCATTCTTGCAGTTGCCTAGTTTATCGTTGTGCTTTTGTTATTTTCACTCGTCTAACAGAGTTGTACTGACAGATTTTCTTTTCAGCATAAAATACCCACGAGTTTACACTGATAGCAAGTCCATCATATAAAATCGCCTTGATCTGTAGCAAAGAAAAAAATCTTAAAACTGAGTCTAATTAAAAAGGGAGTTAGCGATTTAGAAAATAGAAACCGGAAAGTTCAAGCCCTAATTATAATGAACTAGTGAATTGCGCCTGCATGTGTTACGTCACTGTATCCACAATAGCTTGCAAGTTTGATTGCTAGAAATATCAACAGCACAATATACATACTTCATGACTATTGATTTGTACTGAGATCTGGTGGTATTGTGTTAAACTGCATTACAGTATACAGTTTTGATAGACCTACAGTAGGCTGACTGAGAAATATGTCTGGGTTTGGTCTGTGGTAAAGATGGCAACCCTACTCACAGCACAGCAGTGCAACTTATCATTCCAGCTCCACATTGCCAAGCTCTCTCGATGCTCCAGGTATTATAAACTTTGTTTCTTTCTTTACACTTCCAACGCACCATTAATCTCAAATGAATGAGTAGTTTTGTGTTCAAAGTTTGCCTCTAGGGTGTGCAGACAAGTTAATCTCTATAGCACTGTGACTGCAGCGTGTAAACCGACACACTCAGTTAAACACTCACTCTTCCTGATTTCTGTACTGTTCACTTGGCCGCCTTTGAATACTAGACATATTAAACACGGGTATATACTTTGTTATAGAACAATGATGAGCAAAGTTACACGATCTCCAGAAACTATATACTGTTTCTTCATCAAGATCTGATGTTTCTTACATTGGTAATTCCTAAGATCTCATCTAAATTTAGTTGCCATTAATTTTGAATTTCCAGGAGTAGTTAGTTGGAATCCTTTACACGACTATTTTAAATTAACCAATTAAGTTTATGCTAACATTTTTTGTCACAATTTGGATTTGCTACATGATACATGATGATTTGCTTTTTCTTTTTGGTTGCTAATTGTATTTTTATTTATTTTTTTAGCTTGTTTTCTGCATGTATTAAAATGCTATTTAAATTAAAGTGTTTGGGGATTTTTGGGGAAGTTGTGAAATGTACTTAATAAAAATCAATAAATCTTGTATATGTTTTCAATCTGAAAGGCAACGTTTTATTTGAGTCAGCAATTGTGCACTGTGATAACAACTTTAAACAACTTAAACACTTTAAATAATCAGAATAATTATGTTTATGTCAACTAAATTTGCCCTTCAATATTAAGAATATTGCATGATTTGGATGATGAATTTCATAGACCAAATCTCACATAACTCATGCCATGACCTAAGGGGAATGTCATATCATATCAAATGATTTGATAATGTTAAGTAAAATGGATATGTGAAAAGAGCTGGATCATTGGTAGAGTTTAAAACAATGGCAGAGAGGCGGAGGTGTTATCGATAACATCCATAGTGGAATTTTACTCTGAGAATCATAGAACACTGCTGGGTACTAAATATTTTACAGCTAGCTGAAACAGCCCTTGACTATGTTTCAGGGATTCATCTCAGGAGTCAGTTTCCTCTACCCTACCAGTCCTAATCTTATCGCTGAAGTGTACACTGTAGCAGAGGTCAATGTCAACAACAATGCATTACAGAATGTAAATTAGATTGGTCATCATACACACCAGTCCATCGGGACATCTTCAATCTCATTAAATGAGATTGATCATCATACATACCAGTCCATCGGGACGTCTTCAATCCCATTAACTGAGATTGATCATCCTACATACCAGTCCATCAGGACGTCTTCAATCCCATTCCAAGTGGGTTGACAAAATAAACATGTGCAGTAAGAACACATTTACCATCAGTGCTCATTGGGTTCCTAGTAGCTGGTTGATGTCATAACAAGTCTTAAAGGATCCCAATGATTCAGGATCAACAACATGGCTAGGTAACCCCTTCTGTAACCACACTTTTCACTTAACCTCCTTGTGGTTTCTGAGCTGTGCTTAAAGTATTGGCTAGGGTAAACATCGTCAGCTCCTTTTAAGGCTTCAAAGACTTCAATCAAGTCCTTCTGAATTCTTTGTTCCTTTTAAACTCTCGGATTAGTCTGGTTGCTCTTCGTTGGACTCTCTCCAGGGTCACAATGTCCCTTTGGTAATGTGGTGACAAGGACTGAAAACAGTATTGACCTCCATAGTACTTCATAACTTCCTTTGATTTGTACTCTACACTTTTGACTATATATATATATATATATATATATATATATATATATATATATATATATATATATATATATATGGGTCTAGGGAGATAAAAACAGTCCAGTCAGGAGCATGCAGAGTGTGATCTATCTTTGACACAATTGCAAATAAATAAGAAACCAGGCATTTCATTTTTTCGATAATTTAATAATTTACTTCTTTTAAAAAGAGTGTAAAAGATACAGATATCTCTTTCCCAAGATAGATCTGAACGATATTTAAAAATGATGACAGGTGTATCAAACTTGCTTTTTAGTGTACTTGTTTCGCAATACAAGAACCTCATGAAATTCATATTTTTGTTTCTTATTTTTAATGTTATATTTTTATAAATTAAAAAATAAAAAAGCCCACAGCAAAAAAGAGGAATCACAAAAGAAAAATGAAACTGGCATGAAATGTACAGCTATTAAAATTGAAAAATATTCTGAAATATACATACATGCATGCTAGTATATTTGGAAATAAATGTTTGTAATAATGAAAATAATAACAGGGCTTGAATGCTTCATTTGATTTAAAACCACCACTAAAATAATGCATATTTATTAAATATACAATACAATTTTTAATGCTGAAATATATATTTTCTTAAATCTATTGCCAACATCAAGATTTTTTGGTTTTTTGCAGCAAAAACATATAAATATACAGATTTTGTTTCTTTAACTTAAATCTTAAATAACAAGAAGATGGAGATGTATTTTCAATAAAAAAAAATGTATATAATAACCTTGTTATTATTTCATAATAATAATAATAATAATAATAATAATAATAACAACAAGAAATTAAAAATATAACCTATTCACCCAAAAGTTTGATTCAGGGAGGGAAGAAGACAAAAAGTGAAAACTTAAAAAATACAAATGTGACTACTTTACAAATATTTATTAACTTTATTTTTAAAATTGTATTTAATAAAGGCCTTGTGTTTTTTTCTCGTTTTTTATGTTTTGAATAATAAAAAATAGCTCAGAATTCTTTTAAATGTCAATTTTACACTATTCACAACATTTTTTTCTTCTTAAATTTCGGTTTATATCTACAGTTAGATATAATAAGAGTCACCTTAAAAAACACAGTGCCTCAAATGTATCACTTTACAAATTAGATGTAGTTCATCTCCCCCGATTTTTATGTTTCTTAAATCAAGTATCACAAGACAGTCGCGACACACTGAATTAAAAATACTTCCGAAGGTAAGCAGTGCAAGACATCTGAGCTGCAACTGTGTTTCAAAACTGGAAGAACTTCACCATAAGAGTTTAATGAACACCGTTCTTGGGCTGGCATTATTAATTACAACACTGACAAAAACAAATGTCCCATTTGAGGCATTCCAAAGAATGCAGACATCAAGCACTTGACTTTTGAAATTGATTACTGAACCAGCATTGCCAACTATCGGACAGCTTTCCAGTCATGTGAGCCGGCAGTCCAGAACTAACATGGCTGGGATTTCATAGAGGGTGGCCACTTTCCTTTACTGGGATTTGAGCTTGTCTGGAAATCAAAGCACACAAGACACAGCAGAGGAATAGAGCAGTATACACAGTAACCTGTCCAAGCATGTTTCCAAAGACAGTCATGGAAACACCTGGATTCATACAGCTTAGCGCGACTTTCAACAACTACCTAACACTTACTGCTATATTCATAAAAGCAGCAGCTACAACTTGCCCATCTCCTCTAAACCTCAATGGCTGGTTTCAGAGACCCTGATTAGCACTAATCCTGGATGACCTACTGTTACCTTAGGTAAGGAAATCCAAAATGAGTGTTAATTGGAGTGCGCTAGTCTTCTTGTTGCTGTGTACTATATTATTCTTGGCTATTAACTAATACAAGCCTGAACTGAAACCTGTCTTATACTGTAAGTAGCTTGACAGAGTATTTGTTTAATTAGTGCAATAAGCACTTTTAACACAGGTGAAACTGATTTCTCCAAGCCATTTGTAAACTGTATTTAATGATTTATTTTTATTTATCTTCTTTAATATTGGTCAGAGTGTTTTCTTTTTGGCACAATTAAACCGTAGCCTGAATAAACATGCTTGACCTTATACAATTAATTATTGTTACAGTACCAAAGTACCAGTAAGAAAACATTTTTGATAAAGGGTTCTCACTGGTATTGTGATCAGTAAAGACTGTATATAAAATAGCTTTCAAAACCAAGATGTCTTGAGTGGAAAGAAAAGGTCAAATGTTTTTCTGTTTGACTTTAGCTGCTTAAAATTCACGCTAAGTTTTATGAATCCATCTGTAAGCATGAAGTTACACAGAAGTCTACGTCTCAGGAGCAGGAGGATTGCTGATCGATTACTTAGCTGCAGTCCTGCCCAGAATTTGTTGGCTAAATTTTCTTCCATCTGCTGAAATAATCCATGCCGAAAACAAACAACTTCATTCTAAGACAACACTGATGAAGGCATTAGCCAACATGTTTGACAGTTTTGTGTATGTTTGTTTTAGGCAGACAATCACACACTCAACTTCTCAAATAAAATACTGTATTCTAGGGTAAGGACGATATCAGCTAGGAAATGTGTTAATAAGATATGAAATCTCTTTAAATGATAGAACAGTGGTTGGCTGGATTGACTTGGGAGAAACCAGCAAAGATGTGTCGGGAAACTCTGCATGTCGTCATTAAGATTTAGAATGAATTATGAAAAATACTACACCTACTGCTCTATTGCAATATTCAAATCTTTCCAGGGTATCTAAAATGTGTTTTAAAGTAAGTGTTTATTAAATGTTTTTATAGATTGCCTTCATGTTGGTGCTTCTGAGAGTAGTGCTCATGAAAGTTGAGAGGCAGTGCGCTGGTTACAGTGAGGCAGGCACTCTGACACACCTTGTACCTGATCTGAACACCCCTGCCTGCCATTCACTCTGGGCCTCTCTCAAGAAGGACTGACTGATGTCCATAAGGGTCTAGGGGGTACAGCCGACTAATTCACCTGCCTCTCATGTCTTCATCAATTAGGAGGCTCAGGTCAAAAGCGAGTTTGGTTTTAGAGTTGTGTCTTTCTGTGTCTGGAAATTTGACTGGATAGTGCAACATAACTGGGCAGTACCATGGGTCCTGAATTGGATTAAATCCATTCTTTAGTCCAGTAGGAATGGCCTGATCCTCCTCAAATGGGACTCTGTCTTGGCAGGTTGCAGCCCTTGCTGGGTTTACTCTCAAAGTACTTAAGTGCAGATGGTCAGCCAGTGTGGCTTTCCCTGTCAGTGCACCGAGCCTCTTTACCAGCTCAGAAATGGCATCGTCTTCATTTTTTTTAAATATACATATGGAGGATTGGGCAGCATGCCCTCTCCCTCTGCTAAAGCATGTTCAGGATGGCATTGTACATCTGTGTGAGGACCACAAAGTGGACGGGCAGGCAGGAGCGGCGGTCTTGGGTGGCAGGGCTGCAGGTGAGCCAGGACAGGGAGTTGTACTGCTCCAGGACAAACCTGGGTGAAGAGAAAGGAGACAGACATTACTAGTGTGAAGCATCTTTAGTAGAGCACATCCATTCTCTACCATCGGAAAACTAGATCGCAAAACAAAGCACAGGGTGGAGCGTAAGATGACATCTTTGATACAAAGATTTATAAACATGAAGTAAAATGGATAAGTGAAAAAATGAGCATTGGTTGTGAAGTATATTCACTGCTCCTTTGTTATAAGGCAGCCCTTTATACCATAGAACAGATTACTTTGCCTCATAATGCCATTCCACTAGCACTTGTAATCTCGTTATAAGACTAAACACAAACTGCACAGTCTTTTACCTGTGGTTCCCGACTACAGTTTCATTAAGGGTTTCTGAAGCATGGCTGCACTTCATTAAAATGTGTCCAAAATTTAGATTTTTATTTAGATGAAAATATTTGTGTTGTCTCTATTATGGATAAACCTAAAGAAACTCAATATGGTCGCCATCACAGGTAAACGACACATTTAGCATGGAGTGTTTATACACCCCTGCAAATATGCATCTCATTTTTCTTGTTTAAAATGATAGAATACAGTTTTGTAACATGTAAGATATCAGTATAATGAAAGGTCTTTATCATCTGGAAACCAGGCTCATGATCACAAAATGGCAGCCATATTAGAGGACAGGTCAAAGTGAAGGGTCCTGTTAGATCCTGCCTGAGTTTCCAATACTCAGACATTCTGAAGTGGTTTATGATTTACAAAAACAAATTAAATAAATGCTACGCATCATGGAATGTCCCCTGTTCAATTTACACCGTTTTAAAAAATCTTTGTTTAAGCATTCTACAATGTAGTAAAATAAAAACCTTGATATAAACTAAGAGAGAAACATGCTTTGGTACAGTGACCACAGAGACTTGGAATTGGATCTGTGTAATATTCCATGTACTGTTTTAATCACTGCTATACAATACTCTTATTTAAATGGATTTCAGGGCATTTCAGCTTCTTACCTCAACACATCAGAGGTGGTCTTAGAGTCGAGCGGGTGGGGGTCCTTTGGGAGCTCTTGTTCAAGATGAGCTTCGTCTGTGTGAGCTACCGAGATGTGGTGATGAAGTGAAGCCTGTAGGAACAGAGAGAAATTGTGAGTGAGCGAGGGTGGGTCTGAGTAATTCACTTGTTAGAGAAAGAAAGTGCTGGGCTGCAGTGTGGAAGGCAGTGGGTTTGAGTAGCTCAGTGGTGAGAGTGCTGGGCTGCAGTGTGGAAGGCAGTGGGTTTGAGCAGCTCAGTGGTGAGAGTGCTGGGCTGCAGTGTGGAAGGCAGTGGGTTTGAGCAGCTCAGTGATGAGAGTGCTGGGCTGCAGTGTGGAAGGCAGTGGGTTTGAGTAGCTCAGTGGTGAGGCTGCTGGGCTGCATTGTGGGAGGCAGTGGGTTTGGGTAGCTCAGTGATTAGAGTGCTAAGCTGCAGTGTGGAAGGCAGTGGGTTTGAGTAGCTCAGTGGTGAGGCTGCTGGGCTGCATTGTGGGAGGCAGTGGGTTTGGGTAGCTCAGTGATTAGAGTGCTAAGCTGCAGTGTGGAAGGCAGTGGGTTCGAGTAGCTCAGTGGATTTGGGTTGTTGTTATTGTTGTTAGAAAGGCACATTTTGAATGGGAGTGCAGGCTAAGTCCATCAGTCCCCAGCAGCAGTGAAGGTAGCTTGTTGATGCCCTCTGTAAGAGTGCTGGCAGCCTTACCTTGAGAAAGAGCGGGCACTGGTACTGTGCCTGCGGGCAGGATGCCCAGAACCACTGGGGCAGGTTGTCAGCCTTGGCAGTGGAGACATAGTAGCCGAGAGCCAGCGGCTGCTGCTTGAGCTCCTCCGGGCCTCCCGGGACAGCAGCCTCTCTCCTTGACTCTGAGGACAGACACAGCACAGGGTTAGACTGAGGGAGAGAGCTGGGCTGGGGGCAGGCAGGACAGGCGATCTCGCAAGCAGTGTGGCCTCGGATGTCCTGTATAATCTCCTTACTCAATGCCAGCAAATTGTGCCAATCCCTTTAAGGCCTTCTTTCCTGCGAGTAACCAACTGGCTGCTTCCCATAATGCACAAAACTGTTTTGCAGCCAGTTAGATGCATTGACCCTGAAGAGACTGCTGGGGTGAAATGACCAACAAAGTAAAGCAGTTCTAGACTTCCTGGAAGGCAAGGTAAGCAAACTGAGACCTAGTGTAGGTTCTTTAACCTAGTGTAGTACCAGTATGTTTGCTAGAACATGTCTTTCATTCAAAACAGTTGAGACCTATATGGTAAATGGAAGTGCTTGACAGGTAAATGGAATAATATTTTTAGCTACAATTACTTTAACAGCCCTGGGGTGGCATAGCGGTTAGCTGAGGATTGCACACAGAGGCCACTGAACCAATAATCAATTGCTGCTTATGCAGAAAAGAGGCCAACCTCTGAGGACCTGAGCTCTAATGATCATCGACGGTGGCTTTTCTAAGCTGAGAATTACAACCTCAATTACCAGGACCTGGTTAATATACAACTGTGCGTTCTCTGTGTTGCACAGTCCTGCTTGCTGTAGCAGAACAGCCAGCCTGCAGGCACTGGGAATGTTACTGCCACTAACAACGTGCCTTCAGCCTTTGATGTTGTAATTGTCAGATTTTACAATGTGTACACAGCATACAAACCTTTAAAACCAAAAGTCTAAAAAACAAACAGCAGCAGGAGTTTCAAAAGGGACTGTTCAAAGGCATAACAACCAGACTTTAACAAAGTCTTCCTTCTTATTAGCAGCAATAGCATTACCAATAGCCTCCCATCCATTTGGATATATATTTATATATCCAAATTAATGATACAATTTTTTTAATTTGGCGTACACAGATTGTACAAGTATTACAATGGGTGGAAATCATTATTACCCCCACAATATCTGTCAGATGACACTAGAATGTTCATTAAGCATTGTTGCAATCAATGGGCTTCCTTGACAGGTTGGTGATACCGTGGGGCTCAATGTAAGGGGATAGAATACCTTTATATTAATCTAGAAATACTAAAAGAAACAAAATCAATTCACGGGCAAACGTTTCATTTCAAGAAGGTGAAAAAGATTTCTAGTCAAGGTTTTGTCTTTTAATTTATTAAGTTTCTTTTAGTATTTCTAGATTCATATAAAACACTAAATGTGTTTGTGACTTTGACCTCTGACCTAACATGGCTATCGTATTAACTAATACATTTCTTGGGTAGAGAAACTGTCCAGATCATTGATACAGATTTCAGGTATCTATTTTACTTCATGTTTGCAAACCATTCAATCAGGTATTAGAGCCGTAAGTGTGACAAAAAGTTAACCATAATGTAAATCAACAACATGTGCAGAACAGAATAGAATAAGAATTAGCAATGGATGTGAATATGAGGTATTTAAGACCTAGATGTCATGAGGTATTTTGGTATCATAGTACACTAAATGTATATTTAATATAATACGGTAACATAGTATTTTACAATGACTGATTTACAGTCTGTGGAATAACTCAAGATGTCTGCAAAAATCAATACATAACACAGATGTCCAGAGAGACACCTCTACATATCTCCACAATCTGAAACTCCCAATAACTTATGGCAAATAAGCTAATACCCAGTTATGTATGTACGCATGCCTCCACTGTATCCCCACATCCGGAGGTGGGCAGTAATGAATCTGAAGGGGTGCTGAAGCTGTGCTCACCCGGCTATGCTGGAAGTGGGAGCCCCCAATCCCTGAGGGGGACCCCGGGAGGGACCGGGAGGAGGTGATCAGCATCATGTCATTCCCAATGTCGTTCTCCAGCTCGTCCGGGAACGGGATGTCAAACATGTCATCTGGGAATACGAGAGCAGCACATTGGCAATATATTAGCAGCCCACCTTTAGATTTCTGAAGGTATCCCAGAATTCCAACATTGAATCAATCGGCACTGCAGACAAATTGTTACTTCAAACCCTTATGCAAGCTTAACATTGTAAAGCTGTAATAAATGTAATGCCCTGAAAGGCAAAGCATGGTAAACTATGATAAATGAACAGTATAACCATGGGAAAACTGAGAAATTACAGTGCAATTTTAGCATGGTAAACTTTTATAAGGGTAAAACCAAGTACAGTGTTCTCTCTTTATTCCGCTACTTGACTTACATATTAATATATCGTGTAATAACTAATACAGTGGATTAGTGAAAGTCCCTTACTAGAATTTGTGAATTACTGAATCATGAAACAACAAGGGAGAGCTGTACACCCAGTCGATGAAGGCATCTTTTATGTGCAACAGCATTGCAGAATTTGATAAAGCAATTGTGCCACCTGCTGGACAAAGTATTTAATGCTCATGTGAAAGAGAGTGCTTATTCAGTTTGATATCAAGAAATAAATAACAGGCCAATTGTTAGGTATTCATTTTCAACTTTTAGTTGTGTTTTTTTTTTTCCTTTCAGAAAATAAATGGTATAAACTGTAATTTAAAGAATGAGGCTCAATATGTTCTCCAGATGTAAGTGTTTTAGTCTCAGAGAAAGTTTAGGAGCGACTGCTGGAAAAAGAAATATTTAATCCATTTACACAGAGTAAAAACATCCAGTGCCTGTCTGATTAATTCCATTAGACACGTTTACAATGTTCGTTCAAATGTCTCAGAACACCAGGCAGTGTTTACAAGAAGAGTGTGGCTTTAGCTTTGTTATATTTGCTATCCACAGTGGATATGTTTTTTTTTTAAGATAATCCGGACTGGTTTGACATATGTTAATTAACACATCATGACTCATATATTTCTTTTACTCTGGATTGTTGGGCAGGAGAAAGAGAATGTTTTGCAGGGTATCATAATCATGGTGCTCTGATTGAAACGAATGGTGTATTATGAGATCAGAAAACCAGCATTGTTGGAAGATTTGTAGTAAATGAATATGAAAAAGTAACTGAATCTTTTATTAGCTCTTTTTAAAATGTCATATAGTAAAAGCATAGCAAAGTGTAATAAAGCACAGTGAAAACATGTTAAGGCAAAGTGTTGTAAAGCCCAGAGAGGCAAGGTAAAGCCTATTTAAAAACCTGACAAACCATGGAAATACATAGTGTAACCATGGGAAACACACGACCGTGAATGCGGTAAACCTTTATAAAGAAACACGAGAGCTTTTGAGGGCCAAGATTATCTTGATTTGAGTTTAAGGAAAACGTCCTGGATTTAACAGGGTGTCTAATTTCAGTATTCCATAATATGTGTACCTATATGCCAATCTAGTACACTAACTTTAAAATCTCTAGTTTGCTAGTTTGTTCCTTGTCTCTTTAAAAAAAATATATAGAAAATATTTAAGCAGTCACATAAATCACATATAGCACATGAAAGCGGTAGCACCTGAGTTAATCTTTAATAACAGGTTAGGAACTGCTGTAAACTGGCATTTTAATAGCTCAGCCTGGGCAGGGAAGTGTGATAGTAGCAGGTCTAATGTTCCCAGTCTCTCCGAGTCACTGCTTTCAGGCAGCACGGCTGGCTGGGTGTTACAATATTAACCACAATTGAATTTGGCACCAGAGTGGCAGGTGTGGCTCGTGCAGCTCGGCCCCTGGCACAAACAAGATCTTACCAAGCCAGTTCACATTTCACCTTCCTTAAAACAAACTCAAATAGCAATGCTATCTGTAGTGTGATAACTTGGGTTAGATTTCTTCATCTCAATCTTAAATATCCCTACAAACTAATAAGTTTAATGACAAATGTCTTTTTCAATGTGTTCAAGATGTCTTCAAAAGACACTCAGAAAGGCAGGAGCTCACTTACACACAGTCAGGTTTACACAGACACACAGACAGACATATGTTTCTTGCTGCGGTAGACACACAGAATGGCAGACGATTTCCCTCACAGCGTCACACAGTGGCAGTGCCAGCCCCACCTCCCTCTCACCTTGGTTGTCTTCTATGGGGTAGGTCCCGGGTGCCACCTGGGTGGTGGCGGAGGTGGGGAAGACCAGGATGTGCGTGCAAGAGGCATCCTGTGGGGTGTTGAGCTGAGAGGTCTGCAGGTTGAGGGCAGTGCTGCGGCCGAACACAGAGCCCATGGTCACTGCGTCTGCGGAGGGACAGAGGGGGCACAGAGCGTTCAGGAGATCCCCGGAGAAGCCATTAGCGGAATATAGCCTGATCACTTATGATGTGGATTACAATGACCACAAGATAAAGCAATCACTAATATAGTGTTGCAGAGAGCAGACTGGGGTGCAATAATATGAACAGTGGTGGAAAAATAACTGAAATGAGATGCACAAATAATCAGGTTTATACATTTTAGAGCAGTAGTATTAATAACCTGTGAAATGATCCTCTACACCCATTAGTTACATTAACTCCATTGTAAGTCTACATTTACAAAGACTTTCGGAACCCAGAATGGAACCTTCATATTTTTAGATTTTGAAAATGTCCATTTATATCGAACGCTCCCAGCAGATACATCAGTGCTGTACCTCCGGTCAATTTCCTAAAGTCGCATGAAGGAATTAGGTTGCCATGGAAATCACATCAGTCATTAGAAATGTAATGATTGGTATTCAATGCGAGCCAATACATCTAGAAAATAAATGGTAAACATGCATAATGTTTCATAGTGCAGGGGCTGGAGGAAGCGTGGAGGACGATGTATGGGGGAAGCATATCTGTGGCTGAGACACGCGAGAATACTGTTTGGCCACTGGAAGGTTGTTCAGTGTCAAAGTTTGAGTGGAACAGAAGAAGAAACAAAAACGTTGTGCGAATTATGAATCACCCTGTATATTTAAAAATAATTATATGTTCAGAATTGTTTTTCCTACAAGGACTCAAAACTCCCAGAAGCAACTCACGTGTGACAGATGCGTTCGTGATACGCTTGACAATTTTGTTGTTTACAAAGGCTATGAAAAAAATGACTGCCTTACAGCCTCATTAGCAAAAATATGTTTATAGACTCCTAGATGCCTTTAACTAGTAGTGTTCTGTTTATAAGAGGCGTGATAGGAAGAGCCTTCACACTGAGAGAGAGACTCTGATCTCGCAGTAACACAAATTAAATTAGTTGTATGAATTACAACAAACGGTACCTCACGCCTGGTGATCAAAGGACAGTACAGCGATACACCTTGAAGACTCAACTACTAATCAACAGAACACAACCAGGCGCCCCCTCATGGATTCAGCACGAACAACAAAATGATAGAAACGATACAACAAACACAACTACATATTAGGAATATTTTGGCACCATCCAGATTTAAAACACTGCAAGCATAAAATACATCGAGAGGGGCTTATATAGTGTAACAAATGCAATTATTATTCTAATAATAGCTTGAAATAATACTCGTATGGGGGAATAGCAGCTTCAATACAGCAGTGTGGAGTAGTGGTTAGGGCTCTGGACTCTTGACCGGAGGGTCGTGGGTTCAATCCCAGGTGGAGGACACTGCTGCTGTACCCTTGAGCAAGGTACTTTACCTAGATTGCTCCAGTAAAAACCCAACTGTATAAATGGGTAATTGTATGTAAAAATAATGTGATATCTGTATAATGTGAAATAATGTGTATAATGTGATATCTAGTAACAATTGTAAGTTGCCCTGGATAAGGGTGTCTGCTATGAAATAAATAATAATAATAACAACAACAATAATAATAATAATAATAATACCATTTAAAATCAAACATAAACAATGTGTTCATATAAGAAAATGTGAGACCTACGAAGTGATGGTAACACATATTAGACAGGGTTTACTGGAATGATCCAGTGCTGAGGAGGATGCTCTGATAAGTGCTGTACCTGGCATCACGACAAAAGATCCCTGGGGCTCCATGGCGACCAGGCAGGCACTAAGGATAGAGGGGGAGTCGCAGGCTGAGATCCCACACATCCGACACGTCTCTTTGAGCTGCCGACTGATGGACTGAAGAGAGCACTCTCCCAGGAGGATACTCCAGTCTGGGGGGGGGGAGAGAGAGAGAGACGGGGGCTGAAACACGGGGCAGCAGCTGTACCCTTAGAAACAGGGCTCCTCACGACAGCACAACACAGTGGCACCAACAATGACTCAGAGTTCCTGTCCATAGTGTTATATCTTATAGGTAGATTCAACAGTGTAAAAACAGTTTCCTCTAGCAAGTGTAACTACTTCTAGCCTGCTAGTTGCAGTATATGATATGTTTATTGTCCATTACTAATACTTGCATTAAAAATGTATTGACAGATGATTCAAAGTGTCACTAACAATCTAATACTCTTTCCATTCCCACACTCCAAACTAGTGATTTGCTCCACTACAGTGTGGTAACAGCATCTCTACAAGCAAACTCTGAGACACAGTATTCTTTATACACAAGATCTGATCTATGAAATGAATTAAATGTTTCTCTTGCAAGAATTAATCACTTGTAAAACTGAACCGCATGTTGCAGTTTTAAATAATTTGTAATAGTTATAGCAGTAATAGTTTGTAATAATTATTCATAATTATTGTATTGGTCCAATCTTGGCAGTCTGTGGAGTAAGATTGGGAACCATCTTTATATTATATTATTTCAGAGGTAGTGTTATACCATAGCCCTCACCTGGCTTCAGCCCAGTCTCTCTGTGTACATACCCTTAAGTTCTCCATGACCCAGACGCCCCAACCGGCCAATCACTATCCTCCATGGCTGTGATGTCATCTGGATGATGCCCACACACCACTCCCAGACCTTCTGCAGGCCCATCTTCCTGGCAGAAACCTTTGTCCTCATGAGCCCTGGGGTTAATGAGAGACAATGAGGCTTGCTTTTCCACTCAGGCAGGGTATTTATATAGTACAAGTATGTCAGAAACACATACTTGTACATTCAATGCACTCTAAAGTGTCTCCTACCCCCTGTCCTATATTTCCACTCAGTTCCTAACTAATGTCCTCTAGTCCTGGTTTGAAATAATGACTTAAAAAGTTAAGTCTCTCCTAACCCCTTGGCTAGGCTAAAAGATTCAACTTCACAAATCATTCCTTTAAGCCCCAGGATCAATCAGGCTGCTCTTCGTTGGATTCTCTCCAGAGCTGCACTGAACTTTTTGTAAAGCAGGGACCAACACTGAGAATGTACAGGTAGCACTCTATGTGTAGTCTCACCAGTGCATTATCCAACCTAGTCTTAACCTCCTTTGATTTGTACTCTACACTTCTGACTATATAAATCAAGCACTCTGTTTGACTTTCTCATTGTTTCCCCACACTGTCTGGTTGCTGACAGCTATAAGTCTTGTACAATGGTCAATGTCTTTCTCTTGCCACTGTGCTGTTCAGTCCCACCAATTTGGCATTTGAATCCTGCGTGTAACTCTACACATTCATTCATTACATTTGTTACAATTCTGTTTGCAGTCTAAATCCCTTATGGATTCCCTGGGCTATGTTTTGTCTCACAGCTATGGGTCATAAACAAGATTTACAAGCTCACTGAGTATCACACTCAGGAAACAGCAGAGTGTGCAGAGAGAGATGGACAGACAGAGACAGACGGAGGTGGGTGTACCGGTTTGGCACGTCGATGTTGATGACGCAGGTCTCCAGGAGATCCCCGTGCAGGTCTGTGCAGGAAACCAGCAGCCAGCGCTGGTCGTGGGACAGGCAGTACCCCACCAAGAGAACACTGTAGCGCTGGGCAGCCTCCCCCGCTGCCTCCCCCATCTCCAGCTGCCGGTTCCTCATGGGTCCCAGCACGAAGGGGGGAGAGTATAGCTGCAGAGGACTGGGCCGCTGGGAGAGGGAGAGAGGGGACATCTTAGGTGATAAGCAGCAGGGTCAGAGCTTGTCAGTACCTCTTCTAGGCTAAACATGATCCACACTTTATCATATGTCCAAGTGCATTACAATGCACGTCATTTGCTTTAAAAAAATCTGCAATTGCCTACCAAAGCGTTGTGAAAAAACAACACGAAAACTGTGTGAGCTTGTGATATTGTTGCTGTCACTGTGCCCCTCGCCCCCTCACCTCTGTGTTCTTGAGCACGGTGTCGATGGTGGCGGCGGGTCCGAAGCCGGTGAGGCTCTTGATGTGTATCTGCGTGGGGAGCAGGCGCCGGCACTGTGAGTAGGTAGAGAAGGCCAGCGATCGCAGGTGCTGGATGTAGTGGGAGCGCTCATCCTTCACAGGCTGAAGCAGGTACTGGCAGGGCACCAGCTACAGAGGGGCATAGTGCAACAGGGTGAGGTAAACCAAACCAGGATTGTGTAGGTGGAAACATAGGGGTCTCATCAGATTGAAATTATTGTAGCTGATGAAGTAGTTTAAATTTTCTCCACCATGCACAGCCATTCATTATAGGAGATCTCAAATTTCATTTTAAAACTTGTTATCTGGTGCTACTCTGGAGCCACTCACAAGGGCCGTTATTGAGCCTCTCAGAGACATCTCAAATGTACTTCAAAAGACCCATTCACACAGCACAAAACTGCCCCATCTATGCAGGTCTAACACCGTCATAACCCTTTCACGCAGCACAAGGGATCATGAGAGACCAACTTTCAAACCTGTCAGTCAACAGATCGTTCCGATGGCAATGGAAACCCCTTCAACAAAATCCAAAAAATTAAAATTGACACTGTCTTCCATCAAAGTGGATTTGGCTGCATGTTGTTTGCTTTTAATTTTCAATTATATTTTATAATATTGGAACCTGTTAGGTGCCACATTGCAGGAGGTTCAGGCACAATGTCAAGCATCTTATTGCAAAGAAGGCAATACAGTATTGTTAAGAAAGAGATTCCAGCTGTTCAGGCAACAGCAGAAGGAGAATGTGGTGATTTCCTTTATATAAAGGATGCTCCTGTGAACACTTGACTTGGGTAAGGGATTGCCAGCACGGTGATGTATTTTTATCTGTACCTCTGGATATAGTCACGTGGGATGTTTCCTTTTAATCCACGCTCACTACAGCGCTTCAGTGCAGGTACAGATCTTCACACAGGCTATTAAGAGGGGTCTGTGCTGTCTCTGAACTGCCTCGAGGAGGTCATAAAATATGTGGGCTCTGTGCCAGTATAGGTAATTTCACACAGCCCAACATGCTGCTTCAATGCCGGCTTTCAGCAGTAATAACGCGTCTGTGTGAAAGGGCTTAGGTTAAAGACATTTCTGTTTGCAAGCCATGCTTAAGACTGTCTTGCACTTCCTGGGTCATTTCACCTGGAGGATGACATTTTCCCTACCCTTTCATTGGCCTCCTTCCTGTCAATAACCCTTATTGGCTGACATGCTTTCAGTCAGTAACAGAAGACACTGCTGAAGTCAAATGACCCAGAAAGTGCAATCAGTTAACTCAAGAATAAGGCATAGAAACTGAGAGCTTCCTTTAATCATTGACAGAAAATTGTAGAAGTACTGTAGTTTACTGTATAAGAGGCCCTCACTGTTTTCAGTATTTCACAGGTTTTGATGTATAAATACTAAAAGGAACCTAATAAATGTAATGCCTTCAGCTGAAACGTGTAATTGAATTTATAGTCTGATTTCAGCACTATTGAGTGTTTACTAGTTATGGCTTGTGTGACTCAGATGGTAAAGAGAGAGCTGTGTAATTCACTCCAGCCCAGTGTGCTGTACCTGCAGTACTAGGGCTGGCTTCAAGGTGTCAGGCAGGCTCTGCAGGATGTCAGTGTAGCAGCGCAGCAGTCCCAGCAGCCACACACTGCCAGGCTCCGCCTCCTCGGCAGCCTCACTCTGGAAGGGGTCCACCACGTAAACCACGATCGATGGCGGGTGGGCATGGCTGTCTGCCGACTCCGGCTCCGTGGGGATTCCGATTCGCTCCCTCTCTGCAGAGCTGAGAAGACAGGACAGGAAATAGGAACACGAGAAAATATACCAACGGGAGGGGCCATTCGGCCCATCCAAGCTCGTCCGGTTCCTAGTAGCAGATTGATCTCATAACTTTGTCAGGTTGGGTCTTAAAGGGTCCAATTGATTCAGCCTCAATAACCACTACGTAGCCCATTCCACACCCTCACCACTCTCTGTCTGAAGAAGTGTCTCCTACCCTCTGTCCTAAGTCTACCTCCTTAATTTCCAACCGTGTCCTCTGGTCCTGGTTTCTGTGCTGCACTTAAAGTATCTGGTTTGGAACAACTATGTCAACTCCTTTTAAGATGTTAAAGACTCCAATCACTAATAAGTCTTCTTTGTTCTTGGCTAAACAGAGTCAGTTCTTTCATTTCCTTCAGTAGTGCTCAGTAAAAATGAACAGCGCTGGCCTTTCAACTGCAGTTACAACATCTAAACATTTGTCAAATAATGTTATTGTCAAAGATGTTATTTATTTGAGTTTTCTTCTAAGATGTTCTAGTTTACTGCTTTTTAAGAGTATTTTTATGTAAATGAAATGTGTTACAGTACATTTTCAGAGGGCTCAGTAGTTTTACAACATGTTGGTCTTATTAGAGAGGTAATGTAACGGGTTTGATATATTTGGGACTGCTTGAGGTATTTATTACTGAAGGTGACTATGTATTTTGAAGTTTTCTATGCTTTATTACACTTGCTTTTACTATGAGAAATGTGCCTTCAAATTCCTTATACCAAAGTGGACTTTTTCTAACAGAGGCCAAAACCTTCTCCACAGACGATAGACAGACGATAGCCCCTAATTTGATTATTTTACAATTACTTTAACATAAAAATGATGTTGAAGATGAAAAGAGACTTTCCAGAAATCTCTGTACCCTAGTTTGAAAGGTACTACCCAAACACAGACACCGGTCTGGTTTGTCTGCTTGACTAGGATGACGACCTCCTGGCTGTCCCCAGTCCTGTCTCACCTCTCCTGGCTCTCGTGTTGCCCTGTTGCTGGTGGAGCCAGGCTCTGCCCATTCTCAGCCTCTGTGTTCATGGAGTTCTCCTGGGGGCTCAGTCCCTGTCTGCCCTGCAGTGGAGCCTGAGGGGGTGGGGGGCTGGGACGCTGGGGCTGGGGGGTAGGGGTGGGAGTATGTCCTGTGGGCAGTGGTGCGGGTGGCAGGGAGCTTGGCGTGGACTGGCCTGTAGGGGGCTGTTGGGGGCTGAGGTTTGGGAGGCAGGAGCAGGGTGCTGTCTAGTGACAGCTGCAAGCTGAGGTGCTGAAATGAATAAACAAAAACAGGCATTTAGTTAGGAACACATTGTTTTAAATGGGTGAAAACAATTCATACTTTTATGCTCTTCACACAGATTTGCAATGTCTAGTTGCAGGTCATAAAAATGGAAACACAACACTTACCGACTGTAACCTTTATTTTTCTTCTAAACATCAAAATGAAGTAGCCAGAACAAACACCCACAGCAGCCCTGACTTAGGCACTGTAGCCAGCTGCAGGAGCAGGGAGCAGGCAAATCCTTGAGTAAAGCCCCAGGATTCTCTGCGGCCTGAGCATTGATTATCATTTTACAACTGAACTTAAAATGTTTTGGGTCTTCCTGGGTATGTTAATTTCCAGAAGCTGTAGTACTATGCATAGTTCCCTGTGTTAGTTTAAAACAATACTTTACTCAGTATCCCGGTGACATTACGCATTCAAGTATTATTTTAATGTATTTTAAAGTGTAGTATTATTGAGCTGTGCTGAAAAGGTGAAATACATTCATCACGGTTCATATTGAACTGCTGGGTCTCAAACTACAGAACACGTGGCAATTTTATTTACAGGCATCACTATCTATTGCCTAAATTGTTTGGTTTTTTTAAAATGAAAAACTGAAGCAAATACAATGACTGACATGAGAATGACTTGTATGCCCTATTTGCTCTACATTTTGGTTTCTAAACCTTTTAGACGGAATAGGGATGAATGGGAGGTTATTTAAACGGTGTTCCTTGTAACTGAGCATTGTGGGAGAGTGTTCCCTACCCAGCTGGTGTCTGCAGGTGTGCGCGTAGAGCCGCAGTTTGGTCAGGTTGTCCTCATCCCCATTGCTCCCCCAGGGCTGACTGAACCACTCATCCACCGGTTCCTCCTCCAGGCGCTGGGGGGACAGGGAGCCCACGCGCACCAGACCGTCCCGGGACACCCTGGCAAGGGGCCGGTGCTGCCCCAGCCGACAGGCCTGCTCCACGACAGAGACAGAGAGAGCAGGGAGAGTCAGACTGTGAGACACATTTCAAAAGCGTGTGCAACTGGAAATAGGAACCCAATTGAAAGGGGAATGGTATCTCCGATTGAGTGGTTTGTAAACATAAAATAAAATGGATTTGTGAGAAATATCTGTATCAGTGAATACAATAATCCTATTAACAACATTCATAGACCATTGACCAGTCTGATTAATTAAATCAAGTCTGCAGTTCATTAAAACTGTTTCAGAGAGGGTTTATTATTTCTTTCTCACTTTTTGAGGCAGTGCTAATTAAACCTTAGAGACCAATTACAAATGCTCAACAAAAACATTCCTTAATAAAAGTCCTTCCATTAAGAGTGTGTGTGAGCAGCGTTTAATGAGTTAATCCAATGTGTTAAAGCTGCACTCACCTCGTGAGACAGAGCTCAGGTCCCTGAAGAAGCTCTTGGCCCCGCTGATCAGGGCCTCGCTGTCGGGACACACCACCAGGAAGGCTGTGTCTCTCTGGCCCCCATACGGCTCCAGCAGCAGCTTCTCCCAGAAGGGCAGGGCCAGGGGACAGAGCCAGGAAGTCCCGGTCGTAGCCCACCAGCAGAGTGGGGATGGGGAGAGGCTCGGGGACTCCTCCGAACCTGCAGGGGCACACTTACTGCATCAGAACATAATAAAGTCCACTGAGACATCATTACCATCTGTACAAGCACTGGGTACAGTTTAAACATTTAGAACTGTTGACAAGAGGAGGCAGGCCAGATCTAGGATTTGTGACACGCTTTGACCTGGGTTGAGCGAGACAAAATGCTTGACGGCTTTTCGTGAGCCGACTCAATAACAAACAGCCACAACTCCTGTGAAAGTTTCAGTTCCACAGGGTTGCTTGAGATGCACCATGAGCCAGATCGCAGCAGGGATGAAGAAACATTTGCTTTAATCCACATCTGGGCCGATGGTTCAATCCAGATACGCTTGGATGGAAGCATCAGTAACAAGCTGCTTCGGGGCATTGATACGCGCATTTTTTACTTCGTCTGTCACCCAGGTCAACCCTGCTTTATCAAAAGCAGTGTGAAATCATGTACCTGACCTGCATGACACGGGTCCTGACCAGGTAGGTTCTGACCGGATAGATCATGTCAGTGTGAAAGTGGGCTATAGAACAGAAGAGGCTATTCGGGTCATCTATGCTCATCCGCTCCTAGTAGCTGACTGACCTCTAAGCAGCCAGCTACCTAATCACTGGGATCTTTTAAGTTGGATCTGTGTGAAGAAGTGTCTCTAGCACTCTGTCCTGTCTATCTCCACTTAATTTCAAATTGTGTCTTCTGGTCCTGGTTATTGTGCTGAGTTTAAAGTATTGGCTAGGGTTAACTTTGTCAACTCCTTTTAAGATTTAAAAGACTTCAAGTCTTCCTTATTGGGTCATTCCACACCAAATAGACCAATGGTCCCCACTTCACCATCTCAGGTTCTTTTGAGATCGCATAAGGAAGTACCTGGATGTGTTTTAGGAAGAATCCCAAAATATCAGCTCTCAAGATATCTTGAATACTCTGAAAGTTCTGACCTCTCAAAGATGGCCCCTTTTCAGTGCTCACTGTCATCCAGTTACAGCACCCCACCCCTCCCCACAACTGTAAGCCCATAAATCACGGGAGATCAGGGATTTTTTTATAGAAGCACATAATGGTACATTTCAATCACGAGGAAATGGTAATTTCACTGTAGAAGTGTGGATGAGAGATGTATATACGTTACATTCAACTGGAGAGCTAGCTGAGCTATTGTGCTTAAAGAAAGCATTTTAAACTACTTTCTTAAGTACCACCAAACAAAATAAAGGGAATAAAAGATAGCAACACCATGTCTAGTATTAGTAAAGACCTTGATATTACTAAACTGTCACTGTGTCAATTGCTACTTATGTCCATATTTTGACAGTCACTGTTTAACTAGTACAGGTGGTTTCCAAAAATTGTGTTATTGTAAATATGAAATTAATCAAATCGCTATAATTATATACTTATATATTAAAAAATGAATAAAGAAATGATTCCCTAAACAAATACCACATTGTGAGAGTAAAAAATCTCCCAGTATTGAAAATCACCATTCCGAGTTTCTAAAAAACTGTCTCAGGTTCTGAATCCCGGATCGCCATTGTAATTGTCTTTTCTCTCTAATGTAGTGTGTGTTGTACATATTCCTATATAAGCACAGTATTCCTAGAAGCACATACAGAGCTCCTCCTAATGAAGAGATGTGGTGGGATTTAAACAGCAGTTTTAGCTGCTTCTGCGAGCTCTGGCCAGTAGCCACTGCACAGCTTCCCCTCACCGTAGGAGCATGCCAGCCATCTTGTGGAACTGCTGCCAGGTGAGCGGGCCCTGCACGTGCTGGATGTTCTCCCAGGTCCGGCCGGTCCTTTTCTTCTGGATGGCGTCCTGCAGGAAGGGCTGCAGGGACAACAGCATCGCACCACGTCCTGCGAAGACAGCACGCTGACATCCAGCACTGCAGGGGACAGACAGACAGACAAGACAGACAGACAGGCAGGCAGGTTATCACTGTGCCAGCTCAGGAATCTCCACACAGGCTAGGTATACTGAGGCAGGCAGATCATCAATTCATACACTCAATTATTAGACAGCATTTATTGCAATGGTTTACCAAATTTGCACAGTTATTGTGCAGTTTTCCCATGCTTTTCCCAAGCATTTACCATGTCTTTATTATGTTTACCTATGCTTTACCATGCTTTAACTATGCTTAGTTACACCTTGCTATGCTTTTACACTGGGAAACTTTGATAAGGGTAATCTCAAGAATATGTTAGTTAACAGAACTGTGATACTTCAGACCTGTAGCATAGTGCTTCTGAAAAAACTGTTAAATTTTCTACATAATACAACAAATGTTAAACAGTTTATATATTTATACACCTGTCTGGTACTGCAAAAACAACCAAAGTGCTTAGTTACTGTCCATGTTTTATAAATACTTTTGAAATAACTATTTATAAAGTTAAGGGTTTAGACCAGCTAAAGTCCATGGGCTGTCTGTGCATTCAGAGTTCTTACCACTGTTATGTGGCCAGTCATGCAGGCGCTGCTCCTCACAAGGGCCTGGTCCACTTTGCCCCAGCCGGGTTATCCACATACTGCTGCCCCTGCTCCAGCGCATTAAAACACTCCACACAAGAGTCACTCCCGTCCGCCCACAGCTTCTCAGCAGCCCAGCTCTGCGAGAGAGCCCCTGGCGACGGGGCAGGAGCAGGTGGCAGGGAGGTCCAGGGAGCTGAGGGAGGAGAGGGGCTGGGAGCACTGCTCCTGCAGCAGCACCAGCAGAGCAGCTGGGGGTCTTGAGGCGCTTGCTGGTGGGGTCTCGGCGGGGAGGTCCTGCGGCACAGTGCCAGTCTCCGCTCAGCCGCCTGGCCCATCTCGAGCCCGGCCGAAGATATCCAGCTCGTCTTCCAGGAAGAGGCCCAGCGTGGCGAGGCGGCGGTTGACGATGGCACTGAAGCCGCACATGCAGCGGTACTGGTCTTCCCGTGTGGAGTCAGGGATGTACAGCCCCACATCGGCCCCCTTCACGTTCATGTTACAGGCGCAGATGCAGCAGCTGTCAAAGTTGCGGTCCTTGAAGATGTTGAGCACAGAGTCGGACAGGATGAGCACCACGTACAGGCTGTGTGCCTCAGGCAGAGGGGCTGGCGCCGAGGGCTCCACAGAGCTGGCGGTCGGCTAGTGGAGGGAGTGGAGGCTGGGGAGCACAGATCTGTCCCGTCGTGCTTGACTGACCCCTGCCCGCTCAGCAGCCCCTCCCCTGGGCGTGCGGGGGTGCGGGGGAGTGCGAGGGTGGGCACGGAGAAGCGAGGGGTGGCTGGGGAGGGAGGGCTGGGCGGCAGTGTTGCTGGCAGAGGCTGCACTGTTAACTGCTGCTGGCGTGCTGGTCTGGGGTGTGTTCATCTGAATGTAGTCCTGCTCCATCAGGCTTCCCACGCTAGGCACATTGCTGCAGGGTGAGAAAGAGAGGGTCACACCTCAATCATTCAGCAGAAGGCTGACGCTTCTTCCAGTAATTAGATACCAGGAGCAGCTGTGTCGTTTTTTTATTGGTTTTTTTGTACTCTAATCGTTTGTAGGATTCAATAGGAAATGTATTAAGATTAAGGCTGTATTTTTTTTCACGGTTATCAGATTTTACGATTTACAAGAAATGTACCCATATGTACTAAAATTCCCATTTCTGAAATAATAGTGTAAAATGAATACAGCAAACCTTTGCCTTATAGGCGTACAATCTTTTATACTGCATTTAGGAACCTGAACAGCCGGTTTAGTTGACTTAATTGAGCACACTGCATAGAGCTGTAAGATTTCTTTAAAATGTCTTTGAAAAAGACATCGGCTGCGTCGGAAATATTTCTGCTAAAGAGCACTCTGTCCGATACAAGAAGGGGACGTTTCACCTGTCTGTTGTTATTTTACATTTATTGATGTGTTTATTTTGTCTGATAATTCACTAATGTTAAAAATAGAATGTCTTTAAACAGGTGGGCATAAAATAAAGAAATATTTACTCTCTGACTGATTATTTTTGAGTTCCCCTCAAAGAACCATCATACTTTCTTTTTATTTGACTTGTAATTTTCCATTTACTTGTGATGATCGATTTAATGAAGTGCTTTATTTTTGTTTTACAGATTTAACATTGCTGTGGGGGGCTCTGAATTCAAAGCTTACCGAAGCTACGCTGCTACAGTCTGGCTACTGAACTATGAAAAATCAATGTACTATAAAAAGGTGCCTGAAAAACAATGTTCTACATGAACGGTTGCTGCTGCTTTTTATGATGTCATGATGTTGGCCACACATGTTTAATGAGTCAGCACAGGAAATCTGTATATCCTGAATTAAACACTACAATGAAAAGGGATCACCCCAGCTAGCTTTTACTGTCATGTTTTAATACATTATATTTTATAGGAAAATTATAATTAGTTTAATTCTGCTATCAGAATTAACCTGCAGTAATCATGCAAACACACCGGCCTCCTAAGCAGGCCCTTGCAATTTGAACCAGCGAAAAGGCAGCCAGCTTCGTCTTTGTGTACAAATCCCTTTTGAGATGATCCTGTGAAGCAGTGTGGGGATTAGCGCAGTGGCGGGAGGAAAGCACAGTCACATTCCCAGCTTTCTGTTTACACGGATTAAAGGGCCTTCTAAAAACAAATCCCTTCCCATCAAAAGAGATACAGGGTTTTATCAGATGACTGTAGATTTTAATCCCAAAATATTCCCATATGCAGGCGTGTTGCAGTAATCACACCCTGTACCTGCCATCAAAATCAGAGCTTAGCACACCCTCTGCTGGCAACTATATCAAACTGCACCAAACAGATTCTACAAGTCAGTAGTATTCTGAGGGTTGGGCAGTCCAGTGCAGGACTTCTTATTGAAATTAAAGTGTTCCAGAACCCCTGTAGTGTTTATAAGAAACACACCACTTTCCCTTTGCTGTGACCCATGTTGTACATATCGCAGCAACATATTTTTCAACGATTGTTATGAGATTTGCATTCACCCATTGTAGATAAACTAGGGATTTTTTTTACTTGGGAACATTCAGTAAACACTGCAGGAGTTCTGGAACACTACTACTGTAAGTATATCGTTAACACTGGTGTCTATTTTAATTTGTGTGATAAAGTCTTTAAAATCTTAAAAGGAGTTGACATAGTTAACTTCGATTGAAGAAATTGGTTGAGATTTCTTTTCATTTCTTATGTTGTTTTTTTGGTCATGTCTGTTTCTACTGCTTCAAAAAATAGAACTTGTCAGATGTTGCTCATAGTTTCACACGACTACAGATTTTGCTCATAGTTTAACAAGACTGCCAATGGTCTGGAAACATTAGTCAAGTTTCCTAACCCTAACCCTAACCCTAACCCTAACCCCATCTATGCTCGCCTGGTTCCTAGCAGCTGATTGATATAAAAAGTTGGATATTAAATCTTATCTAATCACTTCATAGATCTCATATTTTCTTATATGAAAAAAAACCTCAAAACATTCTAAAATGTCATTTATTTTCTTTAAATGAACTCACTGCTTTCCCTACAACTGACTTGTAGTAATTGTACATTTAGTCATGTGACTTTAAGAAGCTGACCAGATAATATTCTTCTCTAAAAGCTTCAAATAAATTACCATAAAAATTTAAAAAACTTTACCATAATATGTGCGGTTTTCATATAGGAAAATCTGAGACCTACCACATGATATATAAGGTTAGATTTACTGGAAATAATTTGTTATCACCATGATTCAGCTCACCAACAACATGACTAGGTAACCCATTCCATACCTTCTCTGTGTAAAGAAGTGCACTTAAAGTATTGATCAGAGTTTACTCCTTTTTAATTCTTATCTGTTCCAGGCTAAATAGTCTTCATAGCCCTTTCCCTTAAGCCCTGGGTTTAGTCCGGGGATTCTCTGTTGGACTCTCTCCAGTGACCAGAATTGAACAAAGTATTCCAAGTGCAGTCCCACCACTGCATTGTACAATACCGTCATAACCTCCTTTGATTTGTGCTCTACACAAAGCACAGTAATACAGTTTGGCAGCAGGCATGCAGACAGAAGAACAGAGTTCATGCTCACACATATCCGTCTCGACTGAAGGGGTGTGGAGTCAGGGGCAGCTGTTCGATCTTGGGGGCACTGGACCAGGGCGGCCGGTAGCAGCAGGACTCTGGGATCTTGAGGGGGAGGCACTGGCTGGGGAGGGTCCGCAGGAGGCGAACATGGACGAACCAATCAGGGGCTGCACTTGGGGTGGCGGAACACAAAGGAAAAGTCCTGCGGGCAAGGAGATTTCAAACAGGCAGTTTAAAGATTAACTCCTTAAATTACATAATATACATGTTAACCTTCAAAATAAACTAAGCGTATCAGCAGTGACAAAAGATCCACTGCAATATGTGTATATATATATATATATATATATATATATATATATATATATATATATATACATAACAAAATCATCATTCAGAGAAAACCTTTGGAAACTATGAGAAAGAACAAAGGTCTACGAATTTTGCCTATAAGTGACGGCCAAAAATGAAATATTTACTATGGAAGCTGTTTGAACTACCATAGGATGTATTTGCAGAAATTAACCACTGTATCCTATGTAGGCCAGGTTTTGCTCATTTTAAGTACATTTTCCTACATCACATTGTTAATGTAAGCAACATCTTTAAACAACTTCAGACTGCAGTATATTGTTTAGCATGATATGTTATAAATATTACAAGATGGTATTGTTTAATCATGGCACACACATTAAAAATGATACAAACCAGGGAAAAAGAGCAGCATTGTACAAGTGGGACTGCATAGGATTCGATACACGTGGAAAATAAGAATGTGGCAACAGTTTTGCCAATACACCCTATGGTAGTTCCATTAAAGGTGAAATAACTTCCATAGTAAAAATGGCACTAGTAGACATCCTTTCTACCTTTTCCATCATTACAGATCAGTGATTATCAACCTGGGGTCCAAGCCCGCCTGGTCCACAACACAAGAAAGCGTTACTCTCAGGTCTTAAAATGAATGTGGCATACGCATTTCACACTGCTGAAGAAACTGAGCACAAAATAAGAACCCCTTTTAGATTTCCAGAACTTTTAAAACAAAGATTTACTCAAAACCAACCAGTTTAAAAAAAAAAACACTATACAGATGTATTCATTTAGACAAATCTGGTCGTCACATAGATCCTTCAAAAGGAATAACTGCAAGGAGAAATTACATAGCAGTCTTTGCAAGGCCATCATCACACTTCGGATCAGCGGAAGTCTGTGGTACTGTAGACTGTTTCACTCACCTTGATCTCCTCCGGTTTGGGGCTGGCCATGCCTTCCTCCACCTCCATCCTGAAGGCAGAGAGGGCTGGCGGCGTGCTCAAGGGGTCTCCATGCTGGCCAGGTTGGCAGGCTCCGAGCCCAGCGTCCCGGTACATCATGACAGGAGAGAAGGCAGGGTGCTGCTCCAGAGAGGGGCGTGGGGAACATGCGCTGCAGATCTGCCACTGCTGGGGTGGGGGGAGGGGGGGGGGACAGCCATCAGAGTTTTCCAGCACACTCAGCAAAACATTTATTTCGTTTAAAAGGACTGTAGTGAACAACATTATTGCAGAAATCTGTTTTGCTCTTCATTTAGCTAAATGTGCAGTTTTGAATGAAATCATGTATTTTATATTTCAAAACATTATATATGGTGTTAATTTTGTTAAAGTACATCCTCGATTTCTAAAGCTTATTTTCAGGATATCTCACTTTCTATGTCATTTCATCCCCAGCAATGTCTTCCGAATCATGTTACTGGCTGAAAGCATGTCAGTCAATAGGGGAAGCAGCTGGTTGGTTAATGACAGGAAAGAATCCACTGAAGGGGTGGAGACAACGTTACTCTCCAGGTGAAATGATCAAGCAAGTGCAGCACTAACTGAAAGCAAGGCTTGCAAACAGACATTTCAGAGATGTTTTAAAATAAAAATACACATTTGCTATACCATGTGTTTCATTCAAAACTCCACATTTGAGACCTATATAACAGGTAAGATGTATGGAACTATTCTGTTAACTTCAATCACTTTTCATGTAGCTCCTTAACACAAAGTACATAACAAAACATAACATAACTTTAATGTATTTGTGTACACCCAAGTGGGTATAATAATAAAGGGGATCAGAACTTTATTAAACAAAACTGTAACTTATTATGTAAAACAATGGTTACAACCACAACTTTCGATTTTGTCAGGCTGCAGCTCAAAATATTATTTGACGACGCAGCTGCTGATCCCACTCATTCCTACCCTGACACCTTCATTAGCAAGATGCTATGGAAAGCATGTTCATCGACATTTAAGGTTGAAGCCCTTTCTGATGTCCCGTGTTACGCATTAGCCATAGTCCTTACTGTAAGTAACTATGTTCTTTTTTTCACATAAAATGTAATCAGTTGCCACACTTTGTTACCTGTCTGAAAAAGTAATCACTACAGTTACATAAATGTAATCAGATTACAGTAATCCATTACTCCTCAACACAGAATAGTGCAAAGCTTAGTAGTCCTTACTTGGATGATATGGCACTGCAGTTCTACCGTCTTTCCCCAGGGGCGATCTTCAGATCCCAAGACGGCAGCCTTCAAGGACCGACGTGTTGGGGAGGTGGTCTGTAAACAAGGAAAGACCAAAACATAGAAGGGAGTTCAAAAGCTAATAAACCCCTTCATTGTAGAGGTGAATCAGGAAAATTCTATTTAAAACTGTCTTGCACAAATGCAGCAACTACAATTGCCATATCTAAAATTAGATTTCTCAGATGAAAACTATAATATCAAATTTTTAAAAATTAAGTAGCGGAAACATTTTAATAGACAACCATTTCCAGTTGAAATATCTCAATTTTAGATTTGAAAACAGTTGCATTCCCATGGCACTGCATTTCAATGCTTCCTAGTGCAGTGGGAGATGCACAGTCTTGTCTGGGAGCACTGGGCATCCTATATCTGTGTGGTAGGACACACCCAGAGCCTGTCACTCACCCCCAGCTCGTCCGAGTCCGAGTTGTCGAATATGTTCTCCAGGTCAGAGATGAGGACCACGAGGTCAGTCTCCCTGGTCAGGCTGGGGTTCAGGATGGCTTTGGCCGCAGCGCTGTCCTCCTGAGGCTCTACTGCAGGACCAACAAGTTTGTCAGAAACATACAAATCACCCACGCAAAGCACTGTACAGCGGGTAACACACTGCAGAGCAAGGAACATACAAATCACCTACAACAAGCACTGTAAATGTGGCCTATGAAAGTCAATTAAAATTAGACAATCACTAATTTGCTTATTTTGTCAATTTTCCAAGATATTCAGTTCCAGTGGTTTGATTTCATATGCACAACAAATCCAAACTACAGAAGCAATGGGGTGTTCTAATACATGTGCACACTACTTTATGCATACAGCTTGTTAGTATCAGTGTTTGGAGGAGAAATTCATTTGGCGGGTGATTCAATGTATTAGTTTTCAGACCAGCTGAAACACAGCCTGACTTGAGTGTAGCAGGGGACATCTAAGAGGGTAATCTGACCAGCTGGGTGTCGATCATGTGTAACACCCGTGTACACAAGGGTTCACTTTGAAAGATGATAGATAATTTCTCCATACAGATCACTGTATTTCAGGTTGTATCACATGAAGTGGTGGAATCGGTTTCATAATGTTTCAATTAAGAAACCAGCTCCAAACCAATACTTTACTCCAAACGGTCAGTGATTTTTTTTATTTTTTTTTTATTTTATTTTTTTTACAGTATTTAAAAACATAGCAGTTGTGTCTTCTATACCTTTATAAAACTTTCCCATAGTAAAAGCAAAGTGTAATAAGCATAGTGAAAGTATGGTAAAGCATAGGTAAGCATTGTAAAGCCCAGAGAAGAATGGCAAATCATATTACAAAACATAGCAAACATGGTAAACTATGGGAAAATCATGGGAAGAGTGCAAAAATATGGTGATACATTTTTATAAGTGTATTTTAGGCCATTTTAAATATATTTTTGATTGATATGAATCTAGTCATGAATGTGAGTGCAAGTAACTGTATGTTTTACCTGACTTAGGAGCAGAGCTAAAAATTGACATAGCGTCTTTCCCATCAGGCACTGGGGTAGAGTTGCCGTCTTCTGCCTGTAAGAATAACAGGAATGAAATATCTATAGGACAAATACCTAGATATCTGAACATGTCATGAACACAATAAAACAAAGAAACAGTCTAACAAACTGGAAACACTGTTAGACTGAGGATGGTCTGTTTAGAAGCTTGGTATATAAAATATTTTTTCTGATCAAGGTTTATGGAGTACAGTACAATACAGATACTACTGTATAGGGTGCTGTACGATATAAGCTGCCACTCTACAACAGGTCAGAGAGACTACCTAGTGGGCTTACAAATCATTTTGGATCTTACAAAATATTTATAATATATTGTTAAATAAGAATAACTAAACAGTATAGCTAATTTTATGGTGATGTCATTTCCACCTGAAACTGTCTGATACAAATCGATACAAAGTAATTTCAAATGGCTGTATCAATATCAGTGTCTACTATATACTACAATTGTGCTCCCATTTAGTGTCAATTCAGTAATCTTTCATGGTGTTTTTAGTTTCAGGGTGTACAATGTAATGCACTGCAGCTAGAAGGCTAGGTATTAAAACTTATGCAGTTTGTTTTTAAACTACATGCTGTAGTTTGATGTTCTGTCTGAGGCTGTGATACCTTTGTCTTCCTGCAGGGGTCTCTCTCCTGGCTCTGCCCTCTTCCTCTCTTGCTAGCGGTGAAGCTGTACTCGATCTCTCCATCCCACGAAGGTGTAGGGGTCACAGGGGTCCCCAGCCCTCGGCCCCGCCTGCACCTGCTCACGGACACGCTCCTCACACATCTTGAAGCGCTTGTGGGGCTGAGCGAAGAGCCTGGGGAGAGGGGGCATAGTCTTGTCACAATCACATTTTTCACTTCCTTAAATATATGTGTTGTTTTACAAGAATTTCCTGGGCACCCCTGGGCAACTGTTCCAGCCCCTTGATAAATGTAAAAATGTACCTCTTATATTTGTAAAGAAAGACAGGAATAACAATAAATCACAGTTTTGTTTTGTTTTATCTAAATATAAACCCAATCATATTTAGATAATGTATTTGACCTCTCACCTTTTCAGGGCGGCCCCCTCAGTCACAGCCTCCATTTTTAACTCTCCGCAGTCGGGAAGCAGTTCAGGGGTTCTGAACTCGGGGTCCTCTGCGTTAGGGGTCTTGTAGCCTCTCCACCAGCCTCCCCACTCCTCGCCGGAGCACAGCGGGGGTGCATACAGAGCCGTCTCACTCAGATCAGGCAACTTGCGGCCTGGCAGCAGCTCCTGGTACATGGGCAGCCCCACACCAGGCTCCCGCCCATCCGAGTCCTGCCCCCGAGGGTGCGGGCTGAGGGTGGGGGCAGGGGAGGCCGGGGAGTGCGGGGGAATCGAGGGCTTTACCAGGAGGGGAGCTGCTTGGAGTACTTGCGGTCAGAGAGAACCTCAGTAGGGGGTCCATGGGTCCCAGCTTGGGTCCAGCTCTGGGGTCCTGATCCAGGCAGAGCTCTTCACAGAAGAGGGCGATGGTGGAAGGGGATCAGTGCCTGTCTCTTGGGCTGTTTGTCTATCTTCTCAGGTTTGTCGGCTGCCTTGTGCTTGGGGGCGGGAGGGAGGGAGGGGGCAGCGGGAGGGGTGGGGTTGGAGCCTGGCTGAGGGTTCAAGGGGTGCGGCCTACTGCAGTGGCTTGGCGCTGCTTCTGTAGCTTGTGTCTGAAAATGTAGAAGAAGATTTAGTCAGCCAGCTACTTCTAGGGGTAGGGTGGGGGTCTAAGTTGTGTTTTACTTAAATTCTATCCCCTACACCAACAGCCACCCCTTCCCAATCCTAGTGATTCAGCATTAACAACATGACTAGGGAGCCCATCTCTCGTAGATGTTCTTATTTTCTTATAAAACACTACTGGCTCCTTCCCTTCCTCTCTCTCTCAAGCCGACAGACGGCAAAAATATAAATATATAAATATATAACTTTATAACATACTTTTGTTATTTAAACATATACAATGCAAATTCTGCATAATGTCACCAGTATAGTTTACCTTTGGGACTGTCTCTGAGCAAAACTGAGCATAAAAATGACCACTAGAGGTGCATTGGGGCTGTGAACCAGTAATTTGAATCTTCTGAAAGAGACAGATTTACCAGAGCAACATATTGTACTGTGAAAGTGTTTAAAGGAATGCTAATGAAGGTTTTGATTTTATATTTCCTAGTATTAGTACTAGCAACATTATGACAGATCCCATAGTTTGAAATGTATGCAATCTTGTGTAGTCTCTTGATGTGTGAGAGTTGTGTGAAGGAGCGTCTCCTACTCTCTGTCCTTAGTCTAGCTCCACTTTATTTTAACTGTGTCCTCTGGTTCTGGTTTCTGTGCTGCACTAAAAGCATTAGTTAGGGGTAACAATGTCAACTCCTTTAAGGATTTTAAAGACTTCAGTCATTGTATACCCTGGTCAGCACGGCTTGGGCGTTCACCCCATTCATTGCATACCTGGTCAGCCCTGTGCACTGATGCCTTCTGGGATGTTCACCCCAGTCATTGTATACCTGGTCAGCCCTGTGCACTGATGCCTTCTGGGATGTTCACCCCAGTCATTGTATACCTGGTCAGCCCTGTGCACTGATGCCTTCTGGGATGTTCACCTCAGTCATTGTATACCTGGTCAGCCCTGTGCACTGATGCCTTCTGGGATGTTCACCTCAGTCATTGTATACCTGGTCAGCCCTGTGCACTGATGCCTTCTGGGATGTTCACCCCAGTCATTGTATACCTGGTCAGCCCTGTGCACTGATGCCTAAAAGCAGCAGGCTTGGGGTGTTCACCCCAGTCATTGTACACCCTGGTCAGTCTGTGGCTGCACAGCTGTGCCAGTTATGTGCGGGGGTACCTGGAACAGCAGCAGGGCGCTCGCTCCACAGGGTCGGTGAAGCCCCACGCTGGCACTTCCTCCTCAGGGGTCATGCTGCCAGATAAGGTCCTCCTACAAAGAGAACCAAGATGATTCACAAAGCCCCCGTCACCGGGGTCCACTACGCAAGTATCCATTATTACAGCGACGTCTCAGACTGACATAATACAGCAGTTACTAGCTTGAGTCTGGGGGCCACACTGGTATAATATGTTACAAGAGGAGCTAAAGTGACATTTTACATCACCCCTCTGAAACTGTGGCAACTGGGAGTTAGTAACTGGAAAGTCACAGTTGCGAAGAAGGCAGAAATTGCAGCTTCGTTGTCTGGTGTTCATTTCTCAGAAAACCTCAGAAAGTAAGATAAAAGTAAGATTTTGAAATGATAATGTAGCGGGTGCTCCTTTAAATCAACCCGTTTCCTTTAAGAAGTCTTCTGCTCCCCTGTTGGAGATTCAGGACTTACTTGTGCTGCGTTCTGTTCCGGTAGCACTCCTTCCACACCTGCTGAACAGTCTGGTTGGCCAGTTTTTTCCCCGAATGCTTGGGACTCGGGGTGGTCACGATGCCCGACTCCTGTCCTGGCAGGCTGCTGATCGCTGTCTGGATCCCACTGTCACCTGCAAACACACAGAGGAGTGAGCCGTTGCAGCGTTTACAAGGAACCTTTTACTTTACCACACAAGAAGCATGCTGCCTGTGGCACTTCACTGCGTGGCAAATGCCTAGCCAGGCAATCGTATTGTTATCAGTAATTTGCAAAATAGACAAGGGAGTTCTATGAAAATAAAGTCAAGTATTTTAAATGACATTGCCATGGTAAATGATTCCACGTACAAAACATTTCAATAAGCTCTGTTTATTTTCCTATATGCACGTTATTGGTATCTCTGCATTATTCCTCTCAGGTTGCTAGTTAAACATATTAATTGTCCCAAACATTATACTGTTAAGCAATTTATGTAAATACGGAACAGGGCTGGTCTGATGAAACAGTAATTGTTTTTTAGCTATTATCTAAATGGGTGTTAAGCCATGTCTTGTTAAGGATGAGGGATCAAGTCTTTAAATACGCTCTTTTTTCCCTGTTTGTTTATTGGTTCTGCCGGGTTTGTTAGGATGACAAGTCTTTCTAAGCTACCGCTGCACAACCAAACTGAAAATAAAACCAGTTTAAGTGAAATTATCTTCGGTTCGTCTTATTGTTTTCTTGAGTTCAGAGTATTTGCAGTCTGTATTAATATATTCAAGATTTGAGACAGAGACCTGTGTTAAGCTGAGTTAGTTTTGAGTTTACAGAAATCTTCAGTTAAATGCCATTGTGGACACCTATCAAGGTGGCCCGACTTTGAAAGCCCATGGGATTTAAGGACAAAGAAGTCTGTTCTCTTCATTTCCATGCTGGGGGTTTGTTTGTCTGGAGTGACCCGTTCCTGAGAGCTGTGGCTGTGGACAGGTTTCAGAGCGCTGGGTGAGATCAAAGCACTTTTCATACTCACTCTTGTGCTGGCTTTGTTTACCTGCTGTGTTTGTTTTCTCCATGGGGACGTGGGATTACAAATAGGCACTGTTGCTTGGACAATTGTTTTTATTATCGGGGTAAACGAGCACCTCAATACAGAAGACTCAATTAGGTCTTTATCGGGTAAGCGAGCACTCAAAGGAGGGTTCATTTTTCTTTCCCCTTTACAGGTTTGGGAGTGATGTAAGGTATTTACACTGAGATTGAGTGTTTGTTATTTAATTCGGATCTCCGATCAATTGTGGATTTTCTCTTGACTAAAGATGGGCTCTGAACTTTAACTCTGCACTGGAAATCATTGTGCATACAGGACTCAAGCCAATTATTAATGTACCTATATTTTGTATTTGCTGGCTGAATTAAATCCTTCACATATGTGGGGGCTTTTGAAGGAACCTGGAGCTGATATTTATTGTGTATTCCTTCCTGTCTCTCTCTTCTGCATGTTTTGATATATGGTATAATGGCTGCTTTTGAGCGGGTGGGGGAGTTCTGGGATGTTCATGTGTATGTGGATGTGTAAATGTGGTCAGTTATTCATCTCTGTTTGGACTGTCTTCTCGTGCAAGATACCTAAATGTTGTAATTATCGTGGACTTACCCAGCATTGTCTTGTATCTGTCACTCAACTCTCCTTTCCTTTTATATGAGGAATATCCTGTATTGTCCGTATCGCAGCACTTATAAATAAACTAGGCAATAACTAGAAAGAGATTGTTTTCTTCTTGACCTCGCAGTGTATCCAGATCATACTCCCTCCTGCAACAATGCTGGTGCTCTGATTGAAATGAGTGGCGTATTGTGGGAACAGAAAACCAGTGTTACTGCACTGCAATCCTTAGAAGAGATGTTTTATTTCTCCTGGCGAACCCTCCTGAGTAAATATTGAATAATTAAAAACTGAAGAGTCAGCAATATATTTCAAAGTACAACACTGCGATATGGAAAACACAGGACACAGCAAAGGTAGCGTAGTCGTTTCCTGTAAACACTGCAGGGTTTTCTGTAGCACTCTAAGTCGGTCCCGTTAGATTAGAGTAATAGATTTTCTCTAGTATATTCCAAGATTTTCATCAAGGTCCTGACATTTTAAATTATAGTTGACTCAAGTCACCAGAAATTATAATCAAATCACAGCAGCCTAGTTTGTTCCTTTTTATAATATACTGACTACTTTTGTTAAATTTAATATGTTTTACATTTAAACACAGTTCTTAAAAAACTTATCATTATAAGAGTTTCTAATCTGGCCTGTTTTAGGTATGGGGTTGTCTTTACATGGTAATAATCAAGGTAACAATCTTATAACCTATAATCAAAGGGAGTGCTCTGTATATCGCAATACATATTGTGACATAGTGCATTTTAGGGGTGTGCGAAAAAGCTTCCTTTGTAAAAGCTTCGCTTTTGCTAAAGCTTCCCAGTAGATTGAGCAGTGTCCAAATGACTTGGGCTGCAGGTGCCTGGCTGCTTCTTACACCTCCGCTGTTCTTTCCAGTCATGGTTTGGGCAGGGTCTGTACGAATGCGGATACAACGCTGCCAATCAAACCGAGCTTCGCCAATTGCCCCTTGAAAGGCTTCAAAAATTCCCCTGTATCACAACCGGGCAGTGGTACGTATAGATCCTTGACACTCAGATCTTGCTCTCTAAATGACATCTCCTCTTCGATCGTACTTTCCAACATTTGGTCTGGTGTTCTCTTCCCCGGTTTCAGCTACAACAAGCCTCTTCAAAAAGCGATCCATTTTGCACAATCACGCGGTCTCAAAATCCTGGCACTACTTCTATGACAAACTGTAACTAAGTGATTTCTCGTGCTGACTGACACTCAAAACAGATCATGTAAAATCTTTATTATATTTTCAAATTGGGGATTACAAACTGGGAAGTTATGTTCGTAGTGTTTTTCAAGAGTTGAGATACTAATGTAAATCTTTCAGTTTAATTTATTTTTTAATTAATTAATTATTATTATGCAACTAAGAAACTTTACTGGCATCTACCGTGGAGCAGTTGCAGTTTTTATTGAATTGTAGCTAACATAATATTTCCATACATTTTCACCACCATGCACATCTTTATATTGGTCTCAGTTTTGAAAGAAACACATGTTTTAGCAATTCTCATGATATCTGCTACTATACTGGGTTAAAGAAATCTGTGCTTGCAAGCCATTCTCGCATTTTCTGGGTCACAACTGCTTCCCCTATTGACAGACAGATAGTAACCCCAAAGACACTGCTGGGCTGAAATGACCCAGGAAGTAAAGCAGTAACAGACTTCCTGGCAAGGCAAGCAAACCGAAAACTTAGTGTAGTACCAGATGTCAGTTTTATAATTAACATACATGTTTCCGATAACATGTGTTTCTTTCAAAACTGCACATTTGAAACCCAAGTACCAGATGAAAGCGCAAAATGGGTAAGATTGATGGAATTATTGTATTAGCTACAATTACTTTAAAATGATAAACATGGTTCTCCAGGAGGGAGAAAATCACAGATAAAAGTTGACAATTAGAAATGTTGCTCCTCTCAACCATTCCAATACCCATGCAGATAAGTGAGGGAGTGAGGGAGAGGCGTGGGGGCTCACCTGTGCAGGTCTGCTCCGGGGAACTGGGGGGGGTCAGGGGGATGCTGCAGCCTGTGGGGTCCCGCAGTCCTGCGCTGTGGGAGGGCTGAGCCACAGGGACCTCGCTCTGAGCAATGAGCACAAAGGCAGATGGGTACACCATCCGCACACCACCTGCATCACAAAACAACCCCAAATAAAATAACTTCCAAACAAAACAGAAAAACATCATCACCTTGTCCCTATTCACAGCGCTGCGATTCATGAGTTATTTACAATTTCAACAATGCAGATTGCAGAAGAGCAAGATAACTAGCCCATGATCATTTTGAAGGATTTTTTATTTCCATATAATCAGTTATAAAAGGGTTGGCTTCTTTAAAAACAGTCTTGAACTGTTTCAGTAGTTCTTTGTTTAGCAAAACAGACTTTTAAATAACTTGTGCCTATAGCTTTTTGAATGAGAAGGTTAAAAGATATATCCTCACAAATGCAGACAAGCTCAGCTTTTTTGTATAGTGGTTAAGATGTTTGCTTGCGGAGTCGCTGGTTCATGCCTAGCCTCCACCTTGTTACATACGCTAAACTTACAATACAAACAAGTTCAATACTCACAAAAATGAATTGTGAAGAACACAAAGCAGTTTGTTTGAGTGAAATAAAACACTCTCACTTACCCTTTACATTTGAAGATCCCTTTTACAAAAGGTATAGTTTCGTCATTTACATTCAGGGCCAATTTCATAGGAAATGCAAAGGAAACGAATAGAAGCAGAAACTGCCCAGCTGAGTGGTTTACATACCCACAATGACCTCGACCGCCACGTGGCTGCTGTTGTCGTAGCCTGGCTCCCCGTCGGCCCGCTCGCTCTCTCTCCTGCGCAGCACCATGGGGTAGAAGTAGCACCACTCCTCCATCAGCTTGCGGGCCGCCGGGTCAGACATCTTGTAGGCCTGGCCAGTGAGGGTCCCGCTCAGCCCATAGGGGCTCAAAATCACTGCGGAGAGAGAGGCAGCAGCAGTCAGAGGAGAAATACCACAGGTCTAGCTTTGTAACATAAGCTGCCATTATTTGGAAGCATGGATGCTATTGGCTGTGTGTTTGTGCTTGTATTAGTACCACGTTCCACTCTCCCAGTAGTAACGAGCCCTGTGATCTGTGTGAGGCTCAGGCCTCAGGACTCACCTTGGCAGGGAGCAGCTCTGCTCTGGGCGATGGTGATGTGCTCTTCATTGATCAGGTACACTGGCTGGTGCTGAGCGATCTCCACACTTGTGCAGACATTGCTTTCACCGTGCAGGAAGAACGTGAAGGCGCAGGACAGGTGCTCACTGAGGGAAACAAAACAGATTGGTTCTGACTTACTAACACATCACTGTGTAAAACCAGCTTAACTCACTGAATACGGCTAGATGAAGCAAACTGGCTGCTACTTCTTTACGAGATACACAGTCTATCATGTACAGAGTCTCCTGGCTTTTGGACAGAGCTCCTAAAGATTGTGCTGCCCAGTATTTAGGTGACTGAAGCTAACAAATTAGTTCCATATGTTGTTTTTTTCCCCCACCATGCACATCCATTCAATACATAGGTCTCAGAATGTGCACTTTTGAAAGAAACAAGTTTTAGATATTTATTTTAAATCCTGGTATCTGGTAGGACAGCAGGTTGAAGAAATCTCTTTGTAAGCCATTCTTTCACTTCCCTGGAGGGTGAAATTGTGAAGATTTATGAACTTATTTTGTTACCTGTATCAAGTCGGTCTGCTTTTAGAAAGAAGAAGATTACAGATAGGGATCTAATTATTTTGTTTAAATGGTATATACTGATTTCACAACGTCTGTGGACATTGTATAGTGTGATTAGCCTCTCAAGGGGTTTATTTCTGGTGTGCTCAATTTAAATACACTAAAAAAAGAAATGAATTTTCACTAATGACTAGGCTACACCACTAGACCACACAACCTCCTAGTCCCTCAGCTCTAACTGCTAGGCTACACTACTTCTACCAGTCACTCAGCTCTAACCACTAAACCACTCAACCTCACGGTATCTCAGCTCTAACCGCTGGGTCACATAGCTTCAGTTCAGTACCTTAGCTCAACCACAAGGACACTCTTTACTGGCTCTGAATGAGATTTTGATTTGCAGTCTACACGATTCCATATACAGGAGCGTCTTCATTATTCATTAATTATTCATATATAAACCCAAATTATAATATTTATGATAGGAAGATGATTGTATGTTCAGCTTGTGGCCTCTAAATATGTAGTTTCTAACCATGTGGTATCTGTCATGGTGTAATTCTCTGAATGCCCCACAGAGGGCGCCGAGTGTCCATGCTAAATTCTGTGTTACATTAGTAACATTCCCTGATGCACAGTAATGGTCAAACTGCACTTCCTAAACATCAACCATGTACTACTGTACACCAGGTGCATACTCTTAGAAGAGTGCACCATATTGCACTTTTCCCATGCTTTTACAATCTGATAGTTTACCATGGTTTTCATGCTTTACAATAAACTATTCATTGCCATTTCCTATTCTTTGCCATGTATATTCTGTTGATGTACATCATGGTCATCAACTGTTTCTACATCATACTGACAGCTCTAATTTTACAGCAGTGGCAATGGGGGATTATGGTACTGACGTGTTTCTTAGGCAAGAGAGACCCCAAGACAGCAGATAGAACTGATTCTGGTAGTCAGTAGTCAGTTGGCTAGTGCAATTCAGCTCTAACCAGTAAGCCTCAGTTTCTCAAGTGCATACAGGCTGCACAATTCAGCTCAGCTAATAAACCATGCCAGTTTCTATGATTCTCCCCCAGTCTGTCTCCTCCGCCCACTGGAAGGTAGCTCAATAGCAGAGCCTTCAGGGAGCTTGTCTGGCAGGCGGTGCGGTGCAATGCCACCCAGGCTGGGGCTCCTCCAGGCTGTTCTCTACCACCTCCTATCATCCCTGACTGGCAGCTCATTGCATGGAGTGATGTCATGACTGTTGCAGCAGACTAGGGGTAAGACAAGCTGAATAGCCGAGGTCAAGATAATCACCACTTTAAGAAAAACATTAACATCTATTTAATAATGTCTGGTGCTCTATTTGTTTTGTAACACTGTGCATTTTTTTTATAGGGTTTTTTAGTCAACCAGACAACTAATTGGTGCTAGCCCTTCAGCAGACAGACAGGTTGTTAGTCTTAAAACCAGCAGTCCATCCATAGTCAATGCCTCAAATACCTTAAAAGCACCAGGTACTTCAAGTTCAGATATTCTTTCACAATGTCAATGAATATTTTTTTTAAATTTAGAATTAACTGGAAACCAAAGGTATCGTTTGTACCGTACATTATAGTAAAAGAATCTCCTGGGAGTAAAATAAACCCTGATATTCCACGAAGAAAGGGGAGGCTGTACAGTACAATGGGGGATTTATTTAAGACGTCATTTATCTATTGGTTTCCTTTGCACGATATATTTCTTCATACAGTCATTTAGAAATTTTGTTATATGAACGAATAAAAACATGGTCATTTTTGCCACTGAATATGCTTCAAGCCGTGTTTCTTCAGATATTCGAACATATTTGAATATAGTAATGTACTCGATCAGTTATTTTTATTTGGCAGGTGCCTTTACCACGGCGACTTTCAGCTGTTAATCACAACTGTTATCCAAACTCCTATGTATAGTTATTACTGCTGTTAATTTTGGTGAAATATTAGTCAATGCATCAACTCTTTTGAAAAACAATGCATCGATAATAAAAAAGCCGGACCTTGTCCTCACACAGACGTACATTACCAGACACGAGGAGCTGTCAAATCAATGGCTTTCAAAAGTTGGCATTCCTATCAACATGATCAATGGCAATGCACACCGGCAGCTGCAGTGTGATGGGGCTGCTATTGGTAGAGTGTCGAGATGGAATGATCAAAACACACACAAATCAGGATGACCGTCTGCACTGTCCATTCTGCTGCCATTGTTAGTAATAGAAAGCACAGAACTGAAATGTGACCAGAGTGTGGTACAATCAAAACAATATTATCAGGAGCTTGTCCCCATACGCTCATTATATTCTGGGCAGGATATCACGTGGTGATATAAGTGGGAGGAGGGGGGCATTAACAGGAGTGACACAAAGTGAGTTTGACTGTGCCAAACAAATTAAATTGAAATGCACATAAAAATATACTTGACGTGGAGTCTCTTGGGGGTGTAGAAGCCCATATCACATGGTTAATTAATTATGAGTGGTAGCATCACAGAGTGATACAGAACAAATGAGAACTCAAGCACACAGCTTTACAGCTCCTCATTGTTTTTATTATATTGTGTTCACCGTGCCTTGCTCTGTGCCAAAAAATATTAGCTCTCTAAAGTACTAGTTACAAGGGGCTAAAAATCAGGGGGTCCTCAGAGCTGGTCAAAAGCAGAGGAAGTCCAGTAATCTCCCAGGCGTGGACTGGTTTTCTTCAAGAGACGTTGTGACATTTTTAAATTAAATTCAAAACTGTGGCCAGAGGAGGCGCTTTTGCACGGGATCTGTGATTAATGAACCGGATGTTAATAATAATAATAATAATAATAATAATAATAATAATAATAATAATAATAATAATAATAGCTTTATTTTTCTGTGTACAATTAACTAAAGTTTGAAATCTAAACTGTCTTTCCTTTTCCCTAAACAAACAAGATTTACAGAAAAAAATGACATTAAAAATAAAAATAAATTTTAAAAAAACTTAGAGTGCAGTGAAGATCGAAGCACTTCGCGTTAGCAGCACAAGTTTTGACCGAAACGATCGTCTTTTAATTTTTCTTCTTTTTTGAACAGTATCTCGTCGCCATCGAATAAACATTTGTTTACATCCAAACATATTTTCAAATGCGTCGCTGAAAGCATCCATCACTCTAACATAACACTGACATGGTCGATTCGCACGGGACTACAACAACACATGACGATTGAGGTTAAAATTTTACAGGAGGTCCTGATGCCCTGTAACACGAGTGGAGGACCGCTGGAAAAATTATCTGGGGTAAAACTAAATGGATGATTCGTACGGGAATAAATTTCACTTGTCAGTAAAAATTCTGAAGTCAACTGAAAATCTGGTGATTTTCAGTCCCGTGCAAATAGTACTTAAGTCAGATAGATAAGCCTGTATAGATACAGTAAAACATGCTTTTGAGCAGAAATTCCTCTTTGATTTACTAAAACATAGCATAATATACAGTGACAGGCTAAGGAGTTCCCTGTCCACTGTTTAGGAAAAAGGCTTATGTTTTAATTATAATTTTGTTGTAAAACCCACTATGGCCACTAGTGGCCAGTAGTTTTGTAAACCCGTATGTTTATGGAGCAGGTAACAAGGTGATTAGCCACAGCTGGGAGTACTTCCATTTTAGTTAGCCATTAGGGGCCCAGCTGTGGCAGGGGTATATAAAGCCAGGAGGTGCAGAGCCATCACTCTCTATTGTTTGTTTTGTTTGGGGGAAAAAAATAGGTGCTGTTGCTATGTTACCTTACCTGCTATAGAAACCACATGTTCTTGAGGAGGAGGGAGCATTCCACAGACCGAGTGTCAAACACTTGTATTTATTATTTGTACCGAGTGAGTAATCCATTTATTCTGTTATTCTAGAGAGGTAAAGGGAGCAGCCCTCCTCTGTTAGTTCGGGAGTCTTTTGTTTAGTTAGTGCCATTGACGGCATGGTTTGTTCTATTATTTTGAGCTGGGAGTTTTCCAAAACTTGTGTTAAATTTACTTTCACAGTTTGTGCAATAAAACCAGCCATTTCTCAAAATAATCCTGGTGTCCTTCATCTGCCTCGATCATAGCATTGAGGGAGGTATTGCCCTCAGTGCACCACTAGGGGCAAACTTCTACACTATGTATACTTTATTTTATATACACAAACATTTGTTGCTGTAAATATGTCCCTACTATTTCTGTATGCTAGTGTAGATATTGTTCTCTTATTAATCCTATATTGCATGTTCTTTTGACCCCCACATCTCTGTAGTTGATATCGCACTATGGTTCTTTTTGAATCAGTAGATCATTTAGACAATAAAAAAGAGATCACAATATGCACAAACTGAAGCACACACACAGATGATCTGCAGTGCAGTGTAGCCCGGGCTGCAGGGGTTAAAGCAGGAGCCCGACACAGTGAATTATTCCGAGTTGCACATTTGTGATTTTCCCCAAGATCACAGCCCAGTGTAATGGGCTAGTGCAGAGACCAATTAATACTTTTATGCAGAAATCAATCACAGGCTGGGAAGAAGAATCTGCTTCTTACACGGCGATTCCATTTGTGCTCCTCCGGGGAATCACTGCAGTTAAAAAAACAGCAATCCATTTGAATAATAGAAGCACTGCCCTGCACAAAACAGAGCCAGCTTCACACACACAAAAAAGGGTAAGACTGCAGCTGTCAAGGCAAATTACATCTAGTGGCAAATGAAGTCACGTGAGGAATATGATCCAAGAGCAAATTTCATAGGGCAAGTCACGTGATGGTTTTGTCCAGGTGAATCATGTGCTGTATCGCAGATCTTGTGCTAATTACATATTCATCTTTAAATAATATATTGTGCTATTTATAATGCTGGTCTTAATTTGTATTAATTATACCACATGTTTTTTTTTAAAATTATGTTTGTTTTTCTTTTTTTTTATCTGTTAAGACATATTATAATTAATATACAGAACTGTGCAAAAGTTTTAGGCAGGTGTGAAAAAATGCCGTAAAGTAAGAATGCTTTCAAAAATAGACATGTTAATAGATTATATTTATCAATTAACTACATGCAAAGTGAGTGAACAGAAGAAAAATCTAAATCAAATCCATATTTGGTGTGACAATCCTTTGCCTTCAAAACACCATCAATTCTTCTAGGTACACTTGCACAAAGTCAGGGATTTTGTAGGCATATAGTCAGGTGTATGATTAAACAATTATACCAAACAGGTGCTAATGATCATCAATTCAATATGTAGGTTGAAACACAATCATTAACTGAAACAGAAACAGCTGTGTAGGAGGAATAAAACTGGGTGAGGAACAGCCAAACTCAGCTAACAAGGTGAGGTTGCTGAAGACAGTTTACTGTCAAAAGTCATACACCATGGCAAGACTGAGCACAGCAACAAGACACAAGGTAGTTATACTGCATCAGCAAGGTCTCTCCCAGGCAGAAATTTCAAGGCAGACAGGGGCTTCCAGATGTGCCGTCCAAGCTCTTTTGAAGAAGCACAAAGAAACGGGCAACGTTGAGGACCGTGAGCGCAGTGGTCGGCCAAGAAAACTTACTGCAGCAGATGAAAGACACATCATGCTTACTTCCCTTCGCAATCGGAAGATGTCCAGCAGTGCCATCAGCTCAGAACTGGCAGAAAACAGTGGGACCCTGGTACACCCATCTACTGTCCGGAGAAGTCTGGTCAGAAGTGGCCTTCATGGAAGACTTGTGGCCAAAAAGCCATACCTCCGACATGGCAACCTGCAACTACGTCTTCTAAAGGGGCAGATTGCAATCATGTATGCACTTTACATCAAATGTATCTAATTACTGTGTATTTACATGTGTACTACTCACATATAATTACAGATAATGTTATTATGCATTGTTACAATGTTAGACTGCACCTGTGTGTGTTCCTTCTTGTGGAGACTCCTGGGAGTCTAGGTGTATCCCTTGAGCTCCAAAGCAGGGCCAGGTACAGCCAGTCTGTACCTTTACAAAGGGAGCTTGTAATGAATCTCCTGCTAGCGGTTGATGAGTTAATAATACTGCATAAGACCTGTACTTACCTCTCAACAATAGAGCTGTCTCTTTAGTTAAACAGTAAGACGTTAGTCTCTGAACCGTATGGTTTGTGGTTTGCATCCAGCCCTTGCCTTTCCATTCAATTCAATGGGTTGACATGCCAACTCATTACAAGCTCTGTAAGCACCTGAGCATTAATACTTACAACATCCGAAAAAAAAAAAAAAAAGAACACAACCTCTGAAAAGCCTTGAAAAAACACCACAGAAAAATACATCCTCGAGGTAACACACAAAGACACTTTTTGTCTTTGTAATTCAGTACATATTTCACTTTTCTATTTATTTTGTTATTGTGTTTATTTTATTTAGCTGAGGTAGAGACACGGTGACCTCAAAATGTCGCCTGACAACCAGAGTCCGTTGCCACAGCGATGACTAATGTCTCAATGTCATTTGCTGTACTAACTCCCGGCCAGAACTGGAGGACACACACACACACACACTGCTGCTCTTTGGGTTTTTTTTAAATAGCTGCTTGCTTTGCTTTCACTGTTCAAGTCAAACATGTATCTTTTCAATACCTAAACTAAACCCTGTTCTCTGATACAGACTGGAGGAAGTACAGTAATCCATACAGACTGCTGGATAACTCAGACTTCAGAGGGTTTTACAAAGCAACCTGCAACTACGTCTTCTAAAGGGGCAGTGTTTGTTATAACCAGACTCTGTTTAGTAGACCCCCAGACTGAGCGATGAGACCATCCCAGCTTAAAGCTATTTTCCCATTTTTAATGATATGCAGAACACATTTTGCTGTGTGCATGTAGATTAGGGGTGTAATAGTACACTCATGTCATGATATGCAAGAGTCAATACAATATGTATCACGATACATTACATTTATAATAATATAAAATAATTTAATGATAGGCTATTGTGTAATAGTGCAAAAATCACACAATCATGCACTGTCTGTCTTGATTTTAGTGGGAAGCTGCAGAGTGTTTCCTATTGGATGGTATGCACGCCTATTGTTCAGAACTGACTGTATTGCGTAGTTCAAGCTAAAACATTCCCAACTTTTTCTAAATTCGGATGAGGAAAATGTCTTCAAGCGGAAGTAAGCGCCATAAAGCGGACAACAAAAAAAGTTCATTTAATCCCAACTGGACAGCTGATTTTCTCTCTTTTATGCCATTGCATTTAAATCGAAAAATGTTGTGCTTATAATGCCAAGCCACTGTAGCAGTCTGTATAGCTGCCTGTGTGAGGTGTCCCTTTAAAAGCAAGCACAGTAATTTCAAAGAGGCCTATTATGCACCACTGGTACCTGCCTCTCCCTTTAGAAACATGTGTCAATATTTATGAATGCGCTGTGACATTGGTCTGTAAAGAAAAAAAAAGCCCACATATCACAAGTATTAAACTGAAGTACGAGAAGGACAGGAACAATCTGATCAAATTCAAATGTCTGCAAGTCCAGAGGTGCTGTATTAACACGGGCACAATACGGTAACCCCATGTCATTCCACAGCTGTGATGGTTACCAAACGTGCGTGAGTACTGTTGTGTAAAAACGTTGCTTAAAATAAACACTTGGGGGCGTCATTTTTGTACAGGGTTAGTTTTATTCAAAGTCCAGACGCAACGCAGCCTGTGCTGCGACTGACTTATGACCAGTTCTAAAAATGCAATTTTCAATAGGAAAATTTAAAGTCGTAAGCCTGCAACTCTGCATGTAAATGAGTATTTAAATGGCCCTAGTAAGTACAAACACGTCCACTCGCCGGGGGTTGCGCTGGAAAAGTTTAAAAGACAAACAATGGCTCAAACAGGTTGCCCTAAAAAAAGAAAAGCAAACTTCACAGAGGAAGAGACGCACATCATTTTGGAAGTAGTAATACAGAATGAATCGGCTTTGTTTGGAAAAGTACAAAACACTGTAAAGCAGAAAAAAAGAAGGCATAGCTAGCGATAGTTAATACAGTTAATGCTGTGTCGAAGGCTTCAAGAAATATTGCAGACATCAGCAAAAGGTATAATGATGTTAAAGCCTGTGCTAAAGACAAATTAGCAACAAAAAAAAGAAAAAAAAACCTAAGAGGGGAACTGGAGGGGGGCCTCCCACAAACATACAGTGCTGAAGAACAGGTGTCTAATTATTAATCCACATCTGATCGGGGGAGTCGGTGGCCATGATATTTTAGGAAGCGGCATCTACTGTTCTGCAGCCAGGAACATCTGTAGGTTACATTGGCACTTCAGCCGAAACCCAGCTGGCAGAGTTGCTTGCAGGGGACATAGGAAAAAACGATACATTTATTTGCCCCCTTAATCAAAGCAGCCGTTACCTGGCTGATGCATTTAGACATTGAAGACTGGCAGATACCAGAAACATTCCCAGCTGGTATCTGGAATGAGCCGGCTGTATAAAAGATTAAGGTGGGTTAAAAGAAGCAGGGAATGCCCTGAAACGCCCACAAAGTTTCGACAAAGTTGTTGCAGTGAGCCACAAGGCTAGTTTTTCAGTGCAAATCTGACATTGAAAATCAGACACAGCTCTTTTGAAAATGGGGCCCTTGCATTCAAGAAATTTAGAACAAGAACAAAAAAGAAGTAAAAATAAAAATACACTTAAGGTTTTTGTGTTACACAAAACTAATACCTATAATAAATGGGCTGAAACACAGCAAAAAGGCCAATTATCAAACCAGAAAAAATGGAAGTGAAAAGGTTATCGTATGAAGGTGACTTTTTTTTGTGAACTCCAAGAAACCACTGCCTTTCGACAGTCAAATCGTAGGGTGCAGAAATAAAGTGTTATCGTCTGTTGCACGTTATTTAGCAGCAGCATCTATCCCAGAAATAATAGATTCTGTAATATTGTTTACTGTCAGGAGTCTGAGAGTGATTTCACTGTGCAGCAGATTCCCTCGTTAGATCATGAGCTGGTATCTCTTCACCAAAAGAAGCAGGCACAGTAATTTAAGACTATCATAACGAAAAACAGTAAATGTAGTTTTTTACTAGAGCAGGGTCAGCTGTTGCAGAGAAAACTACGTTTAAACTCACCATTTTATGAACTGTGAAAGCAGAAGGCATGGAAATACTGTAATTAAGAACGGTACTGCTGAAAAAAAAATGTAGGGAATTAAAAATGAAATGTACTTCTGCAGTCTAATTAATTGTAGTAGAAAAACTGCCATTTGCTAAATTTAGCTCCCAGATTGTGCTAATGAAAAATAATAGTTTGGCTGAGGTTAAGAGCAAGGAAGTAAAGCCATAGCAGACTTCCTGAAAGACAGTGCTCTGAAACAGATTTATTTACCCTGAAGTACTCCCACATATTATGTTTTAAAATTAAATACACTTTTGCAATCAATTGTGTTTACTGGAAGTAGAAAATGGGAAAAGTTGTATTGTGTCGTTAGCTACTAATAAAATCAGTCGTTAAAAAATAAAAATGGCAACGTGTCTCAGAAGACATACATTTCTTATGTTTCTTTGAGTAGTTCTACATTTAGCACTATTGAGTGTTTAATAGTTATGGATGATACAATACAAGCTGACTTGTATCCCCCTCCTCTCCCCCTGAGCTGCCTTAATAATTTACTGTCTTGCTGTCACACAGCAGGAGGGCTCTGCTAACAAAGCACATAGGCAACGCTGTCAGTTCCACAGTATCAAGTGGGTTTATCAGCCCCTGTCTGGGTAATTTCAAGGTAACAATAATGTAATAACTTCCGGCCAGATTTAGTAAGTGGGAAGCTACACCATAGCCTGTAATCAGATCTGTGGGAGCAGGATCCCCTCTATTATCAGTGAGGTGAACTGCACTGCCACTGTTCAGCAAGTCTGCAATTACCCCACTCGCACTCTCAAGCACTAAGGGAAGCTTACTCAAAAGCCTTACCAGAACCTTTATTTACAGCCCAGGTACCAAACCAATAATAAACAAGTTAATTTTGGTGGCATGTCAGTACATAGCCTTACAGTAATTGTAGCTACCAAAATAATTCCTTAAATCTTACCTTTTTGCACTTGCATTAGCTAAATAGGTCTTAAATGTGCAGTTTTGAAACGCTATCGCAAACATGTATTTTCATGTTGCCGTTTCTACACTAGGTTAAAGAACATTCCCAGTTTGCTTAGAACAGGAGGTCTGATGCTGCTTTTCTTCCTTGGTCTTTTCACCTCAGCAGTGTCTTGTGCGTCATGTCACTGGCTGAAAGCATGCAAGTCAATATGGGAAGCAGCTGGTTATTGACAGGACAGAAGCTACCAAAACGCTGGGGACAATTTACCCCCCAGATGAGATGACCCAGGAAGTGCAAGACACTCTAAAGGCCTTGCTTAGCTACAACATGTATCTCTTTCAAAACTGCACATTTGTAACCTATATAATGGATGGGCCGTAGCTACAATTACTTTAAATAGAAATATATTTGAACGAGGGAGTTCCATCATTACAGAGGAGCACGCACAGCAATGTCGTTATTACACTACAACTTTTTAAAGATATGTATGTGTCTGTTTGAAATAAGTCCGCTGAAAGAGCTTGAGTATCCCTGTGCTGCGTTTCATCAGTAAGCAGTGGATTTAGAGCAGATGTCAATTATTTTTTAATTAATACACCGTGCTTTTATCAGCATCTAGTTTGTTTGTGCTCTGCGCGGATTGCTTCCTGATCCTGACTTTCCCTGTTAAGGGAGAGGCGGGATTGAAGATGTGTGCACAAAATAAAATAAACTCCCGCTTCGCAGTAAGTGTCTCTTTCTATCACAGCTGATGTGTGGCACTGATATGGGATGTAGCCAAATGTAGCATCGCTTGTTTTATAGAGAATTGTGACAAAGACGGCTGAGCGGTGACGTCACGGCAGAAGCAGGAACACAGAACAGACAGAGACTTGGGGTTTTTGGTGAAGCTGAGCGCGTGATCGCGCTCAGCGTTTAATAATCAAACAGAACAGAAAAATAAACGGTTGTAACAACAAACACACAAAAACAGGACACGGCACTTACGCCAAAATAAATAGATAAACAAAAGCGGACTAACACTAAACAAGCGGTGGACGGACAGACACACAAACACGGTGAGTAAATAATAAAACAAGTACCGTGCTGGTCCTACCAGCACGCGATAGCAATTGTTCTATATATTTCCTATTTCTCTCTCTCTCTCTCTCTCACCCGTTCTCCACTCACGAACACCCAACCCGAGTGAGTGAAAACATACAGCTTTTATGCAGTTGTACGAGACTTCGATTGCTAGTCAATCATTCAATTGGAATCTCGGTACAACTGCACGTGAATTAATTAAAGTGCAATTCCCGTGCTCACATATTATTACTTTTTACTTGCACGTGATGTGATTTGTGCCCTCCTCGTGCCTAAATACAAATCTACAATTTAAACACATGTGAAACACAGACCGCTTATATCCCGTGTACCAATGCCTATACACCAACATTTACACACAACACGTAACACAAAATACACACGGGGGCACTTTGCCACATATACCCCCCTTGTGCAAAGCACACATGGCCTCAATGGCCACCTCCCCCCTCAGTCCCAAAGTCCCGGAAGAGGGGAAGCAAGTTGTTTCTGGGGGTGGCCATGGTGAAATGTCTGGCACCCCCAATTCTTCGTGGCTGGCAGCTCCCTCTTCGGGGCTTCAGCCACACTATCTCCTGCTGCGAAAGTGCAGCTGGGGAGCTGGTCTCCTGACCTCCCCCTTCTTCATGGCCGGCAGTTCCCCTCCATGGGGCTCCGACCACACAATCTCCGGCAGCGAAACTGCTGCGGGGAAGCTGGTCTCCTGACCTCCCCCTTCTTCATGGCGGCAGTTCCCCTCCGTGGGGCGCCGGCCACCCAATTCTGGCAGCGAAACTGCTGCGAGGGGCGGGTCTCCTGACCTCCCCCCTCGTCGTGGCCGCTAGCTCCCCTCCGTGGGGCTCTGGCCACCGTGTTTCCTGCCACGGAAATGCGGCTGGGGAGCTGGTCTCCTGACCTCCCCCTTTCTTCATGGCCGACAGCTCCCCTTCATGGGGTTCTGGCCATAGTGTAGCGACTCTAGGCGAAGCAGGACCCTCGACTACCCCAGGCGAAGCAGGATCCCTGGCGACCCCAGGCGACGGCAGCGGACCCTCGGGAGGCGGCGGCAGCAGCAGCGGACCCTCGGGAGGCGGCGGCAGCAGCAGCGGACCCTCGGGAGGCGAACTTCGGGAGGAGCCCCTGGCCATAGAGGCGGCAGCGGGAGCTCCACTTCTCCCTCGTACCCTGTACCCTGTGTGGAGCAAAAGGCAGCCCCAGGCGTCGCGGGCGACAGGCAGCCCCAGGCGTCGCGGGCGGCTGGCAACCCCAGGCGTGCGGGCGGCTGGCAACCCCAAGCGTGCGGGCGGCTGGCAACCCCAAGCGATGCGGGCGGCTGGCAACCCCAAGCGTGCGGGCGGCTGGCAACCCCAAGCGTCGCGGAGCGGCTGGCAACCCCAGGCGTGCGGGCGGCTGGCAACCCCAAGCGATGCAAGGCAAGCATCCTTGGGCGGCGAGGCAGGCATCCTTGGGCGGCGAGGCAGGCATCCTTGGGCGGCGAGGCAGGCATCCTTGGGCGGCGAGGCAGGCATCCTTGGGCGGCGAGGCAGGCATCCCTGGGCGGCGAGGCAGGCATCCTTGGGCGGCGAGGCAGGCATCCTTGGGCGGCGAGGCAGGCATCCTTGGGCGGCGGGGCAGGCATCCTTGGGCGGCGGGGCAGGCATCCTTGGGCGGCGGGGCAGGCATCCTTGGGCGGCGGGGCAGGCATCCTTGGGCGGCGGGGCAGGGAGTCAGGACTAGCTGGGGTGCAGGTGTTGGCCCTCTTCTCGGCCTCTGCGGCCGGGCGGTTCTTCCCGTGCTTCCCTCAGCAGCCTATGCAAGGGCTGCCGAGGACCGCCAGCATCTAGTCCGGGTCCTTCTGGTGAAGGGAGAGGCAGCTCCTGCTCCTCTCCTCGTGACGGTGGGGAAATGATACCAGCAGGCATCCCTCCTCTGCTGGTGGGGAAAGTGTTACCAGCAGGCATTCATCCTCTGCTGGTGGGGAAGTAATACCAGCAGGCATTCCTCCTCTGCTGGTGGGGAAGTGTTACCAGCAGGCATTCCTCCTCTGCTGGTGGGGAAGTGATACCAGCAGGCATTCATCCTCTGCTGGTGGGGAAGTGTTACCAGCAGGCATTCATCCTCTGCTGGTGGGGTAGGTGATACCAGCAGGCATTCATCCTCTGCTGGTGGGGAAGTGATACCAGCAGGCATTCATCCTCTGCTGGTGGGGAAGTGATACCAGCAGACATTCCTCCTCTGCTGGTGGGGTTGGCGGAGGCAGAGGCAGCTCCTGCTGCTCTGCTCCTGCCAGTGAAGGTGGCGGAGGCAGAGGCAGCTCCTGCTGCTCTGCTCCTGCCAGTGAAGGTGGCGGAGGCAGAGGCAGCTCCTGCTGCTCTGCTCCTGCCAGTGAAGGTGGCGGAGGCAGAGGCAGCTCCTGCTGCTCTGCTCCTGCCGGTGGAGGTGGGAGCGGCGTGTAGTCTCCTGGCGGCGGAGGTGGGAGCAGCGTGTAGTCTACCCTTGTTTCAGGGGACTGGTGCGGCCCTCCCCTCTTGCAGGGGACTGGTGCGGCTCCGCCTCGGAAGGGAGACCAGCAGGCATTCACCCTCTGCTGGTGGACAGGGACCCAGCAGGCATTCACCCTCTGCTGGTGGACAGGGACCCAGCAGGCATTCACCCTCTGCTGGGGACAGGGACCCAGCAGGCATTCACCCTCTGCTGGGGACAGGGACCCAGCAGGCATTCACCCTCTGCTGGTGGAGGAGGCAGAGGCAGCTCCTGCTGCTCTGCTCCTGGCGGTGGAAGTGGCGGAGGCGGGACCAGCAGGAATTCACCCTCTGCTGGTGGAGGTGGGAGCTGCAAGCGGTCCTCCCATGGCAATGGAGGTGGAACCAGCAGGAATTCACCCTCTGCTAGTGGAGACTGGGGCGGTGGGCGCTCTACCTTCCCCTTTTGGGTCGTGGACGCACCGACTCCTCCCTCTTGGGCTGTGGACGACCGACTCCTCCCTCTTGGGCTGTGGGCGCACCGACTCCTCCCTCTTGGGCTGTGGGCGCACCGACTCCTCCCATTCAGGCGTGGGACGTTGGGCTCCTCCCACTCAGGCGTGGGGCGCTCGGGCTCCTCCCACTCAGGCGTGGGACGTTCGGGCTCCTCCCACTCAGGCGTGGGACGTTCGGGCTCCTCCCACTCAGGCGTAGGGACGTTCGGGCTCCTCCCACTCAGGCTGTGGAGGCAAAACCAGCAGGCATTCTTCCTCTGCTGGTGGAGACTTGGGCGGTGGACACTCCGCCTTCCTCTTCCCCTTTCCCCTTCTCTGCCTCCTCCTCACCTTCCTCTCCTGGGCCAGTTCCTCCTCTCCCTCTTGGTAGGGGCAGTGCACCACTGGGTGCCCGAACTCCCCACAGGCAAGGCACCAGCCTTGGTCCTCTAGACCACCGAGGAGGACCTCCAGATCCTGGCAGCCATCTCTCCAGTTCCAGCCTTCCATTTTCTTGTTGTTGTTGTTGTTGGGTTTTTTTTTTTTTTTTTTTTTTTTTAAACAAATTGCGGTTCCTGCTCTGGCCTGAGTCCTGGAGGCGCTGTTATCCCACTTCTGACACCACGTGTGACAAAGACGGCTGAGCGGTGACGTCACGGCAGAAGCAGGAACACAGAACAGACAGAGACTTGGGGTTTTTGGTGAAGCTGAGCTAATCAAACAGAACAGAAAAATAAACGGTTGTAACAACAAACACACAAAAACAGGACACAGCACTTACGCCAAAATAAATAGATAAACAAAAACGGACTAACACTAAACAAACGGTGGACGGACAGACACACAAACACGGTGAGTAAATAATAAAACAAGTACCGTGCTGGTCCTACCAGCACGCGATAGCAATTGTTCTATATATTTCCTATTTCTCTCTCTCTCTCTCTCTCACCCGTTCTCCACTCACGAACACCCAACCCCGAGTGAGTGAAAACATACAGCTTTTATGCAGTTGTACCGAGACTCGATTGCTAGTCAATCATTCAATTGGAATCTCGGTACAACTGCACGTGAATTAATTAAAGTGCAATTCCCCGTGCTCACATATTATTACTTTTTACTTGCACGTGATGTGATTTGTGCCCTCCTCGTGCCTAAATACAAATCTACAATTTAAACACATGTGAAACACAGAGCCGCTTATATCCCGTGTACCAATGCCTATACACCAACATTTACACACAACACGTAACACAAAATACACACGGGGGGGCACTTTGCCACATAAATATTCTTCTCACTGGTGAAATTCGACTCCTATTGCACGTACTTTTTTAAAAAAATGCAAACGTATATATTTACATATCCGTGAATAAAAACATTTTTGGTATATTAATGCTGACTGCCTATACATTACCAGGACCTGAAAACGTATCGATTCATTTCAACCTGACAAATACTGTGTCAGCCAAAATAAATAAGATAGTCATGTATAATAATGTGCACGTGTGTGTTTATATATAGTTTTTAACATTAAAACACTGAATGCTCATACCCACAGACTGATTACAGATTGATATAAAACATGTATGGATTTGTCAAAGAAAGTGTTCTATAATATGCCAGCAAGCCAGAACAACAAAATCAAACAGAGCAATGCCTATGATGTCTAATGACTGCTCAATTTTTTTTTATAAAATTATTATTATTATTATAAACAATGATACATATATATATATTAAAAGGAAACTGATAAGAAAATATACAGTACAATTTGAAATGCATTGAGTAATAAACTGACTTGTGATTTAGCAGTTGGTTCAAACAATTTAACAGCAAATGCTGGAATGTTTCTGTATAATTCTGTGTAAATAAATATAAAACTATAAAGAAGGGGCAACACTATTAATCCAGAAATAGGACAGTAGTTTTTTTTTTTTTTTAATGCTGGGTTGTTTTTTGGATGATTATGATTATTATTATTATTATTATTATTATTATTATTATTATTATTATTAAAGACTTATTTAGCTAATGCAAGTGCAAAAAGGTAAGATTTAAGGAATTATTTTGGTAGCTACAATTACTGTAAGGCTATGTACTGACATGCCACCAAAATTATATATCTAACTTGTTTATTCTTGGTTTGGTACCTGGGCTGTAAATAAAGGTTCTGGTAAGGCTTTTAAGTAAGCTTCCCTTAGTGCTTGAGAGTGCGAGTGGGGTAATTGCAGACTTGCTGAACAGTGGCAGTGGAGTTCACCTCACTGATAATAGAGGGGATCCTGCTCCCAAAGATCTGATTACAATACACATTTCACTTGTATAGTGCTCTTCATGCAAGCATTCCATGGCGCTTTACAAAAACCTGTGTCTAATATATAATCCAGCTACAAATAAACAGACCCAAACAAATATGTTTTCAAACAGGATTTAAAAAATTTAACTGTGCTAGCATTCCTGATATGAATCGGGAGCAAGTTCCAAAGACGGGGGCATTATAACTAAATGCCCTGGCTCCAAATTTTAGGGACTGTCAAAGATTAGCATTTTTCCAATCTCAGGGAACGACCAGAGGCATGTGGGACAGGAGATTTTGAAGATAAGAAGGTCCAAGACCATGTAAAGCCTTATAGGTAATAAGAAGAACTTTAAAATAATAATAATAATAATAATAATAATAATAATAATAATAATAATAATAATAATAATAATAGCATCAGTAATAACACCTAATGAGATGCATGCAGTCATTGTATCAATGAAATATGACATTAAAACCAAGATTAACTAAGATTCATTTTTTGAAATTGCAAGATTAATCGTGTTTTTGTGGGCCATTATGTAAGGGGTCATGGGATACCTTATCATTGGTACAGTAAAAATCAAGTAAAAAAGAATATATATGAAGGACTTGTATCATTGATGTGGGCAGGACGCATTTTTTGAGAGAATCAACTGTAAAGTGGACTGTATCATGAATAAGCTACAATGTGGCAGGGAAATGATTAGTTTTCACTGAACACCACCGGTAATGGAACATGACTGAGAAACACATACAATACAGCTCTGTGCCAAACATTAATATCTCAAGGTGAACTGATTCCATAACCCTGAAAATATGTGAGCATCTGTAAGGGTTTATGAGAAGGCAATAGGAGGTATGTATTGTTTGGATTGGACTGCGAAACCAAAAGCACAACACCTGATTTATTATTATTTGTATTATTAAACTGTATACAAAGTTTCTGTTTCCTTTGATTTATACAAGATTTTCCTCCAGTTACTAACACAGTTGCTTCCACCGCTGAGAGGACAGAAATAAGTTTCACAGCCCTAAGAGTCTTTTTTATCACAAATGCAGCGTTTAAAAAAGTGGCAGAAAAACGACATTTTTGCTGCGACAGTTAGTACACTGGTACTACATAAACATCAATAGAGAATGATAGAGAGTGAAGATACTGTATCAAACATGTATTACACAGGCAAAGCATGATTATTCAGAAACTGTAGATGCTATTTCAAATGACTAAATACAAGGCATCAATCCACTATCGTCGCTCTCTGACTAACACAGTCATTGCTAAACTTCACTAATGAAAACGTCCACACGTTAACATCTCTCACACGACAGGTACTGCTGTACCTGACTAGCTCAAGCTCCACCTCACAACACACAAAGCTGCCCTCTCACACTAAACAGGACATACCCTGCTCTGGACGGTGCTGTAGATTTCACAGCTTTGTAAACCCGGTATAAAAAACAACATGGACTTGTTAATGAAACAACAAATTCAATTAACTTGCTAAATACAACATTTGTAAAATGGGGTGAATAGCTGGGCAGGATGTGAATGAAGTGCAGGAAATATTAGACTTTGATGAAGTCTGAATTTTCCACACTATGAATATCCGTTCACTACACAGGTCTCAAAATGGGCAGATTTGAAAGAGGTGACATCTGGTTCTACACTTGGTAAGTCTATTTCTGCAAATGAAAATACAGGATTGCGATATTTTATGTTTCTTTCAAAACTGCACATTTGAGACCCACAGTATAAAGTGAATGGATGTACACAACAGTAAAGATTTAAGAAAGTATTTTAGCTGCCATGCAACCACTTTATTAGTGCCTTTATGTGATGTTGGTTGAGTGATGCCAAACTTAGTCTTAATTTAGACTGCTTGTAAATATATGTATCGTTTTTGTGTTAGAACGGGTGTTTTGTATTTTGTGTATTTAAAAACATGATGCATTTAAAATGTATGGTGTTGTGTTTATTTAAAACGAGTATGTTTTGATATGATTTGAATGTATTTTGTATTTATTTAAAATACAATCTTTCGTTATTGTTTGACAGCATGGATGGGGAAGCCCCATCACACAAAACTTATATAGAATGTGACCACCTCAAATTGAGTGTTAACCAGCACAGTACTTGTTTTGTAGTTGAGATCTGTTTTGTTTAAACTTTTAGTTTTGCTCAGTGAGCAATGTTTTTTTGTTAAAATATTGTATTTATTTTTGTTTAATAAAAACGGCCCCGCAGAGCGGTTTTCACCCAAGTACCTGCCTGTGTTGTTTCTGTCAGCTGTCTGGTCTGGGAACGTTACCCTCGTCTACCCTGTCACACACCCCCAATACAAAAAAAATGAAATCGGTGACACATCAATAAACACTGGAAACCACCAGAAAAACAGTGGAAATGGTTAATCAATTCACGCTGACTTCACCCCTTTCCAATTAAAAAATAAAATCTACTACAAATAAAAAAAAATATACCCAGCACAGCTGGGCAATGTCCCGCTTTCCTGCCTTGTATCTATCATTGATTCGTTCTGAATACTTTAAACCCGCCCCAGCTACTGAATGACAGCACATTCCTACATTTCTATTGGGGACTCCGCTTGCGAGATTTAAAACGAGATTCCAAATTAGGAATGGAGGGTTGTTAGCAGGATTTAAAGCTGTATTACAGTTAAGATACGGAGGATTTAAAACAGAATTGCAAATTGTGGCCGAAATGTAAAAAAATGCCTGCACACAGAAACCCCAGAAGAATGTGCCCGTGACCATAAGGATTTCATTGTGGAACACAGCAAAGGAAAGAAAGTACAACTTAAGTGTGCAAGTACTGTGGAGTTACTACTATAAATATTTTGACCGAAAAAAAATGCTGAAGCATTTTGGAAAGTAACCAAAAACACTAATTTCATACAGTATATTAAAAACGAAAGCCCCGAAAAAACCAATAAAACTCAAAAATAGCTAAAAATAAGCACTGAAAAAGAAAATAATAAAAACAGAAGCCCTATTTATGCTGAAAGGATGTAAATTAAAGCCTGGCTGTTAACCTGTCTGCAGAAAACCCAGTATCCTCTGTGCAGTCTCGTCCTTAAGTTTACATAATAGCACCATTATGGAATGCCTGTCTAGCTTGAATCACTGTATAATATATTAATTCCTACGGAGTACAAAATGTCATGATTAAGCAGTTACTCCAAATAGTAATAATTCATAATTCCTTACTGCAGCAATGTTTTCCCCTATTCATTTTAACAAAAGCTTGCTCCACGTATTAAACATAAAACAAATGGGGCAACCGTGAATTAGTTTTGGTGTGATTTGCATCTCTGAGTTCAGGAGAATTCATCATAAACCACTCATGTTCGCTCTTGTGATTCATCATTGAAACCTCAATGCAAATAACAGTCTTTGAATAAATTGTTGGTTGTAAACAGCTTGGCAGTCATGACTGCGAAACCCATTAGTAAAATGCATCAGATTTCCTACCTGTTATTCACAGTTTTCTCGTCCTTCTCGTAAGGCTTGACAAACCATTTCCCAATCCGCACAAAGCTTTTGTCCATGAGGCACCTGTAAACCAAAACACAGCAAGCACTGAGAAAGGGGCAAGAGGGACGAATAAGGGTACTTTTTCATTAAACTGCATGCATTGCAATGGAGTCTCAGTACATGCTGATTCAAGCATTCCAAATTCTAAAAGGTATTGATTAACAATGTCGACCCAGGGGACTTTTTCGACCTGAAAAAAGAAACAAGGACCAGGGGTCACAAATGGAGATTAGATAAAGGGGTATTCAGAACTGAAAATAGGAGGCACTTTTTTACACAGAGAATTGTGAGGGTCTGGAACCAACTCCCCAGTAATGTTGTTGAAGCTGACACCCTGGGATCCTTCAAGAAGCTGCTTGATGAGATTCTGGGATCAATAAGCAACTAACAACCAAAACAAGCAAGATGGGTCGAATGGCCTCCTCTCGTTTATAAACTTTCTTATGTTCTTACATATGGTAAAAATTATAGAATTAAGACACTAACAAGTATCAGTAACATACATCCAATGCCACAGCTATATATCTCAAATGTGAGATATCAATCTGCTGGAAACACTGATTACCATGATATATATCAACAGTATATACAGATGGTACAGAATAAGAATTAGTTGTACTGACAATTTCACAAAGGCTTAACCAGATATATGCAAATATGTGACATACAGATGGATGAATGAACAGACAGACACACAACCACTATATCCCCAGAACCTTACACTCTGAATAGCCTAAACTAAATAATGGTATTACCAAGTGACATGCCAATTGAATAAGAAGAAACTTTAGCCCCATTATTGGGTCATAGGGCTTGGTTGAATATAACAATTGGAAAGCTGTGCACCAATAGCAATTCAGTCATTTGGACAGGTAACTGGTTCAAGGCTGCCACACACCATATGCGGTGCGACTAGTGAATCTGTGCAACGGTTTACAATGTAGTGTAAAAAAAAATCTAAACTGGTTATCCAGAAGGAGAATCATCCACTAAAATGTGCGGAGGGCAGTGGTACATTTGTGTTTATGAGTGCTGTGTATTTGTATATGAAAATCCAGTCCAGTTTTTCTTCTTTTTTCTAGATGTGTTTGTATCTTTAGTGCTTGAATATTAAATATATAGACATAAATCATGTTCCACAAAAATTAATCGTTACAATCCACACGGGTTATACAGTGATTTTATACAGAGAAAATGGCAATACATAGGATCATAAACAGCCTGGGCGCCCTTGAGATTTCATCAGTGTCGTCTCTGGTGTGAAACATCATTTTGCGTCCCTCGTGTGGAAGCCTTTACACACATCATTGTTTTGAATATAGGGTCCATTAAGTGTATTCTTTGATTCTCAATGCATTACAGGATGAGGTGAAAAATAAAGGTGAAATAGTGAAATTATGGGGCTTAAAAACTCTAGGGAGGGTCGATTTCTGTCGGCTGTGCTTACCTCTCCAGCAGGTTATGGATCGCTTTGAAGAGGAGCGTCCTGCACTCGTAAGACAGCCCACTCTCCCACAGCCCCTCCTCTGCCACTGAGAGAGAGAGAGAGAGAGAGAGAGAGAGAGAGAACACTTTACTCACAGACACAACATGCATCTCAAACAAGAATATCATTAGAATACACGCAGTATCAACATGACATTAAAACACACACCACTCAGCCCTGCTTCCTAGATGCACTGCAATGTTAATAGATTTATTATTTCAGAGCCTTTCTTTCTACATTTATAGGTTAGGAGGAGAACACAGCATTCTAAGGGCATACTGTGTTCAATTCTGGCCACTGCTCCACCACTTCTTTATTTAAAGTCAACATTTTATTTTATTATTTAATACAGTTTTAAATCCGTCTGCAACTCAAATTCATCAAGCGTGCACAGTCTAATATTTCCACTGTCACTCACTGTCAGACACAGTACATACCCCTCAGTCACACCTCACTTGCTAGCAGGCAAAGGCACTTTTTTATTTTTATTACCGTAAATCGAAATGCCCAAAGGCTGTGATAAACAACCTTATTCAAAAGAATTGTTTAACCTTTCAGTTTTCACCTTCTTCTTTATACTGTATCACAGCTGATGGGATTGCAACCCATAAATCATTGTATTTACTGTTAACACAGACTTTCACAAACACAGATGTACATAAAGCACTATATTTAATAAACAGCTATAGCCAAAGGTTTTCAATCACCCTATAGAATAAACTAACTTTGCTTCATAAAGTCAAATAAAACCTGCTGAATAATGTTTAGTGAACATATTGAATTACATACAGCTTTGTAGTTTTCCATATACTTCATGAAAAACTGACACAATGAAAAATGGGACATTTCAAAATCTAACATGAAATACTGTACTACTACGGTAGACATTTTGTAGTTTCTTTGATTACATTATCTTGGCGAGAGCCAAGTTCAAATCAGCATGAAGTTTTAACATCTACTCTCATGTAATGGAAATCAAAATCATCATTTTTTTTTAATTAAGTCTCAATCCTAAAATTCTAGGTGATGCAAAGCTTTTGGCCACATTGAAAATGCTCTATTTTATGTTTCTAATGAGGGCATTTGTACTGTACAATCCGACAGGGAAGAAATCTTATAAAGAGACTGCCTTTTGCTTTTGTTCACACATTGGATATCTTATAAGTAAAAAGTTCAAAACAACTATAAATATATTATTATATTTCAACTAACTGAATTAATTATGCCTATGCCATCTGAGTTTGTGTGTGTGTGTGTGTGTGTATATATATATATATATATATATATATATATATATATATATATATATATACTCATAGTGTTAGTAAACACTATTTAGTATGTGTATTTAATTTCATGAATGCAAAATTTAGTAAATGTTAGGGTTATAATGTTGAGAAAATATAGACTGCTTGCATTGGTTGCCAGCAGGCCCATATACATTGATTCGAGTGAAAAAGATAACCAATTCTTCACAAAATTAATTTATTTTTCTTATCCTTATTTTGTATTTTGGCTTTTCTCTTCACTTATTTTTTAGAAAACAAAAAAGTACAAACAAAATCTCAACGCGTTTCTTAATCATGAGTATTTTGTTTGTGCTTTTTTGTTTTCTAAAAAATATGTGAAGAGAAAAGTTAAAATAAAAAATAAAAATGGAAATAATTTGTTAAAATACATTATTTTTGTGAAGAATTGGTTGTCTTTTTCACTCGAATCTAGGGTTATAATGTACCATTAAATCTATTTAGACTACAACAAAGAAGAATTAGGGCGGACTTGGTTGGACTAGGGTAGGAGACACTTCTTTACACAGAGAGTGGAGAGGGTACAGAATGGGTCACCTAGTCATGTTGTTGATGCTGAATTACTGATATTGTTTACAAAGTTTTCAGATTAATCATCTACTTCCGTCGAATGGCCTCCTCTCGTTCATACATTTTCTCATGTTCTCAAATATAGGCAGGTACTTGCTTTGTTAAATTGACATAAAACATTTTTTGAAAACCAAATTCACAAAAGTTAAAATGTAGCCAGTGAGGGGTATGGAATATTTCAAATATGTGAGCCTACCTACATTTACACATGTTCTCGGGGTGGGGGGGGGGGGTATGTGCTACAATACAAGGCTTTAATTTGAACAGAATGGATTGAATATTCTAGTGAATTAAGTACACAGTGTTGTTTTCTAGCACAGAGCCCAATATTTACCTCCAGGATCCCCTGGTAACCATGGCAACACTCATTCCATCCCCCCCACTTGTAGGCCGAGTCAGGGAAACTGTGATTCTACTCTGGGAAGGACTCCTTGTGAGCACAGTGCCAGAGGCCAGGAGAAAGCGCACTGTATCTCATTAGCAAGGTCTAGCAGGGGTGTGCTGTGCCACTCCAGAAACACCACGGCCAGCTTTAAACACCCCTCACACTCCACAGATCACAGGATTACCACTCCAGAAACACCACGGCCAGCTTTAAACACCCCTCACACTCCACAGATCACAGGATTACCACTCCAGAAACACCACGGCCAGCTTTAAACACCCCTCACACTCCACAGATCACCACTCCAGCATCGTGACTCACTAACCCTAACGTCACTTCTTCTGTGTTACACAATATCTAGGGAATGTACTGCTTTTGGCAGCAATGTTTTAAAAATGTCTAATTTAATTAATCAATCTTTCATTTCTACCAGGTATAAACTTGGGTGTAACGATACATCAATGTAATATGCAGGCCACACTTTCACGATGCATGTGATGGTCCTGATGGGCTATTTCTATGAGGCATAATAAGATCAAATGATCAGTTAATGATGTTGTTAATGATTTTGTTAAAAGACAAACACAATAATCTAGGGTGATCATACGAACTATATCGGTTACTGTATACAAGTTTCCCATAGTAAAAGCAAAGAAAAGTCTAATAAAGCATAGTAAAGCACAGATATGCATTGTAAAGCCCACAGAAGTATGGTAAAGTATATTAAAAACATGGCAAACCTTGGTAACTATGGTAAATGCTTAGTATAACTATGTGAAAAGCATGGAAAAAAAATTCCAAAGGACAGAAGAACATTTCCAGACGACAGGAGGCCATTTGATCCATCAGTGCTGGTCCAGTTCACAGTAGCTGATTGATCAACTTTGTCAAGTTGGGACCTAAAGGATCCAAGTGATTCTGCCTCAACAACATGACTAGGTAGCCCATTCCATCCCCTCACCATTCTGTGTAAAGAAGTGACTCCTACCCTCTGTCCAAAGTCTATTTCCACTTAATTTCCAGCTGTGAAAACAAATTGGGTAAAAAACAATAACGCACAACAGATATTTTCTGTAACCTTTCTGTGCATTCTGAACCTCGTCGCAGAAGACTTTGAAACTGAAGACTTTCAATATAAGGTCACAATAGAGAATGTATTTATAAAAATCTAAGCTCTGAAAATGAGCTCCTGGACAGCACTCAAAAAGAGCTGTAACAAAACCCATTTTACACAGTAATTCCTGCAAAATGCCTTTTGGGAATAACTTCCCAAGGTCTGGCATTCACTAAAAATATGTCGGTAATGTATACCGACTGCTTTTTAAAAATATGGGGTCAATTAATCAAAGCCATACTAAAGAATTCCAGTTTTTGTATACATTTTTTCTCTGTATGTTCTTCTAAATCACATGTATATTATTGTGAAAGTATTAATGCAATGATATTATTTTTGTATCCATAAAAGATCAGGTTTACATCATTTTAATAAAACTAATTACCTACACTGACAGTCCCTCCAGCAAATGCATCAAAACCTGTTAAATTACCTCTCTAATAAAAGAATTGTCCGAAATTGTGGCTGCAACAGGATTGAACTTACTAGATTTAGCAAAAAAAAAAGTAAATTAGTATGAATAAGAAATATTATATCAAGAAAAATGTTCAATAAAGTGTTAACTCTATTACAATGAACACACTCAGTAGTAAGGCCACCCCCCTATTAAAGCCACACATTGTTGCCTCCTTGCCAGGCCTTAATAGCAAGTTTCACTGAAGTTACAAAATCCTGGGAAGTGGCTACAAGACATTTGGCAATCCTGGCTAGAAAGCAGAGGATCTGGATAGCAGCAAAGACCATGTATATTTAAGTCTCTGTGTCCTGTCTGTCTGCTCAATATTACTGCCACTGAAGCTATTCTGCTACTGGCAATTATCCAATTGAACAAGAAATATGGTTCCCTGGATCACCCAGTATTGACATCTATCTGTGTATCCACCTATCCATCATAACTGACACTTTTCCAATATGTTTATCTACTGTGTCTGTCTATTATACCATTATCTGCCATTATTGATGTACAAGATAAGACCCCAGAAAGATAATGCATAGAGACTGATGGGTACATGCATTCCTTGCCATGTGATGCAATACATCTCTACAATGCACTGGGGCCATCAACAACATGGCGGATACTGTTGCTTGTTCATTCTTTAATGGGATGCTATTGTATTACCGGATTATCAAATTGAATCATTTATTGATTGTTGCTCTGATCATTTTGATCATCAATAAATGCAATAATCAAATGGCCAGGGTGTCTTCGGCTCACCAGTGACCCTTGTAGTCTGGCCGGGCGCCTGCGGGCTTGCCTGTAAGCTGCCCAGAGCTGCGTTGTCCTCCGACGCTGTAACTCTGAGGTGGCTGCACAGTGAGTCTGCTGACAGCACACACTGCAGAGGACAGCGTGTGTTCGTCTTCACCACTCCCAGCGCCTAAAAATAATTTGATATGCCAAATTGGGAGAAAATAATAAAATAATTAGCGATTACTAGATTTAAAAAAAAAAAAAAAATGTGGTCTGTGAAAAATCTGTTTTTTAAATGTTCATACCTGTCAGCATTGAGTTTTCAAAATACGGGAGCTTTTGTAAACTGAAATCTCATACCTGTCAACTTTTCAAAATACAAAATGGAGAGCTGCAACTGTGTGGCTAAGTATGTGCCTCGCGCACTGAATGCATGCCTGCCACAATCTGTCCCGGGAGATGTCCGGGAGAAGGGTCCAAAATACGGGAGACTCCCGGTGAATACGGGAGAGTTGACAGGTCTGAATGTTTGAGTGATGGTATTAAGATCTGCCACTGTTTAGTGTTATTACAATAGATGCCACCACCGGCTAAATTCATTCAGTATTTCATGAATTTGCTGTTATTTGAACATCAATCAGCTACTAAGGACCAGAAGAGCATAACTGTTCTCCTAGCCTGGTTTTAGTTTAAATCACACAATCACAGAACGTTAGTTTTACTCGCTGTGTGAGTTTCTATTCTATACCATTTTTCTTCACACTGTGAATTTGACACAATCGATAAATATCTCAGTTTGAACATTACACTTTAGTTCATGTACTCTGGTACTCTTAAAATGTTCTTAGTCATTTTAATCCTAAGGGGTAGTAATGATGAATCACACTCCATAAAGCTAAAAGAAAATAAATCCATCCCATAAAACTGCCAAACCATAAGTAAAATAAAAACTTCTACCTTTAATAGGGCTTGTAAATTGTTTCGTTTAAGAAAATTGAAGATATATATATACACATCTCGACGTCAGTTCCTGTGTCTTTCCATTTGCCATTACCCTCACCCCTTTCACACTACCCTTCAATGGTTTAGAGTTGCTAAGAGCTTGTCAAGAAAGGCTGTCTTGACTGAAGAGTCTTCCTCATGGCATTTCCTAAACATTTTAACTCTACAGCTAAACACATTTTAATGGGAATTTCTGTATCAAAAAAGTCATGAGTGATTTTTTATGATACTACAATACTGTGGATGAAGTATTCAATCTGTGTACATAGAAAAGGCATTGAATAAATAACCTTACACCGCACACTGTATAATTACCTGATTTGACATGCATATCTTTGACAATGATTAAACGTTTAGGAAACATTTTAAACATTTACCATCCTTGGTATAAATTTATTTTTCCAAATATATTCTGGCCTGTATTTTCACACACAGAGTGGTGAGGGTATGGAATGGGTTCATCTCATCATGCTGTGAGGCAGTAACACCATAACACAGAATCATTTCTATTAGCTAAACTGTTATTGATCAGTACTGTTTTTGTGTGTATCAGTCTCCCGCCACTATTTCTTTCTGATGCTTGTCGTGTTATGTCTTTTCAAAATAAACACTTATTTACAACAAAAGCCTCTACACTTTTCTCACTGGAAAAATATCTGAACTCTCAACCTAAAAAATCCACAGCCCATAAAACAGTTTTCTAGAATTTTCTAATACCAGGATTTCAGGTACAAAAACAATATTAAAGCTTTTTTTTGTTTTTGTATACAGAAACAGAAATTTTGATGTGTGAGTATCTCAGTGTCAATGTATGTTGGATTGTCAATGAGTGTCACCCATAACTATAAAACACTCAATAGTGCTAAATTAAGAAATACTAAAAGAAATCAAATCACTGACAAATGTTTCAAATAGAAGTCTTTTCCAATGTCTTCAAAAAATGTGTTTCAGTGTGTGTGTGTTTCACAGTCTGTGTGCACTGTCAGTGTCTTATTTTTAAAGAGCCCATCCTTGTGTGCTTGTAAACACATGTTTATTTCATAGAGCCCGCCTCCAACACTAATGCACTGTTCAGCTGCCATTCACCACACAGCACTGCGACTCAAACGCAAATCAGCTCTGACTGAACTGGGTCGCAGCTCCTGAGTGCAGCCTTTCCCACAGCACAGCTTCTCTGCCGTGGAGAACTCTTACTGCTGCCATGCCTCTCAGTGCCCACTAGGGGGAGAGCTGGAGAGGGCAGGGCCCTGTTTGCAACAGAGGATTCAATTTGTCCTTAAAAGAACAGATGAAGAGGATAGCTGATTCAGAGAGAACAACTTGCTGAGCGGAATCCTTTAATGTTTCACTTTCTCTTGCTCTCTGAATTTATTGATTTAATTCAGGGTTCCAGAGAGGTTAACTTACAAAGCCCAAAAAAATGTTGTTAAATTACAAATGTGGATCTAATATTCATCTTTGTAACATCCAACTCCCGCAACCTTAATTCCTAGAATATTTGTTCATTATTAAAAGACGATAAATCAAATAATTCATGAATAAATAATAAAAGTAATACAAAAAATGAAAAAGTAAATTTAAATAGTTTTTTTGGGGGGAGGTTTTTTCAATCCCTTTTTCACAGTGTCTGCAATCCTTCTGTGTGTTTCTGGGTTCTGTTGCATCAGTATTGAGTTACTATTGTTTTTCTTGACCAGTTGGAGCCATAACAAGCCTGTTTATGCCGTGCAGCAGAACAGCCCCTCCTTTTGCAGTAAGTAAAAAATAAAGAATAAAAACAAACCCAACATCGGACCACCGCATGTGGAACCAGGGTCAGTATTTGCTGATTTTCCTGTAGGAACAGGATTTGTAGAACCCCAAAAGGAGTGTGTGAGCGGGGCCTCTCTGTTTAGTGTGAGCAGCGCACGCCCTATTCACGGCACCTTTTATTTTCACTTGTGTTTTGACACTATTTTCCTTGGCATCTTTTTGTCTCTATTTTACACCAGCGTGTATTGTCGGCAGGCTGATACCAGTGTTGGTAGCAACCCATGGCTCTTTCTGTGTGCTACCAAAATAATTCCTGGGCATCTGTGTGACATCTCGACGTCAGTTCCTGTGTCTTTCCATTTGCCATTACCCTCACCCCTTTCACACTATCCTTCAATGGTTTAGAGTTGCTAAGAGTTTGTCAAGAAAGGCTGTCTAGACTGAAGAGTCTTCCTCATGGCATTCAAAATCATGTGGCAATGTTATCTGTAATCTGTTACAGTCCCACCGACTCTTCCAATATTGAGCTCAATACACAGCTTTAAAAAACTAAACATTATTCAGAGATTAGAAGGCATACCAAAACAGTGTGAAAAGAATTAAAAACTGTCAATTGAATAATCCTGTCAAATATACAGCAGTTTTGTGTGTGTGTGTGTGTGCGTGTGTTAGTAATGACTAATAAAAATACAAACTGCCGCAAGAAAACATAAGGCTGTAATGAGCAATGTACAAGGATGGCTACAGCTTGGAGAACGTTGTATTCTATAGTATTAAAACGCAGGATATTAAAATGTTTGGTAACTAGGCAACACAGAGCAAGTGTCATCTTATCTATGTTTGATTCAATCTACTTTTTCACTAGACATTCTTATTTTCTCATACCTCTTCACCTCAAAAGGTATGTAAATTACAATCCTCTCTTTATTCAGTTATCCAAACAGACCTGAACTGAAACATGGTTCTGAACATTCTTTTATTGCTGTTTCCAGAGCCTTCTTTTGGTAGTCTGTGTGTGTATCAAGCAGTGCATTTACATGCACACAACAACTACACAATTATTTCTGACATAAAAACCCATCAGAATCCTTCCAGTACCTCTTTTCAGTGGGTGGAGGTGTAAGGGTAGGCTCGACTGTACTGTGATCCCCAGTACAAACACTCAGGCATCACCATTCACCTCACATTTATTTCACTGCGTACCAACTACAGATTTTACAGTTTCCAACAACACACATGTTGAGCATAAACCTAAACTTAACCAGATTTGCTACAGTATGGTAGCCGTTTAACCTTTCTTCTCTGTCCTTACCAGGGAGCAGCATCATTTCAATGCTACTATTAGGTACAAGATGTATCTAAGAAGTGCCATCAGTACAAATACCCAACGACATGCGACGCACAGCATATGACCAAACCAGCGATGATGGAACTAATTAGATCAATATCAAACCTAATAGTCTTATAGATATATATATATATATATATGTAAATCAATATTATTCTGTAGAAAGCAGGTATGATCCAGCAGCTGAATGTTTCTAATTAATGTGCAGGAGTTGGAAGAAAGAAAGTTTTCTGGAAGGAGGTGTGCTTGGAGTGGTAAAGCATGCCAGTCATACAAATCAAAGTGTACAACCAGCGCTCTTTTTCTCTTTCATTAGATGCGATTCTTAGCTAATAAGATATCAAGCAACACGAGAGGCATAATGCTGATTTAGGAAATGCTTAAATGTTTTTCAGTAATACAGGACCTGGTGACAGTAGCGTCCACACACCGAGTTTGGCTGGGTTTGTATGAAGCAAGACATCCCAGGGGGGAGGGGGAGATAAGCACACTCAGGCTGCCCTCTGGAACCCTGCCAAGCCCCTGCTAAAGGAGTTGAAATGCGGGGCAGGAAAAGGCCTGCTGTGGAGAACATGCCGTGCACTGTTACATAACCTGACAGCTCTGCTTATCTGCCATCCTGACAGCGAGGGTTTAGGGAAAGAGCTCAGTGATTCCCTATTTCCAAGCGGACTCCCTGATTACTTGGGGTAATACAATTAAGTGTGTATCGATCATCCTCAATAGCAAACAAATGAGTTTACCAAGTTTATGAATGAGAGGAGGCCATTCAGCCCATCTATGCTCAGCCAGTTCCTAGTAGAGGATTGATCACAGTAACCCGTTCCATACCCTTCTCTTTGTAAAGAATACCCCTTCTCCACTGGCACATCCGACACATGAGGGCTCAATACGGGTGGATCTCCACTGGCTATTTGTCGAGCCGAGCGAGAACCAAACCGTGAAACTCCAGCCTCACAAGACATCTGAATCCCGCTGTGAGCCGAGCCGAGCCAGGGGCGGGCTAGGATTTTGTCATTACGTTCGTCAGTCAAGACACTCCACAAAGACAAACAGCAAGCAACATGGCGGGCAGCGAGTGCAGGCTACAGTTTCTGTGTGGGCAGAAGTGTTCAGGAATATCTGGAGTCGTCGTCAGAAATGAGAAAGTTTATGCCTGAATTTCTGACGATTTGAAGCAAATGGACATAAACCGTGGGTACGGTACACTTAACAACACACTCAAAAATACAACGTTCTACCACATTTCTGATCCTTGACCTTTATTATATTAATATAAAGAATACATACAACTACGGCTCTCGTTAAGCCAGACGGTTTCTTTTTTTAAGCACCCAAACAAAAAACAACTCTAGAAAAATCAACTGCAAATGGCAAATCTTTGGCAAATCATATTTTTAAAACCTTCTTTTTTCCTCTTCAACAGAACTAACTGAACTTTATTAAGTCGACATAATCAGTAAAATTTGTGGATTATAAAGAAATTCCTAAATATATTTACAAAATATAGCGATACAAGACACAGCTGTAATGTGCGTCTATTAATTCTTGAACACCATTTGTTTGCGCATCTTTTGGCAAACTGAGTTAATTAATAACAATAATTAACAACAACTGTCTTTCGTTGCGTGTGGCGTCTGTAGCACGGCTCGGCTCTGCAGTGGAAAAACAACCCAGCTTCCCCTTAACCGCACCGTGAGGGCTCGGTACAGACCCGGCGCGACTCAGCTCTGCAGTGGAAAAGAGGCAGAAGTGTCTCCTGCCCTCTATCCTACACCCATGTAATTTCAAAATGTGTCCTTTGATCCTGGTTTCTGTGCTGCTCTTAAATGATTGGCTAGGGTTAACTTTCACAGGGATTAAAAGGTTGTGAAACTTTGCCAAAAGGTCAGGATTAATGGCAGTGTTCCAGTTTAAATAGGGGATAAAGTGCTTCCTATGGTGGTTACAGCTGTTACAAGTAAGAGTTACTAGCAGGGCAGAGCTTGGCATACAGAAAATACAACCATTAAAAAAAGAGGACAGGATCATTCATATTAATACTGACTCCTGTGCATATAGTTTAAAGTGTTACAGAAGTCAAGAAATGCGTCATCTTTGCTGAGTCCCGTGCTGTCCGTACTGCAGTGCTATATTTGTAAACATGTTGCTGACTCTTCTGAAATTTGTAATCTCACATTGGTATAATCAACTGGGCAAAACATGAGTCAACATTTCATCAGGAGCGTTCAGGAGATGAATAAACACTCTAAGGATCTGGTTTGCTGGATCTGGTCTGCTGGTTTTCTGTTCCCACATTTCAATCAGAGTAAAGGCATTGTTGCAGGAGGGAGCATGATCTGGATACACTGTGATGTTTAGAACAGAAAATCTGTTGTTCCTGTTGAATGCTCCTGAGTAAGAACTGAAAAATAGTTTATTTATCCCCAATATATGAAATATCAAAACTATCTGGAATCTGTTATGAATAAATAAAATTGCTGCAATATGGACAACACAGGATACAGAAAAGTTAACATAATGGGTTTCTTGAAAACACTGCAGGGGGTTCTGTAAGACTGTATAGGTAGTCTGTATAAAAGGCATATCTGTTGACATTTCAAATCATTTCCCAAGATGTATTTTTTAGAAGTTCAGTGTCTTTAATAACTTAAATTCTGAAATAGAGCGTTGACGCTTACATTATTTTTCCGATTAAATAAATAGTTTGCTGTTGGTTTCTTTAACTGTGTTGGTTCGTCAGCAGCAGGGGTGTCAAACTCAATTCTATGCCCATATTGATTCACGGTTTAGCAAATGAAATCCGCAAGCACGTACCACATTCTTTTCTTATGGTGCACAGGGCTTGAAAAAGATCTTGCAATCAATAACCCTGGTGCTAGAAATCTGGCTTATTGAGTAAACCTTAAAAAAAAAACCCAGAGTTATAATGCAGTAGCCACCATGCAATGTATGGAATGTCTATGGAATGCCTATGGAATGTAACTCACTTTGATTTGATTGAGCTAACATCCATCTCCCATTGCCATAACTGCAATTTCAAAATGAGAGCTATCAGTATGATACAAAAGTGAACGACCATGACATACATCAGCAGCACAGAATAGTATCGAATAAGAAGTGGCAATGAATTGTCAATCACAAAAGTGACTCTCCAGATAGATCCAAAATTGTGTGACATACAGATGGACAGATGTATGGACAGACAGACACCCCCTATAGCACCAGTATCTGAGATTCACAATAACTGAAACTAAATAACGTTAATACCAAGTTTCATGGCAATTGGAGAAGCACTTCTCCAAAAACATGCAGAAATGGAAGAGACAGGCTCTGTATATCCCCAGAATCTGATATTCTGGATCAATGATGCTAAATATTGTTTGTACCACGTTTCATGGCAATTGAATAAGCGCTTCTCCAGATCTTTGCGTTTGAAGTGAGACATATATACCGCCTCCACTATATTCCATTTGCAGAAGCATGCATCCCCAGTGGGGGATAATAAAGACCTTGCAAGGGAATGGAGGCTGCCCTGCTATGTATCAGATCGTTACAATGTCACTTGCCTCTTGGTGATAACATGGACCCGCTAGTTACAGCTGTTTAAATCAAGTGCGTTTCTTTTAGTCTGGAATAAATCAGAATGAAAGCTGCAATATCAGTGTTATTGTCTATAGACATGTGTTCTGCACTGACACTACAGTGTATTGATTTTGTCTGATATATCCTCGCTGGAACGGATTTGTGTCCTTCAGTGAAAGACACTTTGGCACGAGGGTAAGGTCACTGACCCTGTGACCTGACACATTCCCCCAAGGAAGGATCCCGATTCACTCTCTGACAGCGCACTTGCCTGCCCACAGCATAGGGCTACAGAATACGCTGCTCAATGTGGACATCTAGAATACAAAGCCTTTAAAGAGGGTGTTCACAATAAAGTGTAAGAAAACAAAATGTTTTAAAAAAAAAAGAAATCACTTACTAAAAATACAGCAGCAAGACATCTAGCCTACTTATGGATAGCTTTAAATTGACAAAAATAAATCAGGCTGAGACAAAGGTGTTGTTGGTGGGCTCCCTGCATCTTTCAGCACAGTCCTCCCTGTTAAGATCCAACAGAGACTGCAGGAAAATCCCTGACAATATGACTTTCACAGCCATCACATATTTATACAGAATCAATACACTTGACCTGCATAGCCACAGGCTAGACATCTACTGCAGTAGAGATTCCAGTGCACTTTCAAATTATCATAAAGGTTGCAGCCATATTAATGTGGATTACAACCCTTCATGACACATAAAAGCTTAATTTGGTCCTATCAGAAAGCACATTTACATTTTCAATGCATTTTCTTCTTGGCCATTATTCATATCTAATAATACTACCTTAGTATGTTTCTTGCTTCTATTGTGTTAATTATAGTCCTCATAAAAGCGCGTTTTCAATCCCTGTACCCCTACACACTAAGCAGGAATTCTCAACAATTATTTAACCAGGACGTCCCTCAAAATGAGACGTAGCAGCTCCAGGTAAGTTCTGCAATGGCCCAGCCTCTTTGTTTGCGATTCACAGCCCTGCACAATTAATTAGGGTCAAATCTCCGCAGAGCCGGTCTCGACATGACACTGATATCTGCAGAACCTTTTCAACAAGCTCAGCGCGCAGTTGCTCTTTGTCGACTCATGTTAAACAATGAGCTTTCATGAGATACAGCTTGTTACACAGACACCTGTTCATTGAAAGCAGTGCTAACCAAGGTTATATAATTAGTACAAGCAACAGTGGCTATGTTTATAATGACTTTCGGGACCCAGAGTGAAATGTTCTTATTCTGGAATTTTGCTGTCAACATCATATCATCTTACTGTATTTTTTGGAAATGTAAAATGTGGTAGCCTGGTGAGGGTAGGCCAGGGCCATCTTGGCTGCCTTACACAGCAGATAAACATTTCCATACTCTGATAAAACACTGACATCTCAACGGCTAGATCTCTGTGTCGCTCAATCAATAAACTGCTTTGTTTCCGGTGGTTGAGCTGGTAGCATTGAATCCTTCTGTTGTTTTTTTTATTTTTTATTCAATATTTTAATTAAAAATCCTAAACCTGATGGTTCATCTCAGTCTATTAGGTTCTGAGTAGAGAGGTCATTATCCCACGTTAATTTTATTTTTATTTGCTGCATTCTTAACATTTCAACATATCACGGAAAAGTAATGCTGGCTTGCTGAAACAATCACAACGGTGTTGGTTGTTCAAACTATGTGAAGCAACTGAAAACTGACATGAAAACCAAGGGAAACAAATCAAAAAGAGACGAGAGACAGAAGCAAAACTTTCTTTTCATTACAGAAAATAACTCGTTGAAGAAATTATAAACATCAGCGATGTTCAACACTGATAACTCAACAGACTTTTGCAGTGGCAGGATGTTTGAAATATCTAGTGGTTTAACCAGCATGTCCAACTGCATGCACATATTCATATGCTCGTGTTTTCAGATTATGTGCCAAAATAAATAAACATTTTTTTCCCAGCTCAAGTGGTATTAGACAGGACTCTGCAGAAAGTTGTTGTTCCTGCCATTAACTGCTTGTGTTCTTAGACCTATTACTGAATTTGTTAAATAATAGAACTGAATGGAAATTGGTTTTAAAAGCCTGAATAATGTAGAAATGGCTGAATATACAATTCCAATACCATAAGCTATACAACTGGGTAAAAATTTAAAAATAAAAAGAACAGGAAAGAGGGTACATAGGTTTTCAGGTACAATGTATGATCTATAATAGTGGCTGGAGCTAACAAAATAATGCCACATAGTAACATGGACTTTCGTTTGCAGGTCTCAAATGCGCACTTTTGAAAGTAGCACACGTTTACTTGTTTAGTTTTTTTTTTTTTAAATCTGATTGGGTTAAAGAAAGTTCATGCCTATCTCAGCTTCACTTCCCAAGTCATTTCACCTCAGAACTGTCTTCTATGTCAAAGCATGTAACTGGATGCAAGCAATTCAACAGGAAAGCAGCGGACTGGTTACTGGCTGGTAAGTAGGTGTTGAAGGGCTGGGGACTCTTCGGGTAAAAACGAGCAAGGAAGTACAACACTATCTGAAAGCATGGTTTACATAAAGATTTAATCTGGTGTCGTACCAGATATATGGTTTTAATTTAATGCAGCATGTATTTCTTTCAAAAGTGCACATTGGGTACCGAATGAGCTAATGAAAGTGCACACAGGTATGCCATTATTTTGTTAACTACAACTGCTTTAACACATTGTACGGTCTCTGAAAACATGAGCACAAGAACAATGTATTGTCTTATGTCAGAGTAAACCAATCCAAAAACTAGAATTTCAGCACAATATAGTCCCGGTTATTGCTGTATCTGGTGGACTTCAATATGGATGGCATCCAGCTCATCAGGTACACTGAATTGAGGTCTGGTGTGGACAGTGAAGGGTTAATGATCCACCATGCAGGGTGTGTCTGGGAGCGCAGCTGTGGGAATGCGAGAGAGAGGGAGAGGAGTGGGGGAGCTGGCACTCTTCACTGGAGCTCCGCCAAGCCTCCTCCACACTCCCTGCAGACAGCATGGAAACACCAAGCCTTCCTGACCGCCCCACAAGCCATCGAACAATCAATCCCCCTGAACGCTTCTCTCACTTTTACCTGGGATTAATCTGCCCTTTTACTGAATTGCCATGCTGGCAATAGGGCTGCATTCTACTCAGATATTTTTAACCCCTTGACTGCCACTGTACGTACCATGTAGTTCATGCTAAAGTAACGCAAAAAAATGCTCTTCTCTCCTATAAAATGTAGTCATCTCCTTTGAATTAACTTGAATGTTTTAAATAAGTGTGTATCCATAGCTTCCACTGACTGGCCTTGCTTTGTTTCCATTGGAAACCTTCACTTGAGGTGAATGGAATGGTATACAACTGTCAATAAATAACAGAAGCAATGCTTTCACTCTCTTGCTTCTTGTCACCGGTCTGGTCCTGTATTATTTAAGAGTCTGCACTTCCAATGCGCCGGTAAGGTGGAATATGAAATTCACAACGTGTCAGCCTTTATTTCCCAGTGTGTGCCAGTGTCCAAAAATGTATTCATATTCCATTAAAACTCATTTATTACAGATATTAGCAGTTTGGTTCACTCATATGCACAACAACATTTAATATTAACTACTTGTTATTGTCAGGATTTAGACATGCATACGTCTCAAATGTACTGTCATCATAAAAGCTATTCTTTTTAAAACTGCATTCTGGATTATATTAAAATGCAAATTAAAATGTAAACTTAGCTATATATAAATCTTGATGTATTAAATTTTATATTATTTATATACCGTTCATTAACAGGAAAATACATAGGGTTATAAATGATAGTACTTAAATAATATCAGAATAGCAATACTGTAGTCTCAAAGCAAAAAATAAAAAATAGTAAAATTCTATAAAAAGGAAAATATATATATATATATATATATACCCTCCCAGAAAAAAAAGGGTTACAAAGAAATTATAAACTTCTTATAGAGTGACTCATGAATTATTCAAACTGTTTAGACCACTTAGACAAAAAGGCAATCCTAAGTACCCTCCTTAGTATACTTTCTTTTCCAAATCAACTGTTATGTGCGATCATACAGGTCCTACTGTCATGACATTAGCAGGCTTCTAGATAGTACATATGTAATGCAATACATGAATAATATAACACGCAGACATCAGGATCTCTATAAATAGCTAATAATAAACATTTTAAGAGTTTTAAATGGTATACATTATGCCTAGCAATAGAACGTATGTCTGTAGCAGTACAGTAGTCCGTCGCATGTCCGACTGTGGTGGGACCAGAGTAAGGGTGGATATGTAAAAAGTCAGATCAATTAATCTTGTTTTAAATACCATTATACACAGCTGTAACAATTACTATATTCACACAATTATTGTTTTGAGACCCAGCTTTTATTAGGGAGCTCCCCTAAATTTCTCTCTCTCTCTCTCTCTCTCTCTCTCTCTCTCTCTCTCTCTCTCTCTCTCTCTCTCTCTCTCTCTCTCTCTCTCTCTCTCTCTCTCTCTCTCTCTCTCTCTCTCTCTCTCTCTCGTTGGTGAATTTCAGCAGCCCTGAGGTGAATAATCGGAACCTTTTTATACGTGACATCTCACTGGAACACACCTACCTGCTGATTAGATTCCACACCTGATAATCACACGCAGTCACTTGCGGTCACTTTCGTAAAATGATTCATGGAAACTTGCGTGGTAAAATCAATTGGGACAGTAAAACATGCTGTATGCTTAGCCTCATGTGTATTCACTGGTCATGATCCGCTAAGTTGCTGAAACATTAATGCACGTGTATCCTACTGACAACCATTTGAAAGCTGTTAGCAGATCACATCGTTGATATTTATCTAATGAACCGCATTTAAATGGTTTGTTTTTTTAAACTGCAGCTTCCTTTGTTTCCCATGTCTTCCCCCTCCCCTCCCCCCAAAATCAGTGTAGCAGTTTACAAAAATCTAATTCCTGCTAATTAATTGGAAGAGACTGGCTAATTAAACAGCATTGCTGTCTTCATGTAATTACTGCCTTATTTAATCTGATAAGACAAGCCATAAATAAGTCCAATCTTGGGGTTATGGTTTGTACTACAGGGGTATTTAAGAAGCAGGTTGCTGTGCTTGTGTGTTCATACATGTTCTCGCTCACTTTGAACATGACTGAACTTGCTTTCATGATGTGGACTCTGAATAATGCAACACATTAATGCAATACATTGCAGCAGTGTGGAGTAGTGGTTAGGGCTCTTGACTGTTGACCGGAGGGTCGTGGGTTCAATCCCAGTTGGGGGACACTGCTGTTGTACCCTTGAGCAAGGTACTTTACCTAGATTGCTCCAGTAGAAACCCTGCTGTATAAATGGGTAATTGTATGTATAAATAATGTGATATCTTGTAATAATTGTAAGTCGCCCTGGATAAGGGTGTCTGCTAAGAAATGTAATAATAATAATAATTGCTTTTTACAATACTGGGTTTTTATAGAAAAATAATATTTCTAAGAAGAAACTTAGTTCTTAAAATAGACTGGCATAATTGAATATCTTATGATTGGGTGTTCAATGTCAAGTATAAGAAAGTATAAGACATTTCTGGAAACTCACTATCCAGGCTATGAAAAGGTTTTTTTTTTTTTTTTTAAATAGATTTAAATTACATTTTCAGACTTGTTTTTTTTACAGTCCCCTTGCCATTGTATGATGTTTTTGGAATACTGTGTTTAAAAAAAACTGGACAAGTCTGTGCTGCTTTGAAGAGGCATTCAAGAGCTGCTCTTCAGCTCAAGTTACCAACCATAGACATGTGCAATGGAGGCTAGACCAGCCAAAGTGTCTTTAAAAGCACCCTCAAGTGCACAGCAAAAAAAACTAAAAGAAACCTGATTCCAAGTGTCAGATCAGTAAGTGGTGCTGGCTCTTGCTTCTACAGACACAGTGATCTAGCCTGGGTAACCTATCAACCCTGTATGGAAGACAACTGAACTCAGGTGAAGCACTGTGACACTGCACAGTAGTTCATTACCATAATACAATAATAACTACCCAGTTAAATTCATTCATTCATTCATTCATTAGGAATATAGACTTAATTTGCTTTCTAGTTTGTTTACATTGTGTAAAGAGAGTGTTTGAAACATTCTGGTGACACTGTGAACTGAACAGGAAGGACCGTGGTGCCACCTACAGCAACAGGAAGTTAGAAATGTCACCTACAAGAACCGTGCTGCTGCACAGGGAAGCAAAGCAGGATCTTCTTTTAATATGTATGATTAAAAACTGGTACAAATCTCCCATTGCCTGGCACATTCTCATTTTCAATTTCCCTGCCAAAACGTATTCAGTTACAGGCAGTACTGAAGATCATAATTTGCTTCTACATAAAATGTGAAACCATTTACAAATAGCTTTGAAAAACTTGAGAGTAATTGTAGTTCTGATATGCAGGTTCAAATATGTTCATGCACCCTTTTGACCTTTATTAAATGGAAAGCCTAGAGTTTACTACACTGTACAATACATGGACATATACCGGTATGGAATATTTTGTTTCCACTGTTTGGGTACATCGATCTAGTTAAAGTACTGAATCTTCAATGAGAGTGGAATAAAAGTTGCCTACAGTCAATGACTTAAAGAGAACAAAGGGGACTATGTATTCTTCTAACAGCAGGGGGCGCTGTGGGACACCTGGCGGTGATTGCAGGGCAATATCCTGCTAGTTGTTTTAATACATCTGTTAACAATTACAAACACAGAGCCGAGACAGTAATCTCCCAAGATTCTGATTTCTCCTTAAATCTGCAGCATACTGTTAATACAAATATATGCTGCCTCATATGTGCAGCAGCATTAAACAATACAATGAAAACCCGGCCATAACGCAGCCAGGAAGGCAGTGGTTTGTGTTCACATTGCTCTGGTGAGACACCATTCTTCAATAACCGCAGTGAAGTCAACTCTTTCGTCTTAATAAAAAGCACGCTGTATAACTGCTTCCAAAACAAAAATCATTTTCTGTTGCAACAAAGCTGGAAACTATACTGATTGTTTGAAAAAAGGAGTAAAACAGGCATATCTCTGTCGTGAATATTATAGGTTGTCAAAAAGCACTCTGTTTTTTGGCTTGTTCGGCAACCATACGGTAAGGCTAAATTGATCAAAGAAAAAAAACAACAACAAAAAAAACTTGAGGATCTGATTAACTTTTCATGTCGGGTTGATTTGGAATAAAAGCTCAGTTTGGGATTCTTGCATGTTGGATTAAGATTTGGTGCACTTTGAAACTATTCATGTCAGATTTTAAAAATTCAGCATCAATTAGGGATTTCTGGTTTTTCTACTGCGTTTTAATTCTTTAACGAATTGGATAAAGCAATGGCAGAATACTGCATACAAGAGACGAACGGGTACATGTAATTCTACTTCTATTCACAATCTCATCTCATTAACTTACTCCAACAGTTTATCGTTCATTTTGATTGTCCTTTCACTATAACGAACCCCTCAATATAACAAACAGGTCCCTAACAGGTTGGTTATAGCGAGGGTGTACTGTAGATTTGTTGTATGTTTCACCCATTTATTTTGGCCACTGTGCTTTTTTGTTTGTTCTGTGTGTTCGTTAGTTATTTGTTTTTGAATAAAAGTGTGCACGCTCTCCAGTGTCTGAGTCTCGGTTGCTGGTAATAACAGCGTGTCTGAAGTGGGACAGCGCCCCTAGAAACTCAGAGACAAAGCACAGGTTTAAAAGAAAAACAAAATAAATGGGTGAAACTTACAATAAAACTACTCCACATTCGTTCTGTAATAAATTTAACACCTTTTCTACTGAAGAGCAACAGTATATATATTTTATTGACAAACGGTGACCGTTCTGTACTAGATCTGCCACCATCTAAATCAATTGAAATAAACCTGTAATTTGATGACAGACCGTGGCAGAAGAACATGGCACCAGGGGAAATGACTCCAGAAAGCATCCTGCACGTAACTCTTGGACGTGGTGACAGGTTTAACAAGCAGGAGGGTTGAGAACACAGTCACTGTGGGTGTACCAGACAACGCAGTAATTGAAGATTCAACAGCACTGACAATATCAAAGCTTATAAATAAAGTAGCACATTCCTAACTCCTATTTGTAGTGTGGATAATGGCCCAGCAGATAAACAGCGAGAGTTTTATGCCCTGCCAGCTGTCAGGCAACTCATCCTTGCTATTTGATAGCTTGATCACAGGCCAAGTCCACAGTTGAAATCATTGGGCTAGACTCAAACTGCCGACATAGACAAACTCACTGCTTTCAAATCAATGCAGCAGGGATTGTCAGGTGAAATACCCTCCACTGATTCATTTGCAGTAGCACTACTATAAAAGACGTCCTTATCAAAGTCAACCAAGGGGGTGTTATTCGTTCACTTTACATCCAAAGCGCTACACGCACCTACAGAGGGTCCTCATGTAATAGTAAGAAGGGTGCCATAAAACTTCAAATAATCACCTGTCTCTAATATGCGCCAGGTCTGCTGGCAAATATCATAAATAAACTCCTGGTCTCTATTAAACGCCGGGTCTCTGTCATTGCCATTGAAGCTGAGGAAGATGAGGAGGAGCTTGAGCGTAATGAACTGCTAATAAGTGACAGCGATGAAAGTGACTCTCAGGAGTAATAAATAAATAAAAAACGTAATTTAAGGTAGGCCTACATGTAATGCAGATGTGTTTAATGCAGTTATTACGTTATTAAAAGTTTTGATAATTTTAAGCGTGCTGAAAGTAGGCCAGATACAAACCTCTTGGTGTATTTTAAAATGGTTTTTTTTGTATTAACAATGTACAAGTTTGAGATTAAACAATACATTATTTTTGATAATGAAACTTATTGCTTTTATTGTTCATTTAAAAACATTTTATAAGTTTGTATTATTATTATTATTATTATTATTATTATTATTATTATTATTATTATTATTATTATTATTATGCTGTAAGCATAGCCTACATGCCTGTGTTCTGATATCTACAGGGCTTTTTTTCCTTTTAGTGGATTTAACTGTTATTATTATTATTATTATTATTATTATTATTATTATTATTATTATTATTATTATTATTATTATTATTATTATTATTAACAATGGTAGATCTAATTCAATTTTTAAATACAAACTCGTTCTTCTGCTTAGTTCATTTTTCAGTGTTTTGCATTCCGTATCCTTGTTAACCAGTGCATATAAAAAGACTGTTATAATACTTTAGCTTTAGCAAAATCAAGGCAGTTGTGGACAAGATCCATGCATAAGGGTCCCTATTGTTTGAATGAGGACCCTTTTTTGCAATGGTGTCCTACCAAGACTACTGCAACATTTAATGTAATCAAATTGTTCCACATAATGCACTGTATAAATCTCACTTCAATCTCAACGTGGAGAAATCCTGAATGCTGTGTAGAGAAGTAAAACGAAACTGCAACAAAACTTGTACACTGCGAACATGATTATCCTGGTGAGTAAAACAATGATGTTTGAAATATAAGATATCGTAAGAAGAAAAAGTAGCATTCAACAATGGCAAGTAATACTGCTTGACTTGGGTTTTAGAAAATTCAGTTTGTTGTTTCTGGGGGAAAAAAAAGAATAATTTGAAAATGTATATACAATTATAAAATGTTCTGGTCAGAAATTTAATGCAAACTAATGTGGTGACATGTGTGAGAGCTGTGTGCAACTATTCAGAAACAAAACTCTAATCAAGCAGTATTATCTGCCAGTGGGGAAATATTTTTGCAGTGTACTAGGATTATACATACTGTACAAAAACACTAGGATTATACATACTGTACAAAAACAACTTTTACTATCTTAGTGACTAAGGCCTCCCTTATAAAAGTTTACCACACTAAATGTGTGTTGTAATTTTGTAGTTCGTTTTCCCATTCTTTTCCCATGGTTATACTATTTAGTTGCCATGTTTTTCTTTTTTTTTTTTTATTACCTTTACCATAACTTCACCATCTTTACACAATGTTAATACAGTTGTTAGCATTCCCAGGAATAGTAAGCCAAAAGAATCCTAGGAAATTTTAGGATATAAAAAAAAGGGCCTAGAATTCCTAACTCCAAACAAAAACTCCACATTGGAAAAGTTTTTGCAAATCTGTTTTTTTAGGAAACTCAAACAAGTTGGGTCTTAAAGCACCCTAGTCATGTTGTTGATGCTGAATCACTGGGATCCTTTAAGACCCAGAGTTTTGAGATGAGTCAGCTACTAGGAACCTGACGAGCACAGATGGCCTCCTCACATCCACGACTGTTCTTAACACATTTTTGTCCTCACTATGCTGATGTATACACTTTTATAGCAGGGTGAGGTACAATAACACACTCTTACACAGAGACACACACACACATTTAGTCATTCTTTCCGCTTGTGGTTTTATGAAACTGTAAGAGAGCAAAACGGAAGTTCGCAAACCCACACACTCCCTTCAGCGATGCTGGAAACAGCCAGACTTCACAAAACACACTGGCTCGCAACCAGCTTCACTCTCAACATCACAATTCACATGAATAATCTGTCATTGTAATTTCCTGGATAACAAACTGTATACTACACAAAACAGGTAACCACACAATTCAATAGAACCTTAATAAGTATGTTAGTAATTCAAAGCCATCCCAGGGCACTGTAGCAATGAAACAATTTAAAACATAATTTTAAAAATTGAATAATTAAAGTTAAATGAGTAAATAACTTCAAATGTCATTTTATTTGTTTTGTTTTACATTTCCTTTACTATTTACTTGGCTTTGAGCTTACAGAGAATCCTGAGTGGCAGGACTAAACTGTCATCCTCATTCCATTCCAGTCATGTGACAATATGCCTTTTCAACTAGCTTTGCCTTCTCAACATAGAAATAGACAGAGAGAGTAGGTGGGGCTGGCAGAGTTGAAAGGTCAAATTGTCACATGAATGGAATGAGAAAGGCTGTTCTGTCCTGGCAGTTTGGATTCTCCAGACAAGCTCCAAGCAGCTCAAAGCCAGGTAAAGGCAGATGTAGATTAAAATGATTATAACTCAGTTTTGGCGCAACAGAAACCAGAACCACCCAGAATGATTGCAAACATCATAAAATAGTAAGGGAAATGTAAAAAAAAAAAAAAAAAGCAAAAGAAATCTGAAGCTACATAATCTTTGACACTAACGCATCTAAATGCTACTAAATAAAACCTCCTCGACTCACACATTGCAGGCAACAGCAGGGGATCATGAATAATATCTATGAAAGTGCTGACTCGACAAGCAAGAGTTATTAAAACACGACTGTAAAATCCAGCAGTAAATGTGATTTGCAGTAACTACATTTTCTCCACTGATATATAAGAACATTGATTTTAAAAAAAGGCAGATGATATAGCTAATGTAATTCTTGATCACTTTCCATCATGACTAGCTATTCAGGGAGTGCTATGTTTCTTGTCCTGTGATTTTAAAACTAAAAATTTCATAACAGCATCTAATATAATGCAGTTTATACATTTAAAAAAAAAACTGAAATGGTGTACAAGCTCCTGCAAATATCACCTTGGTTATTATCACACTCTAGTTTATATCAACTAATTTACCCCCTTATTATCACTAAAGTATAGGACTATAAGCATTAGGTAAAGGATTGGAAGGTTTACATGTAAGTAAGTTGTTCTACAGTACTGAAAGGTTCAAAATATAAAGTAATGAATTATACTGAATAATAAAGTATTGAACAATCTAGCTGTTCTGTTGTTTTAAGTATTACAATGTGTTGTACAGTGTAATAGACTGATTGTTGAAATACATTTTAATAATGAATACTATTGTAATCAATTCAATACCGGGTATTCTATTTTCAGTTCCATAACAAAATCATGCATATCTGTATTCTCAACACCTTTTGTGTTTTATTGCCAGTTTATTGGGGAACTCCTGATGAAGTCAACTTGGTCCTATTGAAGCGATATTAAGATGGGTTCGAACGTATTAATAAATAGTACCAATGAAAATAATAATAATAATAATAATAATAATAATAATAATAATAATAATAATAATAATAATAATAATAATAAATATTTTGGCCCATTCCAACCCTTGTCCATTTTTCAGGGAACACAAAAAAGATACAATATCAAAAATACAAATGTGAAAGGACTGTGTTTTAAAATAAGTAGGCTTCCATTTAGATGTACTGTTTTGGTTTTGTTGGTACAGTACTATATTTTCAACAGTAGTACTTTAATTCAGAACGATATGATTCTGAAAATATCACTTGCCAAAACTAAAGAGACAACACGTTAACTGTAATAAGGTACATACTTTTAAATCCGGTATGTACTGTAGCAGTATGGAAAATTTCCCTTTAATGACCTGACAGCAAAATAAAATCGAAATGTTATCCATGCACTGCGTAAAACATAAAAGGCAATGCAATTTAGCAAAACCAAAAGATAAATAAACAACACAGTTTCCAGAATTAAAACAGTATCCCAAGTAAGTATTCAAACTTGCAGAATACAGTGCTCGACAAGGCCCTAATGTCACAGTTCACTTGCAAATGAAAATGCACAAAAGCAGCAAAATTGCAAAAATTTGCCTAGCTTGTCTCGTTTGCTTAGTTTTGGCTGCATTTCCGTCAGGTGAAACTGGAGGAAGCGTTGTGTAACTGCACAACACAAGAGACAGACTGATTTGGCATGAGAGAGAATTAAAAAGAAAAACATGGGCTGTGACGGATATTCTGACATTGAAGAGATGGGCTTTGTATCAGAAAACGCATGTGATGGGTAAGTGCATTAATATGTCACATATATATAATAGGGATTGATTTTATTCTTAATACAAGGGTGGTAAAACACGACTGACGTGTATCTGGGTAACGGATATCCGAGTGCTGACTGTACTTACATGACGGCAAACCCAATATTTCAAAATATCTCAGAATGAAAAAAAAAAGACGGCAGCTTGCAACTTTTGCTCATCGGTACTTTCCTTTCAAGGCAGTACTACAAGTTTATTGTATCATCTTAGTGGAAAGTAAGCTGATTTTACTTTTTGTTCAACTTATTTCGGTCAAACGGTATCAGAAAATGTAATTTGAAAAACTTGTTTGTGTAAAAAACTGTCTGGCTTAGTGATTTAACTACAGTAGAGTAAGCTGGACAGGTTTCTTTTTGTTTTTTGTTTTACTTTAAATGCAAATGAGTGATTCAAATAAACAAATACCGGTACATCTTGACATTCCAACCAATCAGACCTCCTCCCCCTTTTGTGGCTTTTAAAAGCAATATACACTTTTTAACCCATCCTCAGCACCATTGATTAAAAAGAAAAACATGTTGTTTCGCCCCCTCTCCTCACAATGAAACGTTCAAATTAAACAGCCAGGTGTGAGCCCACCCAACCCCAAAAACTAAATTAATATTTTAAATGACTCACTTTTCAAATTACATGGAAGCAAATACTGTCAAATTACACTTAAGTAAATATGTATATTAAGTAAATCTATGTATATTAAAACAATGCTCACATGACTACAATCAGAACCCAGGGTGCAGCAACACCACCTAATAATATTATAATATAGTGCCCTGTTTTGGCCTTGCAGCTAAAAAATGAATATTAAAAATACTGAAAAGTAGAATGGAAAATAAGGAGTCAGCTTGGGAATTCATCCATAACTTAGAACAGCAATGATGAAATGAGAAAAGAGCTTTCTGCTCCAGCCATTGATTAGCTCAGTGTTTAATTTTAGCCCATGATGTGCTGCAGTGAGATCATCCAAACAATGGCCTGGTCCTTGACTGCACTCCAGCACAGCCACACTGTCTCAGCAGGGAGGAATGTGAGGGGGGAGGGAAGGGGAGAGGGAGGAGACAGGGAGGGAACAAGGGAGAGGGGAGGGAAGAAAAGAGCATAGTGATTGTGAAGCAAGAGAATAGGGAGAGGGAGAAATAGGTTGGGAAGGGGAGGAGAGGGAGAGAGGAGCAGGAAGGAAAGGGGAGGGTCAGGGGTAGGTATGAAGGAGATAGAAGAGAGTGAAGAAAACAAGAAGGAGGAGAGCAGGAGAGGGAGGGATAAATAGGGATAGGGAACGGAGAGACGAGGGCCATGCTTGTTAGGAGCTCTGTGTTCACTCTCCTGAAGCCAGGGAGCTCCAACACCAGAGTTGGGGTCAATTCCATTTTTTCAATTCTAATTTTAATCCCAATTCCCTTTTAATCAATTCAAATTCCTATTCCAATCATATTACAGCAAAGGCTTTATTGAGCAAACAAATACTGTATACAATGTTATGGACTTGTCAGGTAACCTGATAAAGCCTATGGCATAAACCTCAGTAAAGACTATGCCATAAAACAGAATAGGAATTGGAATTGTATAAAAGGGAACTGGGATTGGAAATGGAATTGGAATTGAAAAAATGGAATTGACCCCAACTCTGCCCACACACTCCCTGTGAACTCCGCGCACAACAGTGAGGAATTCTGCCTGACTGATGATATGAGATTGACGATAAGAGCTGAGGCCTCCTTTCTGGTCCGATAGATTAAACTGTGTATCAGCCAGAGGATTAAAAGTAGAAAAAACAGTCTGGAAAGAAACTGTGCACTGAAGATGCATTGAAAATGTGGCTTCAATGCATTCCCAGCACGTGGTCTGATTATAGCTGTGCTTCACAACGTAATATGAATTATACTTCTGTTTACCATAAATAATCATTTGCATTTTGAAAGAATAATCAAACATGAAGTTCGTGATTGTCCCTACACTCCCAGATTCAGATTACAAGAATGGAGTTTCACAAATTCTCTTACAGAGCCAATCTCCCCTCTCCAGCCACATGCACCCGCCATGGGGGGTATAAAGGCAGAGCTGCTGCCTGCAGTCTTAAATCTTCCTGGAAGCTGTAGTGTTCTCGGATGAATCATGTGTGCAGTATTGTTGCTCTAATGATTCATCCCGTGCTCATGAAAAACAGGAAATACTGCTGTCACTCCACATAGATAATGAGATAACAGCAGCACTTTCAGTGCGTTTCCCTCTCCCTTTTAACAAAGGTACCTCTGCAGCTAGTGCTAGAGATTGTAGCTAATTGACTACTTTCCTACATTAGTTCCAGTATGTTTTATAACAAAAATACATGCTTAAACATGTTTCCTTCAAAACTGCACATGAACAGTAAGACCTATGCAGCTAATGGAAATTCAAAACGGGTAAGATGTATGGAATTGTTGTTAGCTACAAGTACTTTAAGCAATTTGAAACAACAACAAAGAAGTAGGTAGCTTCAAGTGCCATTGAATTACTAATTATTATTATTATTATTATTATTATTATTATTATTATTATTATTATTATTATTGTTTTACATTAGTACAGTATCTATACTATCATTGACTGTTTTATAGTTCTGGGTGATGGTTTCATAGTATATCTACTCTTCATTCCTGCCTGTCTTATCTGCACAAGCTCCTGATCTGTCTCTCTATCCAGCAACAGGTTTGGATTTCTAGTCATTATTCGGCCAGTCGACCAATCTGTCAACTAACTGATCTCTCAGTGGTTAAGAACAGTGTCTGTCTGTCTGTCTGTCTTCTTGGCCTATCAGTCAGTCTATTGATTTATCACACACTGGTTATTAAAGGGTACATCAGCACTACATGCAAAATAAAACATGAACTATCCCACCTTGCTGTTCCGAATGTATTTGGTCATTGTATAATAATCCGTATGCGCCCAAACAGCTGCATATGCCACCCTGCTAATGTCCAAAATCTTCCCGAGCACCTCTTCTGAGCCAAAAAAGTTGACCTCCGCCTGTACTCTGAGATGTACCGGCGCATGCCCAATGAAGCGTTGTGTGACCTCCATGTAGAAACACTCTTCTCTGTGTGCCAAACATGGTCTATGTGCTGTGTTAGTGGTTGCGGTATGTATTACCAATACATAACATTTTGTACATGATTTGTAATGCCTCGCCACTGACTCATGGACCATGTCAGCATTACCATTGAAGCTTTCGGCAATCCAGTAGATGTGATTATTCGGAATGTTTGCAGAATGGACACATATCAAAAAAACTTAGCAAATGAGATTCGGAAACGATGTATTTGGTTATTCATTTGCATTTCCTGACACAACACATGCACAATCATATAGCCTACACACTAATCCAGCTTTTGATATGACAGCCAGCTTGTTTATCTGCAGTGATCACTTTGATGTGATTGCGTGTGGATATCAATGTGCTCCGCCGAAGCTCTGTAATAAACACAGTGTTCCAGACAACAATATGTATGTATGTATGCATTACTGCAACGACACAATTAATAATACATGATATGGCAGTTTGACATGTGGCGAGGCATTATAAATCATGTACAAAACGTACATACTGGCCTTGGGAAATATTTCACAACCTGGAGCACACCCGCCTATCGATGCGCAAAGCCAATATAAAGACTCGGAAGCTGCTCTACAATTAGAAAAGTCCCTTTCCCGTCCTCAGATTTATTTTTTTATTTTTTTTTACTGGTATGCATACCAGCTCATACCACCCCACTTTAATCACTGTTTATTATGTATTGATAATACATACCGCGACCACTAACACAGCACATAGACCATGTTTGGCACAGAGAGAACAGTGTTTCTACACGGAGGTCATACAGCTTACACAACGCTTCATTGGGCATGTGCCGGTACATCTCAGAGTACAGGCGGAAGTCAACTTTTTTGGCACAGAAGAGATGCTTGAGAACAGTGATTTTGGACATTAGCAGTGTGGCATATGCAGCTGTTTGGGCGCATACGGATTATTATACAATAACCAAATCCATTCGGAACAGCAAGGTGAGATAGTTTATGTTTAAATTTTCATGTAGTGCTGATGTACCCTTTAAATTGGTCAGTCTATCGATTTCTCAGTATATCCATTGTACACTACTGTCACCCCACTTTATCCAGTCTGTGGATCCATAACCTATACACTGTATCAATCTTGTAGTCTAGTTAATAACTCTACTGTATTCACTTTCTGTCTGTCTGCTAGCTGTAGTCTCCAGTGTGGAGCTCACAGGCTGGGTTTGAGAGCTAACATGCCTGGCTGGAGGCTGCTCGTTCACTTGTGTAATTAGTATTTTTCTTTCATGAATAAGAGGTTTTTGAGACCTCTGGAGAATCCCAGAGACATCACTTTCCTCTAACAAAAGGCTAGACTGAAGGTGCTGTTTAATAAAGCTGAGAGTACAGTACACATGCACGGAGGGCTATGATCTTCACCAGCTAGACCAGAAGATCCCAGTGCAAGCCCAAGGCTAATTTAATGTCTGAAAAGCTGTTCAACGAAGTCCATAGACCAACCTGAACCAAATGTAATCAATGTATTACAGTGTAAACTACCCAAAGGTAGAACACACAGGTAGTATTTTATTTTCTGCTTTTGTGTATTCTTACAGTTCAACCTGCCAATAGCCGCTGCAGAGATCCAACGAGCTGAACCAGGCAGAGCCAGCCACCAGATCCAGGGACTCGTCACTCCACGCAATGCAGGCAAGGACTGTCAGAGGGCTCAATGATGTCTGCGTCTTGCATTTCACGGAGGATGCGTCTGCCGCTCCCTACCAGGCCAGGGGTAGTCTGAACCCGACTCCTCCAGTCAGAAGTGGCCCTCTTCGGGATGTCCGGACGGACTGTGCTGATGAAGGACCTGGTGTCAATCAATGCAGTGCAGGGCACCCCCTCAACATGGATGGCGGCCTGGAGGCAGGTACCTTCTCTTGCGCATCCAACAACTGCAGCATCAGTGGGTTGGAATGTGGTGGCGGTGTGGTCGAGTCTCCAGGCCCAAGTCTCCTCTTCTACGCAGTCCTGTCTCGCCAAACATGCGATATCAGCGGCCAGGGCTCCTATCTTCTCCCCAGGTGCTCTCTTCCGAAGCAGTATAGACACCAGAGCTGTGTAGTCGGATCTCTCCTCTCGGCAAGGCTTCAGCTGCGGCTCCATCTAAGGATTGGGCCAAGCAGGTTGCTTTCTTGTGCTCTGTCCAAGCGAAGTCAGCGGCGGACAGTTCGAACTGGGTGAGGGAGGCTTCCAGCGAGGATGTGCCGTTGAATCGTGGCAGCTTGGGCACGGGGGCCTTGCAATGAAGTAAGCTGCTGGGTAGGGGCTGGGTAGGGGTGTGAGCGGGCTCCTCTCCAGCAGTGGCGGGGACCGTCCCAGGATGAACACTCATGGAAGGCAGGGGCTGTGCGCTCTCTCCAGTAGACAATGCCATCTCTCTCTCGGGTGGCGGGTGCTGCTCGCTCTCCATTGCAGGCGCTGCTTGAGGGAACTCTAACTGGATCCTTTGTGGGCAGCGGGGGCGAGGCTGAGGAGCCGCTGGCTCTTCCTTGGTAGAATTTGACTACGAGGTGGGCCATACAGTCAACTAGAAAAGTGACAGTGGACTAATCGCACGCTTATACTTGAAAGCAGCAACATCATAATAAAGTTTATACTAGTATTGAACTAGCAATGTCAATTTTTTAACAATATTCAGCTGTTTGAATTGAACAGAATTGTGAAGTGTGCGGTTTCAGATGGACGGATATGCAGTTGTGGTTGCAATCCATTAACATATAAATGACATTTTAGAACATTCATAAGCAGTTTTAAAATGCACTGCACAAACAGCAAAGTCTTACAAAATAGTATGTTCACAAATACAGCACCAGACATTATGAAGTAGTCATTCTACCCCTAGCTCTGTGTACTTTAATCTCAGAATGAAACCAAGCAAGACCCCTCCCCCAGCAATGTGAACCAGGCTGACCATCTCCTCTCTGGTGTGGGTGCTAGTGCTGGTCCATCAATCTATGTAATAAAGCCCTGCCTTTGTTCTGTTTCTAAAGAACCCCCCCTGCCATTCACTCTCCCAGCTTGTGCTTGCATGGATGTCCCTGTGTTATTAAAACATGCTGGGAAGGCTGCCGTACTGTGGGCCCCAGTGCTTGGGAACCCCTCTGTCATGGACTAATCTGAGGAGGAGAATGAAGACTCTCTCTCTCACACACCAGACACATTTAAGCCCTGTCAGTCTGTTTTGCTGTGAAGAGCCTGCCACTTTCCCAGAAAGAACATCTCTTAATCCAGCCACTCTCCCCCAGCACAGGGGTCTGGACTCATTTGCCTTGGACAAGGGGAGGGTATTAACTCTTAGCTGTCCTCTAGGCTCATACCCCTACACAGACACACTGTAATCAACTCTCTCTGGAGACTGTTGAGCTGTGTAAATTAGCATGTATATGCTTTAACATATTGGGAAAACATATTGTAACCAATCACAAAAACCATCATTTCACACTTTTTAATACATGACATGTCTTTGTGTATAAGACTGTATGTGTGTTTTTAATTGTATATGGAAAGATTGTGATGAAATGTTGCACATGAAATAAATCGGCCGACACTGTAAACGTACTATTTAAGTAAAAAATAAGTCTAACGCCTATATTTGGCCTGCTTAGTTTAAAGTTTAGTTTAAAGGTTTGACATAGTGGAATAAGGTTTCAAGGGGATCAGAAGCTTGTGTCCACTGATGAAGACACTAGAGAAAACATATGTCCACATGGCTTAGTTTTTTATAAGTTCCACTCAAACTGCTATTAATGGGATGCCGGAGTGGCCAGACATAAGCTGGGGATCCAACGGGGTGTGTTGCACTGGCCCTGATGCTCCTGTGCAACTGGCAGGGATTGATTCACCTCAGTGCGCTACACATTTCACATTGTATTACTCCAGTGTATTTTTCAGAAGTACCTATTCCATATGTAACTCGCTGTGCCCTGCAGTCTCAGGATCTACTGGTTGTGCGCTGAGTCCGACTTCTCATGAACTGAATTTGAACCAGATTCTCAAATTCTGTTCAAGCTTTAAATGCAACTTACTTTTACAGAGTGAAATATAAATATTTTACACCCTTTGAACAACATGAAAATCACTTTAGAATAGAACTGTGTTGCTGATGTAAAGAAACAGGACCATCAATAGAGTCTATATTCTGGAAGAGTGCACAGAAGTAAAATAAAGAAAGTGTAGTGAGCAACATTGAATATTACTGAGAGATACTGCAGCTTAAATACAGAGACAGAGAATTTTCATATTGAAAACTGTGTCTTTTTAAAATCGAAACAGTGATCGTCTCTCCATGAGATCTCTGTCACATCTTAAAGCATATTAAATACAGACTTACTGAAGTTGAAGCAGTTGCATTTTAACATGCAGTGTGGAGTCATTCGCGGTCACCCTGTCTCTGTCAAATCAGGTCACAAATAAATAACATAACAGGGCCATTCAAGCACAGTAATTTCAGGTTACTGTGAGCTCAAAGTGCATGGGTGTTTTAGCTGCTGCTTTACTTCAATCCTAGGCATACTCATATTAGCTTCCATAGCAATAGACTACAATCACAATGGCATAGGACTAGCACTGAAGTATGGGATCATGCTGGGTTCTGCAATTACAGCTCCATTCATACTGGCAATGCTGTTTTGCAACTGCACAGTGTAAGCAGGCTGGAGGGTCAGAGACTGAGCTAGAAAGGGAACCCAAGATCTATTGTAGGCATCATATTACTGATCATCAGAACAAGCCCTGCAGGTGTCCGCTTGAGCTTACCAGGCACCTGGCCAGTAGGACTCGCTGTAGCGCGATGAGGAGAAACCGCAGGTTTTGCCTCCCTAACCAGCAGAAGCTCCAGAGCCAATGCAATGCTCCCTCCGGGATCCCCAGCGAAGATTGCTGGCTTTGCACAGCCAGGAACCTGCACCCCCTTGATTATATGACTGACCCTGCTCACAACACGGCCATGCCTTTACCAGGAGAGAATATCAGGGACCTCTGCGCTCCCCTGACTGTATGACACCCTGCTCACCACACGGCCATGCCTTTACCAGGAGAGATACTCAGGGACCTCTGCGCTCTCGACTGTATGACTCACCCTGCTCACCACACATCCATGCCTTTATGAGGGAAGACACCCACACCAATGAGTTTTTTATACAGTAAGTACTGTTATTTCAGTAAGTAGCAGATTGATCTCAAAACGTTGTCAAATCCGGTCTTAAAGGATGCCAGAGATTCAGCAATAACAACAGGGTTACCGTTCCAAACCCTCACTACTCTCTGGTTGCACTTCATTGGACTCTCTCGGGGCCACAATGTCCTTTTGGTGCTGTGGTGGACACAGTACTCTAAGTGCAGTCTCAGCTGGCATTATAAAACCTTATCATAACCTCCTTGGATTTGTACTCAACACGTTCAGCTATATACCCAAGCATTCTATTTGCCTTTTTGATTGCTTCCCCACACTGTGTGTTGCTGACAGCAATAAGTCTTTTACAACACCAACCTCTTTCTCTTGGTGGAGAAAAAAAAAAGAGAGAAAACAAAAATGTCTTCAAAGGATCCAGATCATGCCCCCTCCTGCAACAATTCTTTTTTGGTGGTTTTCTGTTCCCACAATACACCACTCATTCCAATAGTTTTGTTGCAGGGGGGAGCATGAACTGTTTAGACTGCAATGTTTCAAAGAAAAAAAACAACAACTTTCTATTGGCAAACATTCTTGAATAAACACTGTGAAATAGACAATGCAGGATACAGCAAAGGTAAAGTAACGTGTTTCTTGTAAACACAGTAGGGGATTCTGTGCTCCTGAGCTCTGTGAGCAGGGCCCCCTGTATGGAAGCAGTACTCACCCTCCAGCTCATGGTGGATGATGTCAGTGAGGTTGGGGTCCTCCCCCCACCAGAAGATCCACAGCTCCTTGGCGTCGGGTTTGACATCGCGGCGCCACACGCAGAGCAGGTTGGCGTGGACACAGCGTGTGAAGCTGCGCAGGATGGGGTCGTCCTGGGCGGGCGCCGAGATCACCGGGCCGCACTCCCCGTTCCCATGGAAACTGTACCGACGCCATTTGATACCGGTCAGCTCTGCCTGCAAGAGGATAGAGAGGCAGCATTTTGAAAAGTGTAAAGGAACTGCCCGGGAGACACTAACTGGACAACATTTTTGTGGTGACAGTTTAGGAACAGCCCTTTTCGATATCAATTCATTCAAGAATTTTAAGGTCAGTATTTTGGGCAAGTCTTTGGTAAGAATTACTTTTATGAAACAGAGGAATATCAGGTCCCATAATAATGCTCAGAGAAGTTTAACCCATGAATTCAGTTCTATTCCTAATTCCATAAAGCTTATCTGTTTTGCACTTTCTTTAGCTGCATAGATCAAACATGCAGTTTTGACATTAGACTACGTTAGATTAAAGAAAGTTATCAGTCTCTATGCCTTGCACTCTGTAAATCTGTTACACGTATACTTCCTGGGTAATTTCACCTCGGCAGTGTCTTCGAGGTCAACGCACTGGCTGAAAGCTGTTAACATCTTTCTGTAAGAGTGTGCTACTCTAGATTTTAGTGTGCACTAGTTCATTAAGTGTATGTCTTTTTCATTGAATTTTCAGGTGAGTCTTCGGGTGTTTTCTCCCTGGACTAGTAGTAGTAAGTTCAGAAATCCAGTAGCTTGTGGCCGTTGTTAGCCTCCTTCAGGTTGTTTGAATTATTGACGTGAAATGAATGCAAGCCCATGCACATGGGCAAAGCATGTTGACCCCAGCACCCTTGCTCAATAATAAATGTTAATTTGAGTCGCCAGTGAGTTGTATAGCCCAGGTTTTTAACTGAGTAGCTCAGAGTGGTTCAGTTCTTAAAAACCCAGTTTCTGAGCAATTGCCCAATAGTTCTGATATGTTGTTCCATCTATCTGTCTGTTTCAGTCTGTCAGTATCTGCTTTCTCTTCCTCTATACTAGTCAGTCTGTCTATCTGTGTTCCTGTCAGTCTTTGCTTAAGTCTTTCTTTAGCACAAGGTATACAATGTATCAGAATCTCAGGTAACAGTATATGGAGGCTGTTTATCTGTCTGTCTGTCCGACTTTCCTGTATGTAATTTATTGTTTTCCAATTATGAAACCTGCTAAGGACATTCTTTAGCACGAGTTATACATTTGTATCAGTTATATATTTGTTTGTTTGTTTTTTTTACTAGAATTGGAAAGATTTTGATTCTCTAAAAAAAACATTGATTAAAAATATCTTTGCAAGATTTATCACTGTGGTTTAAATCTGTGGTTTATTTAGGAAATGTAAAAAAAGTTTTTTGTTTGAATGCACCAGTGTTTACAGTCTACAGTCTTGACTGAAATGTGCAGAACATTCCAAAATTAAAATCATGAGCACCAAAACAAAATGTGTCAGTGCCATACATACACACCATGAAGAAGCAGAACAAGCAAGTCAGTGCCATACAGCCCCATTGCCACAGCTGTGAACTCAAATTAGAACTGTCTGTACGATGGCAAAGGACATGTATCAACAGTAAGAATAATACAGAAGAAGAAATGGCTCGGAATGGCTTATTGAAAACTGTATAAGTGCCACTTAAGACCTAGCTGTCATTAGGTAAACCAAGGAGGTGTTTGTATCATGTATCAAAAAAGTATAAACACCTTAAGTTACTGTCAATAACTACATGCTAAAGAATGTGGACACCAAGTTTCATCAAAACTAGGTAAGTGGGGGGCTCCCGAGTGGCGCATCCGGTAAAGGCGCTCCTCGTGGAGTGCAGGATGCGCCCTATAGCCTGGACGTCGCCGGTTCGAATCCAGGCTATTCCATTGCCGACCGTGGACGGGAGTTCCCAGGGGGCGGCGCACAATTGGCTGAGCATCGCCCGGGGGTGGGGGGAGGGTTTAGGTCGGCCAGGGTGTCCTTGTCTCACCGCGCACCAGCGACCCCTGTAGTCTGGCCGGACGCCTGCGGGATTGCCTGTGAGCTGCCCGGAGCTGCGTTGTCCTCCGACGCTGTAGCTCCGAGGTGGCTGCATGGTGAGTCTGCAGTGTGAAAAGAAGCGGTCGGCTGACGGCACACGCTTCGGAGGACAGCGTGCGTTTGTCTTCGCCGCTCCCCAGTCAGCACAGGGGTGGTAGCGGTGAGTCGAGCTTAAATAATAATTGTATATTCTAAATTGGGAGAAATTAATAAAAAAATAACTGGCGACTACTAAAATTTAAATTAAAAAATAAATAAGTGGTTCTCTAGATACATGTAAATATGTAAGAATGACATACAGACGGATGTACAGAGAGACACCTCCATTTATCCCCACAATCTGATACTTCCAATAACTTTTTGCTGACATAAATCTAGGTGATGTTTTAAATTAGAAGTGTTTCCTTTTGCCTCTCTCTTTTTACAACATTTGTTTCCTCAGAAACTATTTTTAAAATGCTGCCAAGCCTCTAATCCCAGTCGCTTTGAAGTCAACATGTTGATTTAAATCATTTCAGTTTTGAAAACCCTGAGCTGGGGTCACGTGATGATGTCAGAGTGAGCAGACATGAGTTGGGAAAGCTCCTGTAACCCACAAACAAAACCCTTCTCCAGTGACAACAGAGGAGGAAAGGGAAAACACAGCTGACATCTTGACAGACTTGGTGATAGTCAAAGAATTAAAAAGACAGTTACAGGCTTCGTTGCACACTATGATACAGGTGGTGGCTGAAGACGTCACTGCCATAAAAACTAGCGTAAAAACTATACAAAACTGCTGACCTGTGTTCAAGAATGATAACAGCGAATGACCGCAGATCAAGTATCAAAGACAAAATGGAGGCCATAGAAAATACGGTCACAATGACAGAGAAACAGCAGAAAAAGCTACGGGACACGTTGCAGGTCTTCGCAGTCGACGTCAAAATATATCAGGTGTACCTGAGACAGCAGAGGAGGGAAATAAGAACACATCGGCCTTCTCAGTAAAAATGTTAGAAGACATTTTCAACATGCAGGGGGAATCTACGGAAATAGACAGCACATCGCTTACTAACATCGAGACCACAGGCAGGACAAAGACCACAACCTCTGACTGCAAGATTTCCCGATAAAGTAAAAAGTATGCGGATGTCTAGAGAAGAGGAACCTGCAGTGGAAAGGACACCAAATCATTATCTTTCAGGATCTATCGTCGGAGCTGGCAGAAAAAAGGAGAAAGTCTGATGAAGCATGGAGGTTTTGCTAAAGAACGGGGCAACTCGGGGACAGGCTGGAGGTGGCACTGCAACTGCATGTCGCAGAAACACACAAGAGCTCTCTTTGGAAAAAGAAAGAAAATAAACCCTACATTTACCTTTTGTCAAATTAAGTTCAAGTTAAAATGTGAAATGTTGTTGAAATGTTGAAAGGCTATTTCTGCTATAAGCCAATAAGAAAGCATGTAGTTGCAGGGCAGAACCATTGAAATATAGATACCTGAAGAAAACATTAATAACAATATTAATGTTAACCAAATTAGCAGTAGGACAGGTATTGTTGGAGTTTGAGTTTAAAGTTTAATGTTGGGATGGGATTTTTTTTTTTTTCATGATTGATTGCTTACTTAAAAATGACTTGGGATGGGGTCGGGAGCTTGAATTCTCTGACAGAATCAGTGCGGACTTTGTTTTTCTTCTTTTGTCTTGTTATATTGGAGTGTACTTTTAAATAACCCTGTGACACGATGGCTTGGGTAGTGACGTCAGACCGGGAAGAAACACACAGTACTGTGAGTAAATGAAGGGCTGTAAATAATAAATGAACCAAATAAGTTTTGAACAAACAGGAAACAAAAACACTAAACACAAACAAAACGGCACGTTAGCCAAAACAGACCGACACACTAGTCGCGCTGGTGTAAAATCAGCATGAATAGCAATTGTAATTATTAGTTATATTTTCTCTCTACCTCCTGATTCTCGTTCCACCTCTGAACACACCAACCCTGTATCACCCATGATAACCCTATTTATACACCTGTGGCTGGAGCCTTAATTAATCATTTAATAACTTATTCAATTCACGGCTCCATCCACATTCCCACACGTTTTTGCAGGGAGGATTCTAACTTCCTCCCTGTCACCCATTATTCCACACACACACACACACACACACACACACACACACATCCCCGTGCTCACATACCAACATACCTTTTTAATCTGCATGTGAAGTGACTGTGCAATCCCTGTGCCTAAATACAAATATACATTTTAAATCACCCATGCTACATAACCCACACTTCATGCACCACTACACACATACATATAAAACATAAAATACGCATAGGGGTGGCACCACGCCACAAACCCTCAGCTGGTATATGGGGGTTTTAGGTAAAAAGCAATGTTTGGAATGGTTATCTGATTTTACTGGTTGGAGAATAATCAATGTATATAGATGAGGAGAAACAACTACAGCAAATCACTTTGAATTGGAAACACAAACAAGGTCAAGTACTTTATGCAAGAGCGATGAGTCTGAGAGATACCAATGTGGGGAGCTTCCCAGAAGAGAGGTACAAACAGTTACATTTAAGATGGAATACCTGCGTAACAAATGTTAGATAATAATATTAAAATAGTAACATGGAATGTCAACGGTCTTAATACATATGAGACAAGGAAAAAAGTAATAACCTACCTTAAAACATAAAAAAGCAGAAATTATATTTTTTTTTACAAGAAACGCATTTTAAGAAATGTGGAGTATCAATATTTTTCATTAAACGTGGCAATCCAGAAGGAAGCAAGTGACAATGAAGGAAGAGTCTTCTTATTATTGGCAACAGTAAAACTGGCAAACTTACATGCGCCGAATGTGGTGGACTCAGGGTTGTTTGCTTAAGTAGGGAAACTTATTCTGGCGTTGGGAGACCTGCCTGTAGTTATAGTGGGAGAGTTTAACCAGACCCAGGACTTGTTTCTGGATAAATCAACACCAGGGAATACTAAGAATGCCAGTAACTGTAGAACTAAGCAGAGAGCTCGGCCTGATAGATATATGGCGATTAATACATCCCACGGAAAGGGATTATACATTCTATTGCTCAGTGCACAAAGTGTCATCTAGAATTGACTATTTTTTAATCTCCAAAACTCTAGTTATGGTAGCGTAAATGTGATCTAGGAGTTATTGTAATATCAGACCATGCAAATGTGGATCTTATAATGGATGTGGGGAGAAAGCCAGAAAAAAAATCACAGAAATGGCGATGAAATACTAGTATATTGCAATACTCGGCTCAAACAGCCATACTTCAGAAGGAAATTGAATTAGTGGTATGAGAAGCTTTTAAATCATATATAAGGGGTGGATTGATTCAAATGACATCCACAAATAAAATAAAAAAAATTAGAAAAGCTACGCAAACTTGAAAGAGAAATTAAGGAATTAGAGACAACATATGGAAGTAATCCTTCTGCAGAAAAACGTCATAAAATGACAAAAGACAAATTTGAGATTAACTCAATTTATAATAAAAAAAAAAACAGAATATGTACTTTACAGATTAAAACAACCCCATTATCAATATAGAAATGAACTCCAGTATTCCAGCAATTAGAGATGAGACTGGACAGCTACAAACAGACAGATATTAATAGCACCTTCAAAGAATCCTGCCATAAATTATATCAATCAGAATCAAAAGCAGGAACTCCAGATTATAAGAACTTCTTTTCCCTGATTGAATTACCAAAACTCAATGTAGAACAAAGAGATTTATTTATTTTGTAACAAAAAAACAACTGAAGGGGAGATTAGAGAGGCAATAAAATCAATGTCAACAAGGAAAGTGCCAGGGGAAGACAGTCTACCTAGTGAATTTTACAAGCGGTTCAGAGACATTCCTACCCCAGGCCTGTGTGAGATTTTATAATGAAGCATGGGATAGGGGGATATTACCCACTAGCATGAATAGTGCAATAATAACACTTATACCAAAACCCGGAAGAGAAATTATAGAATGCAAAAGCTACAGGCCAATGTCTCTACTGAATGCAGATTATAAAATTGAACCAAGGTTATTGCTATTAGTCTAAATAAAATGATGCATATGTTGGTTAAACCAGAGCAAGTACTGTAGGTTTTGTCACAGGGAGAAATGCCTCAGACAATCTGCGAAAGTTAGCACATTTTAGGGCTGCAACGACGTGTACATTTTGACCTTCGAAGATTCGGAACACATTAACGAACGAAGGTTCGAACCTCCGATGGTATTCATTGGCATAATGTAGTGGTGATGTCACCATAGCTAGTGGTTTATTTAATTGAAAATCCTATTATTTTACAGGTAATCCATATAAATGGAATAAAACATTCACATGTAGTTTAAAAATAAGTTATATAGAACAGGAATCATGTTTTTATAATTTAAATAAAAATAAAAATGCATGTTGTTTATTTACACGTAATTGAAGATGTTTGTGATACATACAGTAAGCTTGCACTGCACAACTGCAGCGGACTGAGGCAAAACAAAACTTTATTTAACATTCACCGTTCCAAGCAGGTTATCAGTCACATTTTACTACTACTAAAAATATTAATACTACTACTAATATGATGAACTCACACTTGTCAAGTGACCCCAGAGATTGGTGGTTATGCCTCCATGATACAAGTCGCTTGCACAGTTTGCATTAAAGTTATTTTTTGGTTTTTGTTTATTAACAGCATTATACAAATCAAAAGATTTTTGAATGTCGACATTTAATACTATGAATTATAGGCACTCAACTAAAAAAGTGCATCAATGGCATCTGATAACTTTCGAAGGTTTAAAACAATCTTGAATCCCTAGCGAACGAACCTTCGAACACAGCCCGAGCGCATTTGATATGGGAGGTCAGGGACCTAGATGACCCAGTAGCAGTAATGTCCTTGGATGCAGAAAAGGCATTTGACAGGCTTAAACGGGGTATCACATAACACTGGACACCTTTGGATTTGGCGCGCTCTTTCAAACTTTGATAAAGGGGCTTCATGGTAACCCATCTGCAGTAGTTTTAACAAATGGACTGCTCTCCCCCGCTTTCTCACTGGGTAGGGGCACAAGGCAGGGCTGCCCTTTATCCCCCCTCTTATTTATACTGGCCTTAGAGCCGTCAGCGGAAGATCTTGCTAAACCATAAAGGGCTTTTCTGTGGGGGCCCAGGAACACAAACTAATGCTATATGCGGTTGATGTATTGATGATCGTCTCTGACCCCCAGAGGTCTGTGCCATCACTGCTTAGTTTAGTGGAAACGTTTTCTGCGATATCTGGACACAAGATAAATTGCTCAGAAGTCCTACCATTATCAAAATGTTGCCCCTCTTCCCTGTTTGGTAAATGGAAATTCAAATACTTGAAATATAAAACTAAAATTCTTGGGAATTCTGATAAATTCTAGGCTGGAACAAATGATGGACTCCAATTTAGAGATTTCTATAGATAAAATTACAACCAATTAGCAAAATTGGAGTAGGCTAAACGTTTCAATCTGGGGGAAAATCAATGTAATAAAATCTGTATGCGCCCCACAAGTTAACTACTTGATGTCTCTGATCCCTTTAGCAACTGAACCTCTTTTTTCCACGCAAACTGAACAATTTATTTAAAAGGGGGTGCACGGCTAGCCCTGACTAAATTACAAGGTACAGTTATAAAGGGGGTCTTAAACTGACAAACTTGAAATAGTATCATTTTGCCTTCTCTTTAACTCAAATAGCTTCTTTGACAAAAACATGGAATGAAAGACCAGATTGGGTAAATATTAAAGCGAAGATGCAAATACCCTTTTCCCCAGTCGATTACTTGGAACAGGAACAGCCTGAGCAAATGCGTTCTGATCCTGTTACAGCTCATACTGTTTCAGTCTGGGCACAGACACATGTACTGTTGAAAGAGTCCATTGGAATGCATCAAGACACTCCTACATGGAAAAATCATAAAATGAAGATAGGAGGCAAAAGTGTGAATTGGGGAAGTTGTCAAAAAAGACTTATACACAGAAGGACATTGATACACTTGAATTAATACAAAATAAGTGCAACATTCCTAGGACTGACTTCTGGAGGTACCTGCAGCTACATCACTGCCTGAAAATGCCACAGGCTTCATCAGTAGTTAAAGTTTTAAACCAGTGGATGCAGAAGTCATACCATGCTTTTGGTATATATTCCTTTTTAATAGACAATGCAACCTGACTGGAGTCAAAATAGCATGGGAGCAGGACCTTGGTATTAGTCAGTAGGACTGGGAAATCTCCTTGCTAATATGAATAGACCCATGAAAGAAATACATCTGGGAGGGTGAAGGTGTTTTATTTTGTATTTTCTTGTATTGCGGTGGGGTTGATGGGACACTGTTTTATTGTGTACAAATGCAACAAAAAAAATACCATTAAATATCAAATACACGTTTGGCATAATGTGTGCCTCTCGCATACGGGAAAATGTGAGAAAAGTGATGGCAATACATATCTTGGCGAGAGCCAAGTTCAAATCAGCATGAAGTTTTAACATCTACTCTCATGTAATGGAAATCATAATCATGATTTACAAGAATTATTTTATTAGCTCTGTGCACTCCAACAACCTAACACACAAAAACACTACAATCAATACAGTGCCAAGACTGAGATGAAATTCACAGCCCCACCTCAATCATTCTGCATTGGTCGTGAATGGATACTATTTGCAGTGCCACTCTTTTGTATGTATTTGAACATGGGGCAATGATCTATTCCAGGATTTCAAGAAATGGAGGAGCCTGAGTGGAGTAAAGAACAGACGACAAATGCCCAACCCCAGTCCTTACGATAAAGAAACACACACCAGTGTGAAAACTCCTTGCAAAGGGAAAGTAAGCCACAGATAGGCTTGTGGGTTCAGCTGCTATTCCACAACGTGAGTCTCATTTCTTGTACAGTATTTATTCCAACATTAAAGCTTTTGCTTTTCTTGGTGTGCTTTACGTGGCTTAATGGGCTTACAATGTACTAAACCTCGAGCACTGGATCTTATTGCCTACAATGTATCACAGATTCTGTAAAGGTTTAATCGCATTTAGCCAGGCTAGATTCAGACCCTGTCACTGCATTTGAAATGTAGAAAACACCGAAGCAAACAAACCCCAAGGAGCTGCTGTTCCCAGAAATGTACAGTATCTTCTCAAGGCTGTCTGAGTAAATTGACACATTTCTGAAATCATAAAGGAAAGCTATAAAGGAGGGTCAATCACTGCAGCAAAAAACAGACAGATGTGTATAAAAGAATGCAGCAAACAGCCACCCCGCAATCAGATTCTAGTATAAATGTGAACCATTGTTTTCTGTGCGTGCTTAGATTTCCAAAAAATACCTGTGTTACCGTATACTTGTATTTGACCTGTAGTAGCTTTAAATCTCATTTTACTTCTGTTTCTACATTCTCTGTAACTTTTATCATATTTACAATGGTTACGATACTGAATCTAAATCATTTTTGTATCAAACAACATCCATCTGAAATCTACCTGAGCCTGCAGAATCCTAGTTGCCGGCTCCTTTTGAGAACTACCTGACTCCTGGCCCCACCTGCTCATACTATGACTGCAGACCAGGGATGAGTTCATATGTGCAGACATGTGGGTTATTTTACACAACACTCGAGGAACCAGCAAACAGCATGTGATTTGTGGTAAGCTTTTACAAGAGTCAAAATAAATGGAGTTGGCACTAGGATTATACAGCCCCAGGTGAATTCTAAAATAGAAAATCTAATTTAAAACATAAAATGAAATTACATTTGAAGCTACTTTCTGTAAGTATGATATGCCTACATTCTACATTTATGATCCATATTTTTTAAGCTAAAAATAAATCAGTTCCCTTTTTGCAATATGAATATAAAATATCCATATCTGAAATGATTAAATTAGATGGACATCAAGATACTCAAAATATATAATCATAACATACATTTCCATATATTAAAGTTATTAAACCTAGGCTACAGTCAGTACTTAGAGTTCAGGGTTAATACATATACAAATCTGTACACGCTCTCCATGCGTTACAAGCACACAGTATAAACAGAGTAGTATCGGTGTTACCCGAACCTCTGACCCGAGGCTAGGATTAAACCCTAACAGCTCTTAGCTGAGATTTTAATAGCCTTTGAAAGAGCTTAGCAATCGACAGTGAGCGTTCGGATTCTGCTGCAGCCGAATATATTTCCTCTTCGCCCTGCTCAACTCCCTCCCCTTGCCAGACACACAACACAAGAGGTCACTAATGAAATTGTCTTTTCACAATGATCCTAAGACAGTGTGTATGTCAAATGGCCCGCCATGGCTGGGGCATGTTCAGAGGGAACAGATCAGTGGTGATTGCTGGCTGAAGAGCATAGGGTTATCTGGCCTGTGGGTAAAAAATCAAGATCTCGCCAGCCGAATTTACCACGCATGGCTCCTTGCCTCAAAGGTTTTAGCTTCCCTGTTAATTTTACCCTTATGAAAGTTCCCACAGTAAAAGCATGAAAAGGCATAAGTGGGCATTGTGAAGCCCAGAGAGGTATAGTAAAGGATATTTTAAAAACCATGGTAAATCCATAGTATACACACATGCTTTGTGTCACTTAAATGTGACTAAGCAGCCATCCTTCTGCTACTAAAAATAGTAGTAATTATTCCTAGCTTTTTAACAATGAAAGCCATCAAATGTAAACAAAAAAGTATTTTTATGTTTAAACTAAATATTCATTAATTTATTTTTACTTCTAAAAGGTGCAGCGTGGTTAGGCTATTTTTTTTTTTTAATACAAATGAATGCATCATTTTGGTGTCACAATGTACCCTCATGACTACCCTTTGTAGTCGGCAGATATTTATAATTGTTTTTATTAGTGATGCATTTGTTGTTATTTTAAATGACAGTGTTTTAAAAGTACCATATAGAATAGGCTAATGTTATTCAAGCCTGCAGTTTTTAGATAAGCAACTTTCTCCATACTTGGTTTTCCACAATATGGAAACACGTATGCTAGGGTGTGCACATGAAAAACGGTTCTGTGCACATGTAAAGCGTCACACAGGCTATAGTATAGCCCTCTTGTGAGTGCTCTATTTCTGCTTAACACTTTATCAGTGACTACATCTTACAAAGGGACTATTTGATTTGCTGTCATGGAAACAGTGGCTGTACGAGTTGTTTGAGTTGGATAAATGCTCGTTGGAAAAAATCTGCTGTTTTTTTGTGGTGTTTGGCAGAGAACTGGAGCTGTTGCTGACGACGTCAAACTTGTACGAGACTGAAACTTGAAGAGCTTGTGATCTGAGAGGGATCGGGAGCCACATGGCTGTGGTACTACTTTTTGTGCTCCTAATCAGCATGAACTCTGAAGCACATGAATGAAGCTGCATTGGAGACTAACGCTTTATAAATCAGTTTCTTAACTCTCTAGTCAAAAATGTAACAACCATCTGCTGGGGAAAAAAGCAAAGTTGTGCTCTCTGCTAGACCATTACTGCCACCCTCCATTTCTAAACGGCAGTGTAATTCAGTTGGTTAATCTAGCTCTGGATACGTGGTTTTGTATATGTAAAACTCAACAGTGTGGCATACAGTTTAGATAGAGCCTCTACTATCGACTGTATTAAAGTACTGTAAGTGCACACCTATTCATTATATAGATTTCAAATGTGCAGTTTTAAAGAAACACATGTTTTAGCAAACATGGTATCTGGTACTACTCTAGATTAAAGAACTCTGTTTACAAGCCAAGTTTTTAGACTGTCTTGAACTTCCTTGGTCACATCAATGGATTCCTTCTTGGCAATAACCAATCAGCCATTTCCACTATTGCAGGGGTAGTCAGTTATTTTATGTGAAAGTCTGAAATTGTTACAGCAAGGTGAAGCTCCGGAGCACATTTTAACTGACCCCTAACCCCATACCCACAACTACACAAATATAATTACTACACATGTTGTTGGTTTTAGAGTTCTTCATTTGGTTTATAGGCGTTATTTTGCTTTTTGGTCATCAAAACGCCTTTTCACTAGTCTGCCTGTTGACTTGTTTCTACATGAGTTCTTTCCCTGCCAAAACTATAATTACATAACTACTGTATGTTTCTGTGTTAGCAGACCCAAACATTGTGTTTCACCATTGCAGAAACAAAGCTTATTGTACAAACAAAAGTGAAGCACAAGAAAAAAAAATGAATTGAAAAATGACTATGCATTACATGTCAACCTGTGAAGCTTCTTATTCTTACTGTGATTGGCTGCAAAGACAACAGGGCTAGCCAGAGATTGGATAATATTTGTTGGATTGTTTTTCTTGTGTACAGTTTCCTAGTAACTGAAGACATTGTATTCTGGGAGATGTAGTTGTTAGTGGAAGTTTTAGGGGAGGCAGACAAGCTGTACAGCAAAATTGCTATGTGTATTTTTTAGTGCTGGAACAAATATCTGAACGAATATTTTGTGACACGATTCAGATACAAAATTCAGATCTTCATATTCGCAAGACAGTTTCAAACAAGGCAAATGAAAAAGAGCTCTGTGTAATATGTGAGATTAATCTATAAAAATAAAAAAATAACAATAATACAGGATCAACACATCAGCTCCTGAACCTCTATTTAAAAGTTGCAGACAGCAAAAAGTAAACAAACCAGATTATGCACACGCACGCATTGTGATCTCTATGGAACGCCATTTGGGTCAAAAACAAGTCGTGTTGCTTTAGAGCGAGTCAGAATCTCATGGGACAGAAAAAGGCAAGCACGTCATTCTGAAATGACTCGCTTAAACAGTGCCCAACTTGATGGGAATGTTTATTGGGAGAAATTCGAGGGCAAAACAATTGAGCACTCTAAATGTAATAAATAAATAAATAAATAAATAAATAAATACCCCATCAGCAGGTTGAAAACTAAGATCGACCACTGTTTTGAACATTAAAATAGCCCCCACAATACCTCACTTTCATTTACTTATTTTTACTGCAAGCTGAGGCCCCCAGCCCCCTGGGAGTTAGCTGCTTCTCTGTTTGTGTGGTGTTGATCTCCGTGCTGACTCAGCTGCAACACTTCAGGTCAGGGTCATGCTGGAATTGCAAGCCTGGATATTGTGTAAAAATCAGTGGCTCTGTCTAGATCATTGCAGCATGTGCCAATCACCCACAGCTCGCTCTGTCTTTGACTCCTGATGACTGTTTCAACACAAACAAACACGACAACAGAGGATTTAACTGCAAAACCAATCTGCTGCACTCTGCCCTTTTTACCCCACTGTGAATCCTTGCTTACTGAATATCTGTTATATAGTCTGGTTGTATGAAGTGCAGACTGTGTGCATGGGTGACAATTCAAACCCGTTCAAACCCCTTGCTCACTAAATATCTTAGAATCACTGAATAGATACTGTAAAAGCTCAATTTTCAAAACCATGTGGGGTTTTAATCTTGATTTATTTTAATCAAAGAGCATGCAAACAATTGATTAAAGTGATCATACTCTAGTTAATAAAACAAGCAGACCCATGGCAACATTCATCCACACACCACAGCGGTAAATTGAGAATTAGAGCTATATGTAACATAACATCCACTGTAAGCACGTACAGTATGTTTGACATACAGACAGATGGACAGCTGCCTTCACATTCCCCTAGATTATTTTACTCTCAATCACTTCCAGGGCTCTAGGTTTAGATTTTTAACTACTGGCCCCTGGGCCACTGAGCTTGTGTTTTTACTGGCCCGGATCAATTTTATCTGGCCCAATATATATTATTTATATATGTTTTGTCATGATGGCTTTTATTTTCACTGTGTTTCTAACTGTGTAGGGTAACCAGATAGCCCACGTCTCTCAAAAGAAAAGAAAGTGGCTGCGAAGCCTTTCAATATACGTTACTTCAGCCATTTAACATGCACACGTTTGTGTGCTGATCAGAAAATGAAAATACTATTAAGATTTAAAATTGTATGTGTACAAATGATACTCATTTTTTCACAAGCAAACCCGTAACCGAGCTGTTACCATATGGTCACAGCAACGCTAAAACTGAATTATAATAATCCTAATTAGGGATGGGTCAGTGTAGTCGAATAGAGCGATTACGAAAATAAAAATAAAAATATTCGAATAGCATATTACATATTCGAGTACACACAAAATGGGAAACATTGAAATTAGAAAGGTAATTAACGTTATGATGACTATAAAAGACTAAATACTAAATGTTAAGCAGAAGCAGTGACTAATAAGAAAAAGCAAGATACTTGGGAGTTGGTTATTTTTTAACTCTGGACTGCAGTTCTCAATGTAAAATATACTGTTGACATTTTGTGCATGGATAGTAACGTCAACATTTGCACTGACCATTAAAAGTACAACCAGGAATGTTCCTTGTTTTGAATTACTTACAGGTTATTGAATATTGACTTTAAGAAGCCATATTTAGTTGATCCCTTGACTGGCCTTAATAGCACGAATACACTGTAGTTTTATGTTTTTTGTATTTGTGATTTAGTGCAGTGCTGCCTGAAATCTATTTCCATTTCACCTAATTTACTGGACAAAACGTATTTTGTTTTGAAGTAAGAAAATGCAAGGCTCTCATTATAGCACACAGCTGGCTTTCCCCTACTCAAATACTTCACACTTAAAGGACCAAACTAACTATACTGAGATGCACAGTGAGCTGGATCTGTGTAGAAAACCACCAGACATACACAATACAGCACTGTAGTAGCACTGGAAAAATCTCCAGGATTAAATCTGACTAGCGGTTAGAATGATAATTCCATTGCAAAGACAGCTCATTTTTTTCCCAGCATGTAATGTTGTTACCTTGTTTTGGTGCATGCTAGTGTACTCGCTCAGAATGCTGATGTAGCACTCCTGGGTTCAATCCCTGCCAGGTAGAATGTCATTTAAAAGACAATGGGACTGCCTGGTTGCACAGGCACCTGATAGCTCACATTTTGCCTTGATGACAGTTTTGGGATTAAGTATTTTTGCACTCGCTTCCTTAAAGTATATGGGGCTAACAATAATTCCAGTAAATCTTTACAACCATGTATTACCATCACTTCTTCGGCCTTTCTTATCTGAAAGATGCACACACTAGGTTAAACGTGTATTTGATTTTGCTGCACTTCCCGTTGAAGGAACGCAGCTGACAAGTGAGTTGCTTCTTGGAGTTGAAGTTCTAGAAGGAAAAACGTCAGAACATTAAAAAAAAAATACTTATTTCTCCAAAAATGTTATAAACGCTTGCCATTTATTTTCTTTAAAAGAACTCCCAAAAGCTTCAGGCATCGTCTTTGAGTACCAATCACTGCCTTTGCTATGACTGACGTGTTTTCAATGCCGACCTGCTTGCTTCAGACTCCCTCTCAAAGTTGACCAGATATGCAGCATCGAAGCATCTGAGTGTTCAATACATAATCTTCACTAACAGATTCAAATAAATGGTCATTAAAAAATCTTTACCTTCACCATAATGTGTACATTTTTCATACGAGAAAATGTGAGATCAAAGATAGCATGGCAATACATTAGGTAAGATTTGCTGAAATTATTTTGTTAGCACCATGTACTTTCACAGGGAAATATCAGCATCACCAAAACAAACAGCTTAGCATAATGGCTCAAACTAATCTGAGATGTCTCTAATGAAACTCTCATGAAAAGCTGAATGGCTCAAACTACCACACAATGTAGTAAATTGCTCTCGGATTGTCTTAATTTGCACTTTCTCTGTAGGTAATGAATCCAAGTTGTGGGATCCAAAATTAGGGTGGCAGCTATGCCAGTTTGTCTAAATGTAAAGTGTACTTTTTATTCCCTCAGCTTTGCACAGGGATGTAGGAGTGTCAGTGCAATTGCTTTCCATACTTTTGTAACAATGAAGGGCTAAATATCAGTCACAAAGTGAATATTCAGCACATTATTTATTTCTCTGTTTTGTGGCGAAGTGAAGAAGGATGTAATGAGTACAGCAAGTAGCAGTGGTGGGCAACGATATGAAAATGTTACATCGATATTGTGCATGTACTTAAATATCAATAATATCGAAGTCTTCCAAACCAAAGAAATGTAAACACACAATTGCAATATTATACATACAGGGGTGTGCAATTTATGAAAAAAAAACTTGTTGTCCAAGGGACAAAATGCTAGAAAAACCTACCTGGCCCCTACCCGTCACACAAAACAAATACACAAAAGTAGAATATAATTTGTAGGATTTTGGTTTTATTTAACAGTGAACACAATCAATCAATTAGTGATTAACAGGGGCTGATCTAACCCTGTAGCTTGACTGGTTCACTAAATTCTTCAAGATACACAAAAGTTTCCCTGTGACCCCACCTCACCTAAAGTATAACATACTTTAAGGAAATGTTCCTTTCAGTCCAGTTTGGAACACATTTGCTAGTAAATTTAAGTAACATACCAAGAGTACAATTACAGCCTTCTCATTTCCAGCCGGCGGCCAGCTAAATTGCCGTCTACTTTGCCAGATGAGCTGCCTAAACAGCTATTTCAAAAAGAAGAAAAAAATAAATAAATAGTTTTTATAACTGTTAGTGATTGTATGTTCCAGTGAATAGTATTCAAAATGTTTATTTTGTTCCAGTAAAATAGCTGCAATTTCCACAAATCATTACGTATATAAGTCGAGTAAAACATTCCTTCTCTGAGGGCATTTCTTTCCGGGCCTATGTTTCCATGGACACCGTGAATGGACCAATCAGTTTCAAGCTTACAAGCGATGTTAGTGATGAAGGCCGAACTGTACAATCATATACCCGAGTCAATAACCGTACAGCAAAGATATGACATTTTTCTTTTTTTAAAAAACATCCTACTTTTTCTATGTAAGATCGTATTTTTTAACTCAAAGTATACAAAATACAGTGAGTATTTGTTATAGCATTGTAAAATGTCTTACACATTTACTTAAGATCGATCTGAAACCTAGCATATACAATTAATTCAGGAAACGATATTCGCATTGCACAATTAATTAATATGACTGTTGATTATTGTATTATTATGTGCTTTGTTTTGCTGATTCAGTCTTTATTAAAACGCAAAATATCACTATATGAGCCACAAGATGTACCGGTCAGATCTTTTGCTGCATAATCACAAAATGTATATACAGTTAAAAAGAACACCCATGCACACAAAAACACACACACACAAACACATACTGTGATTAATATCTATGTTTAAATAGGCACGGTAATAAAGATGATTAAAGATAAAGGTTCTTTGTTTTAGAAGAGTATCTAAATTCCTTTTTATGTTCAAGTCAAATGGAAATGTATGTTCAAACATATGTACAGTACGAATCTCCTATTCCTGTCTCCACTGTCTACTGCGCGTCAAAACAAAAAAAGTGAAGCAACGCAAATCGCTGGTGTGTCGAGGCCTTTAGGGTGCTAAAAGACACGGTGCAAACTAGATAGTATACTAAAAAATGTAGGCATTAATGAATGGGTTAACTACGTTTGCTTTCACTTTGATGCTTTTTACTCCTACGCACTCACCAGCTGTACAGTTGGCTCATCGATCAGAGTGCCTCTCGTGGCAACAAGTTCTGGCAAAATTGAGCTACAACAGTATTACATTAATAGTCATAAAAAGAGTGTATACAATCTACGTTAATAACTTTTACCCTTTTCCAGGGTGCTACATAAACATTAATGTGATTTCTACAGTAAGTGTCATACTTTAATACAAATTAAAGCTAGAAAGCCATGTATTGCAGTGTTTTGTAGCTCTGTAAACTGCAACCACCAGCCGAATAGGGAAGCTTCTCCAAATTTCCTATAATAGCTCATGCTAATCTCCTAAGGAAGTGGTATGTCAGTTTGTGCTAATCTGTATTAATAAAATGAATAACAAATATCTAAAACCATTTGTGTATATAAATGTAATTTGTAGACCAAAGTGATTTTCCGTTTCAACATTACTTTTCCATTTGATAAGTAATTTCCATTTTTTTCCATTTCATATACCTATTACTTGATATTTATGTACTGGACCTTTACTTTCAAGCTATGTTGTTCAAGTAAATGCCAATACATTATTTATTATTTGGATTTATTTTAATCAAGCAAGAGTTAATAGAATTGAAAAAATATTATAAACGAAAGAAAAAAATAATACAACTTTACGGTCAGCCAATATTGCCAAATTTAATGCAGCATGCAAATAGCATTTGGTACCAAAATGCCAATCAATGGAATAAAATGGTTAAATAATACTTTGGTGTCTGGTGTTTCTTTGCCTACGAGACAGACCATGATTGGTTTATTTTAATATAAAATAAACTTGATTATACTGTGTTTTTGTTAGCAGTATTAGGAAGCGTACGAGAATTTTTTTTTTTTTTTTTAAATCCCACAATATTGCGAATACTTAAATTATTATCGTAATCGAAAACTGGTGCCCATCACTAGTAAGTAGAGTCTGAATTAAGACACAGCCCAGGTCAACCCCCCCCATCAGAGTGGAGAAACCAACACTTAACACACTGTTCAGTGCTTGATTATCATCCCCACAGGAAAGGGAGAAAGTGGAGGCGGTTGTATGTAGATACACAGTGTCACAGTGTTATCTTAAAAATAAAAAATAAATTTAAAAAAAATCCCGAAATTTTAGTGTTTATTTTATAAATATTAAAATAGGGATCAAATCGGTCATTTTTTTTTATTTTTTTTTTGAAACACTGGTAAAAGTCAGTATACACACTTTACATGTGGAATATGATGGTTTCTGATGTCCCTGGCATGTATGATGAAGCAGAATCTGTGCAAGTCGAGGCCACATTTTCCCAAGTTAGCTGGTACTTTGCGAACGTTTGGGCAATTGCTGTGCTGACGGAAATAGTGTCTGCAGAAGGTATGAACATGACATCAGGACAAAACAAGCCAGGTTTATTCGCCTTGAGATCATAAAAAGAAAAGAAAATTGAGAGACGTGTCAAAAATCACACTGGAAATCTCCATCAATGCGTTCCATAAGTTCACCAACTAAAGCATCATCATTTTCTGTCAAATATTTACGATTAAGATTGTCAGCATTAGGCAGACAAACTCATTAACAGTCATTCTGCGCTAACCAAGGTCCCTTTTTATCAAAGCATTTTACTTTATAGAGAAAACTACTTTTTGTTATAAAACACAGTGATGAGCTGTAAATAACTTACAGACTGTGGCAAACGCAACTTGAAAACACGCCACTGCTATTATGACTTTTTCTTTTTTTTAATGGATTGAATGATAGACGGAGCACACAGGAAACATTTGCTGTACTCGCATATCTAGGGTGAGTAGAACTGGCTTTGATGGGTGGGAGCTATTATTTTCAGTGATCTCAAAATAACACACACTGATTCTTTCCTTTGATTGTGGTTCCTGTTAACAATATACTGCCTTATAAAACACTACAACCTCAGCTGCCACATTGTGAAAGCAAAGGCAGTTTGGTTCTGTAAAATGCTTGTTTGGTTTGTTTTCTCAAGATACGTTATGACGGCACCTCAACAACCATTTAAGCAGCTGTTGCAATATTTCACTGATAGGGGAATTGGCCAGATCAATTATTTCAATTTGAGAATGAGTGTTTCTTTCTACTACAGTATTTCTGCAGTTTTACCATGCTTTTCACTATGCATTTACCATAGTTTGCCATGTTTTTTAAAATGTTTTACCATACTTCACTGGATTTTACAATGCTTATCTATGCTTGATTATACTTTGCTATGCTTTTTGTGTGGGAAAACTTGTATAAGGGTTTGTGGATGAATGTTCCAGACAGACAAAAGTTGTTTAGGATTAGTTTTTGTCACAACAATTGTGCAACTTGACATACTGGATTACTAGCTTTAGGAGTCTGTTCTGCACAGATAGGTGGTTTCGCAGTGTTGGTAATAGAGTTCGTACTTTATTAAGAGTCCTGGCAAGAGAACAAGCTTCTTAAGAAGATCTCAATCTGCTGGTCCCTATAAAGAAGCTCAAAAACTTAGCCTCTGGGTCAAATATAGCAGTGGAATGATACCAAAAAAAGCCTTTCTTTGAAAAGATTAGAATCAAGGATGCTAGGAATCAATTTCCAGAAAAACACATGTATTTTTTTGTTGGTCGAAAACTGCTGTTGCTGTCAACTGCATGGCTAGTTTTACACTGCGGCAGCCCCACAAGCACACACACTGTAAATGTTGACATAGAGCATCCTAAAAATAGGATAAGACAGCAAAAAAGTGAGTAGTAAACAGAGTTAAAAATACCTAAACTGTATATTGGGCTTACTAATTAAATACACGTTTTTTTTGCATACATTTTCTTAACACAGTTTTTGTTTTCTGGCACAGAAAATTAGCATCCCACGATAAAGTAGTATTTGCCATTTTAATCATGTCAGTTACAAATTAAAAACCGTGCGTGCCACTTCTGTACTAAATAAGTAGATTTGAGCAAACATTCCGATTTGTCTGTTTCTACTTTTGAAACTTAAGCAGTGTTGTTATATTTAGGAAACAAAATGTCCACGTTGGAGCAAGGACTTAATAATCCTGCATGTTTCTATTTACATCTATGGGATCTGTTTCAGTTCATTCGAAGTTTAACATGGATACAGTTGATGCTCTTGAAACAAAAGTAAAATATTTGTTGACCACACAAAAGAAGAGCGATAGGCACAGCTTGGTCAAATTCTTCCCAAATATGCTGTACCACAAAACAGCAAGAAGAAATGACTTGTTAAACACTTTATATGGGTCTCAAACAGCTTTCAGCTATAACCTATAAAACACCACAAATTCTAAATTGGCAGAACACCAGATTGGGTAATCTCTATTGTTGATCATATGCGGAAGGCAAGACAACAGCAAGGTTTTGTGAGTCTATTCAGGAAAACCATGATGTGTGCGTGTTCCGTGTGTGCAACTGTTGCAGAGTGTCTGATTCATGTACCCATATTTTGTCTTTGAAATATAAATGAAAGTAAAATTAAGGAAAAGCATCTTTTTCTATTTCTTATTTATTTTGTGATATGCGTTTCAGGAAATCTAGAAGTGGCAGGTTTCAACATACTTTAATGCGCAAGTAAATCAGGGATAGACTAAAATAACATTTTCTTAATAAGGTCACTTTTTTTTTTCAAAATTATTATTATTTATTTCTTAGCAGACGCCCTTATCCAGGGCGACTTACAATCGTAAGCAAATACATTTCAAATGTGCGTTATTTGAATAAACACCTAGAAACTGAACCTGGCTGCATCAGAATGCACGTGACGTGAACATAGCAATTTTCAAAAGGCAGAGAAAGCCACATCACATGATTTTTTTTATTTCACTCACCAGACAAATATGAGGGTGGTTTCATAATGCTGATACTTATTTTGTTTCTTTTGGTATTTACTAAGAATTCCAAATTAGCAATCGAACTGTACAATAGTAATGTATGTGGACTTTATGAAACTTGATCGACAAAATTATTTACTAAACATTAACAGCTGCTTTCACAGACCCTTATTACCAGTAATCTTGATCGCAAATAATATCTTCGGAAATCAGACATATAGAACATGTGAAAATAATCATACTGCAGGTTTACGTGTATTATGGCAGTGGAATTATTAATATGGCCTGAAGTCACACAATGTGGCAGTGAAATTGTTTACTTGGACGGTAGAATAAGTTAATCAAATAGAAAGAAAAAACAGTCCCATATTCTGCTTTAACTCATACTTATGCATTAATGTCCAATGCTTGTCATTATCTGCTAGCTATGTAGCTGTTTAAAGTGCGTTTCAAGCTACTAATGTGCTGTTAGCTTTTAGAGGGCACAACCTGTAAGACCATGACGGAGACCACATGTGAAGTTTTTTTTTATTATTAATAAAATGCGAATGACCTTAAAGGCAGCTATATTGCATCAGAGGTCAATGGTAAGTTTACCGGCACATTTACCTTGCAGTGTTTATAAGACTTAGGCAAAGGATGAACGGTCTGCAGCAGCAAAAAGGGTGTATTCTATAATCTTGACCTAGAGAATCACAGAATAAAGTTGTGACACCAAATGTGAAGTCAACATCTGAAAAGGTCTACTGGTCTTTATCATCTTGAAACCAAACACTCACATCACCGTGATACTGTATGTCCACCTTAGGTCACAGGTCAAAGTGAAGGGTACAGTTTAAACACGAAAATATGAAGTCTGTTATATTGCAAATTTAATGAGATATGAGCTGTTAAGACGCAATGGCAAAGATACATTTACAAACATGCACTGGGAAAAATAAATAAATAAATAAAAAAACACCAAAAACCAGGAACCTGTATTTGTTCTATTGCAGGGATTACTGCCTCTGTCAAAATGCATTCATGATCAACCAGCTCCACTAACTGAATGAATGAATGACTAAATGAATAGGTAGACAAAGATCTCCTTGCTCCAGAAATGAGCTAACCCAGATTCTGCTGCACACGTCAATCAGTCTTTGCCTCACTGTTCTCTATTCCCGCTGCACTGAGTGTTCCTTTTGGATCCAGTCCTCTAATGAGGGGATCAAGGCTCACCATGCTCTTTCATTTGCAGGTACTGCAATTAAAAGGATTACATTGAGAAACACCCTGCCCCTACACTTAGGGAGAATCTCTTGATTCAAATGGAAAATGCTGCATCTACATCTTTTCAAGTTTGCTGGCCACCCAAGAATACTGTTAACGCAGCATGAGCCTTTCCATTTCCATTCAACAGATATTTAGCATTTCATAACAGTCAGTCCCTCCCTGCTTCATCAACTTGTACTCGATAGAAGGTGTGGTCTGACAGTTCCCTTGTCTCTCTCCTTTCACAAGCACTAAATAAATGGCAACTAGTGCTATAGTTCCTATCTGCAATATTTGATTAATTATCAGATGCATTTCATAACCACCTCACTCCCTGCCACCCCACTCCCTCACAGATACCGCACCACCCTGATATTGTACATACAAGAGCCATGTTTGGAATAGACCAAGACGGGGTCCCTAAATGGGCAGTACCTGGCATCCTCCGCCTGCATGCTGTGTGCCCGAGAGCTTGCTTGCTTGGTGGATAGGATACTAATCCTGGACCAAATTCCCTGGGTGTCATCACCAGAGATAAGATAACTAACAGCAGCCAGCTACATGGGAAGCGATACCACTTCTATAAATTATTTACAAGGGATTAACCTTTTTATGAGCATAATCCGAGGATGCAGGTAGAGTAAACTCTGTCCTTGTGACCAGCTGCATCTACAATACTGCAAAGACCCGACAGCTATAAGATCACTCTTTCAGTCACTTGAACCCGCTCTCTATTAGGACAAGTTCTCATTCCCTTTGGTCATATTAAAGGGTTCCCACTGCAGCAACCAATATGAAATCAGCCTTGTACTTTACATTACCATCATGGTAGATATGGTAAAGATCTTATTGTGTTTTAAAGCCTGCTAAGTTGTACCGCATGGATACTGTAGGCCAAATGCTCACTCTATTACCGCTCTCAAGTTGCCTGTCAGGGACAGAATAAAACTTGAAAGTTAAAAAACAGCATTTATCTGGTGACACTTTAAAATGATGTCTGCAAATGCATACGCATTTCAACATGGTTTCATAGGATTGCACAGGAGTGACATTTAAAATAACAAATATTTTGAAGATCATTTTTTTAAAAATTACAACAAATTCATAATTGATTCAACTGGACCGCCACAGGAAAAGCAGCTAAGACACTGGAATCCATAGGAATCTGAGGTCATTATTTTAAAATGCAAGCAAAAAAGTGATTTCTGAATTAACTCTCAATTACTCTTAATACACTGGTTAAAATGTACAATTCCCTAACAATCTAAGCCATGGCATGTCAGTGGATCGCGCCAGGTTTTAAGTGGCCAATAAGTCATATTGCTCTGGCAATGTGCACACAGACTACTATCACTAACACTGAACATATTTACCAGTAAATATTACACCAAAAATGACTGTAAAACCTGCTTCATTCAAATATATTACTGAATCGTCAAAGAACAAAGAATAGAAATGCATCACAATTTTATAATTAACATTAGTCTCTTGCTATTATATGTAAGATGCTGGAAGTTAAAATATGTGAGCCAGATTGAGAATGGGAATGAGTAAAATATTCAGTGACTGGAGGGGTTGCTTGACAAACCTATAAAGCACAGGGTCAGCCACAGGTCTTGGGTTTGCTTTATACCATTTTACTGCATGAAAATCACCCTGGATTCCATCACCTACAAAAAATAAGGTGGAAGCAATCCAGGTGGATTCTCTGGTTGTGTAAAAGGTTTAGGCCAGTGGAGCACAACTCAGGTCATGGAGGGCGGTGTCCCTCCTGATTTTTGTTATAACCATACCCTTAGTTAATTGGACCAATTAAGCTTCTAATAAGGTCCAATAAAGTACTTTTGGGTGCACTTGGAATAAAAACCTGCAGGGACACCAGCCCTCCAGGACCGAGTTGTGCACCACTGGTTTAGGCTGATCAAATCAAATCAAATCACTAAATCATCATCAACTACAATTAAAGTTATTTGAAACTTACTGCTAAATTCGTATTCACGAAGTTTCCAAACCTAAAGTCGCCCCAAGCACGCCTAAATTATCGCTTGTCACAAACTTACACTGTACGCAATAGAGGTTTTGTTTTGCTGATAAACTTAGCAGCACCTTTAACTTCTAATACTGTGCGCCACCTACACTGTAATATATATGATTCCACTAGAACAAGACTACAACTTGACTGTGACGTTTAGACCACGGTATGCTGCTATAGCCCTCTCTGCGTTCTGCCTGCGCTATTACATATATTACAGCAGCAGTAATGTGTTCACCTCTGTGCTAATGATAAGAACTCTTAAGTGGTCCCATCAGATTGTGACTGAAGAGCTTTCTCGGTTTGTTTAATTGCACTGCATTTTTAAAAGGGTTATTTACCAGAGAAAAGAGGTTGGAATGGCAGTCCTCAAGGCTCGCCCCGTTAGCCACCCAGTTCGCTGCAGCAGTCATGATCCTCCGCGAAGCGGCTCGCCAGAGCTGGGCATGACGGAATCCGGGACCGGTACGGAGACCGAGCCGAGCCGAATCGGGTCACTCAGACCACGAATATCAAATTCTAAAATACTATCCACAACAAGCACGCAGAAATGCGCGACCGAACCCAAACCGTGGTGAAGATAATCCAAAATAGACTGGTATTATAAATCAATACCAGTGTCAAAAGAACTAGTAAAATGAACTATATTTGTAATTCCAAAATGAGTTTCCTGAGGTTCCTAATATCTGGTTGAGGAGGTCCAGATCCGAACCGCTTCAAAACAAAAGTGCCGTGTTTCAGTACCGTATTCTTACAGGCAGCCAGTGTGTATTTCCGTCCAAAACAGGTCCATCTTGTGCTGGTTTGATTAAATAACAGTAAATCCCAAGCCGTAGCGAGACGAGTTGGATTACAACAGACCAAAAGAACAAATCCGGAATTGATTAGTAATAAATTCAAATAGTTTGTGTTCATAACTCCATTCATAAACTATTCTGATCTCCCAGTTCGTCCTAAATATTGAGGGTATTTTTCAATGATAAAACAAAAGACTGGGCTAAACGGTAAATTGCAAAATGTGTGCAATATAATTCTCCCGGAATCCCCAGATGTGGGCTGATATAACAATACATAAATTAACCTCAGCTCGATAAAAACAGACAGGTCCTGTTCTTTCTTGCGGCAAGAAAAACTGTTTTGATGTTGTAAATAAATAAAAACTATAAAAAATAAAAATAAAAATCTAGATACCGATACACGGTTATCTCAGCTCCTATTAGTTTTTGCGGATATTATTGGTTATTTATAGTTTTTTGTTCACCGCCACCATGCCGTAGCAGTTAGATGCTAAGGAGAAATGTTTTTATCATTGTTTCACTTTCCAATAAATAAACAGTGAGAAACACGAATGTGGAAGCTTTTGTTTCTCTGGTTCAGTTCCAGAAAAATAACCCCAGCTCCCTCCAAAAATGTATTCCAGTTTCTGTTTCTTTCTTTCTTTTTTTTCCTCCCAAAAAGTCTTGTTAGTCTACATCAGGAGAAAGGCAAAAAAAAAAAAAACCCAGACGAGGTTAAAAAAAAGCCTTCCTTCCTTTCAATTCATCATGACGAAACGTCCTCCAGCGCCTCAAGAACCCAGAAATTAACAATAACCCCTAAAGCACGACGAGGATGGGGGGTAATAACAATTACTTAATACTACTAGCGATAACGACGCCAGTCTGGCACATATTTCCATATGTATTTGTTTAATGTAAAAAATAAACACACACACACGATGGACTCGCGAGATACGCGTCTCCAACCCACAACAAAAACAAGAAAATCCCCTGGAAAAAAAATGTACAAAATAAATAAACACAGCGGGGATATTACATGACTCCAAAAATAGCGACAGTAGTAGTAGCCAACGGGCTCCTGTCGGTGTGTGTCGCTTTGTTCCCAGGCAGTGTATTTATTTCTCCGTGTCTTCACTGTTATTTTCGTGTGTGTGTGTGAGAGAGAGAGAGAGAGTGGCTCCTAATGTGTGTGAGACGTCTCGCTGCCGCTATCACAGTCACTCACACACACACACACATAGGACTGCCTAGCACGCACACCGATGTAATGGCGGCGGATGGGAGGGAGATTCGCCATCTCATTGGGCTCGGAGACCTCATGTGACCAAAGGAAGGGATTGATAACTAGAGTGTTTCACACGGCCCAAATCTTGCCGCTGGAGGCGCTGTGTCCAAACTACATGCACACAGTCATTATGATATCACATATTCAAGAAGACTGGCTTGATTTACTGTACATTTACACAGCCTTTGTTAAAATTGAAATTTCGTTCTGGACTTAAATCTTAATAAAATGTACCTTAACATTTTATTTAAAACTCCTCTACTTCTAATTCTCCATGTTATTATTATTATTATTATTATTATTATTATTATTATTATTATTATTATTATTATTATTATTATTGGTAGTAGTAGTAGTAGTAGTAGTAGACACGAATACCTAGAACAGAGGACATTACCAGAGGTTATGAACAGTTTCTAGGCAGTAATTTGGTTATTTTTCTGATTGTAAATCAATGAAAATACTGAACATTACTATTTCAGACTTTGGGCATATTATTACAGTACCAGGGATTACCAGCTGTTTCTTTTAGCCAATCATCTTTTAATTTTTCTGGCCACAGACTTATGTATAGGTATACACAGCTGTGTATAATAAAGGTGTAATTTTATCAAGGGTTTCTGGTATTATTTATAAACCACAAGAGCAAAACCAGCGAGATAAATGGTAGTTACTAAATCAAAACATAAAGAGTAAGTAGGTACAAATGTCTTTTTACAAATTGTTTCACCTTTATTTGCCTTTTAATAGTTATTTGCAATTATTTTCAGTGGTTCTGGGTTTAGTTGATTTAGTATTGAGTTTTTATCTTTGTATTCTGTCTTTACCTGTCTGTGAGCGTCTAAGTGCCTCGGACTGAACAGGCTTCATCATTCTATTCAAATCCCGTGACAAACCATGTGGGCTAGTCCCACCTGCTGTGTAGCACTGCTGGAATGGAATGGTTCAATCCAGACAGTTAGAACTCTCCAGCTGAGCTCAAAGCATTTTCTGACAGGTAAAACAGGAATAATGAGAAGAACTCAATATTAGAGCAACAGAGCTCAGAACCGCTCAGAAATATTGCAAATTATTATAAATAATTACATTTGAAGTTGTTTTGCTCTTTAATTTTTAAATTAGACAAATGTTTCAACAAGTAAAAGTATGGCACGTGAAATTGTAGTTCATTTTTCATTTCTAGAAAACAGGCATATACTGTACATCAGAGAAGGGAGCCAGTATGAGGTTTCTTTCATAAAAAGAGAAGTTATCTCTTTGATCTGCTTAACAACTGGTTCAAATATCAAGTCATTGAATTGTATGAATAGCTTCAAATCAATACATGGCACAAGAGCCTGTATTTTATTAGAACCCAAGAGCCTATATTTGATTCTATTTCGTATTGTAATCTGTTAGGAGAATGGAGGTCTTGCTCTTACTAATATATTATTTAGCGTGTCTCCCTCACGTAGACTCTCCTAAGTTCTTCACCTGGGATAACCAGGAATCTTTGTCGTCTTTCTCAAAGTTGTATATTTTATGCTGTAATCTAGGAATCCATCCTTTTATATTTTTTATATAAGGAAGGGAGAAGGACATTGTTTGTGAACCCTTGTTAGGATTATCCCACGTAATAACAATTTAATTGCACAGTTTTCATATATAATCGTAGGCTCCTCATTTAGATCCTCCACATCTTTAAATTATCCTGTAATATTGTTTCAGCTCCCCTTGTCCCCTTGTTCCATATAGCTAGGAGGGCTCTCCTTAGCGATTTTTAACAGAGTACTTTTTCAAAGTAACTTCCCCAACACTACCTATATCCCAACACAAGGCTCTTGCGAGTAGAACTATAATGATTCGTCAGCTTGTAAAGAATTGATTGCCTAACCAATACAAATTGGAAGGTTGTAATGATAAAATGATATTGAAATGTGTCAGTTCCATGCTGAGGCCTTCACTTTAGTTCTGACCCTCTTCTTAAGGGATTCGGAGTACATTTTTAGGGATTCTCTTCAGTTCAACACACCTGCTACTGCGCCCTCAACTGACACATTTTATTTTCAATGTCTAACAATGTACTTGTATAGAAGCATGTTACCACATGAAATAAACATATGCTCTTCTGTGGTGACAACCAACGTTTCCAGTGGTGCAGTATATATGTTTTTATAGAAGTGATAAAATCAGTTTCTTACCTCTTATTAGCACTAGCAGTATTATCACTGGCCCCCGTTGAATAACACAAGTCATAAAGCAGCTCTATATGTTTTATTTAACTCCCCAACGCTTTACTAGTGTATTATAATTATTTCAGCCCTTTCAGTGCAAATCCGCTACTATACTGTTTCATATACCATCCGCATGCAGAAAACACATTCCTTTTGAAATCAGAGGGGACCATTTTGCCAGAATTTTAGATTCACAGAGGTCCTAGCCCTACTGTAATTAGTCTTTTAGTCTTAGTACTATACTTACATTTAAGAACAGTACTTTGTGTTTTAGGTATTGTAGTTACCAATACCATTAGTCAGTAATTACCAAAAGGAACAGAGCTTTTTGTTCTGTGTATGGTGATGAACATTTGGTCATACTTTAAGAGCAGTACTTTCTGTTCTGTATAGATCTCTAACTATTGGAGCAACCCACGCTTTTGTGTTGTGTATCTTTTGCAAGTTACATGAAGGGATTACTTTCCCATTTATACCTTTTAGTTGTCCTGTATAGTTTACTGTGGATGACTTAAAAGGGACTGTATTCAATTTGTTTATCCGTACCCTTATAAAAGTTCACCACAATAAAGTTGCATGAAAACTTTGTAGTTTGCCCATGCTTTTCCCATGGTTACTATGCATGTACCATCGTTTATTTTTAATAGGCCTAACCATACCTCTCTGGGCTTTACAATGCTTACATATTCTTTACTATGCTGCCACTATGCTTTATTACAGTTTGCTATGCTTTTACTATAGCAAAGTTTTTACAATGCTTGCCTATGAGTTACCATGCTATCACTGTGCTTTGTTACAGTTTGCTGTGCTTTTACTATAGCAAAATTTTTACAATGCTGACCTAAGCTTCACCATGCTATCACTGTGCTTTATTACAGTTTGCTGTGCTTTTACTATGGGAATGTTTTATAAGGGCTAGTTTACCATGGTTTGTTTTTAAATATGCTTTACCATACATCTCTGGGCTTTACAATGCTTCCCTGTGCTTTACCATACCTCTCTGTTCTTCACCATGCTTACCTATGCTTTACCATACCTCTCTGTGCTTCACCATGCTTCCCTATGCTTTACCATACCTCTCTGTGCTTCACCATGCTTACCTATGCTTTACCATACCTCTCTGTGCTTCACCATGCTTACCTATGCTTTATCATACCTCTCTGTGCTTCACCATGCTTACCTATGCTTTACAATGCTTACCTATGCTTTACCATACCTCTCTGGGCTTTACAATGCTTACCTATGCTTTACCATACCTCTCTGGGCTTTACAATGCTTACCTATGCTTTACCATGCTGTCACTATGCTTTATTACAGTTTGCTGTGCTTTTGCTATGGGAAACGTTAATCAGAGTAATAAAGGATTTTTCGCTGTCCCTAACCCCTTTGCTAAACAGTGCTGGTGTTCTACATGCTTTCCTGTGTCCAGGTCAGTTATAAGTGACTGGAGTTGGTCGATACTGTAAGTATCACCAGTCAGCACCATGCTATAAATGTGCCCATGAAGCATGTTGGCTGTTGAAGGTAGCAGCTTTGCACAGTCTGTACAGCCTGCCTTCACTGTGGTGTGCTGAAGCAGGACTGCATTCCTGCAGCCAGCGAGGGACAGGAGCAACGCGGATGTGAACCACCATCGCTGGGATAAAAATAGCTGAGTGGAAACTGCTTAGTAATGCTGGTGCAGTTACTGTGACCAGTTATAAATAGAATTCCATCACGGATCGCGATTTGAGCTTTTGAGACAAAAAACAACAAAGAAATAGTTACTCTAAATTCATTCTAATTACATATGAATGATGTTCTTAATTTATTTGGGTTTAGTTTAAGTTTTCATTTTGCTCTTTTTTAGTTCTTTTATAGATTTTCTTCCAGATTCTACCTAAGGTCCTTCGCATTCAATACAATGCTTGTGCGATGAATGTTTGTTGCGGGCACTGTAAACTGGGAATGGATTTGCAGTTTGTATTTCCGCTGGCAATTGTAGAATGAAAAGTCTGTTTGAAGGCATTCGTGATAATGGATCCTATTCACAATAAATCTTAAGTTATTTAAAAAATAATTTAATCATAAGAGGGGCTTGTAGCAGAATGTGGAACTTATTATTAATAAAGTCATGAAATACTAAAAGAAACTTAATAACATTTAATGACACATGTTTTAGCAATATGATTGTATTTTGGTATTTTGAAATCTAGCACTATTGAGTGTTTAATAGTTATGGATAATAAATAAAGTTAAACAAAATTGAACCCATTGTGGGCCCTATTCACAAAACTATAAGGACTGTTTTGTTTATAAGAATTGTCACAGATCAAACCGTGCTTTGTACAGTAAGAATACTTGCTAAACCCTGTTGTAAAGCTGGAGACTAAAGACAATTTAATTCATAAAAGGGGCTTAAACAGTCCTTAACCAAATGTTCTTTAAACAACCCTTAAAGTGAATAGATCTCCTGGTTTAAAAAAAAAACTGCATATGAACTATAATTTGATTCTAGATTCAGTCATTCATATTGAATTTGTAGTAAAAATTTCTAAATGATACAATCAACACCTACTGTATTCATATTTATATGTAAAGTAGACACCATGTGTGTTATGGAGGAAGGTCAGCTGGGGCTACTTCACCTCACTGCACTTTAGGGACCCCCACTAGCCAGGACCACACAAGTCCAGGCAGACTTCCCAGGCTGCCATGGCAACTTGGTGACATCTTTCTCAGGTTCAGCGGGTGAAACTGGGCGATTGGCTTGACAGGAAGTGCAGAGGTCATCTGTTTCTCTTTTCTCCTCCTGAAATAACTCTTTGTGTTTGCATTTCATGTTAAATGAACGTTTGTTCAGGCCTGTTTGCATAATGTTGAAGTAATTCCTGAACATCATAAACAGAGATTCACCAAGCAGCTCTGAAAACAGCACATGTAGTAACCCTGCAAAAAACCAAAGCAACTCCCTGTGAGCTGGTGATCAAACTCAACAAGTATGTATTAGACTGTTGTTACCAGAAAGAAATCATTCAGACATTTCATTTGTGGTCTTGTAAGCAATTTCTGGTTTGTTTTTAATTGTATTTCATATTTTTTTATCCTTTCAGAAAATAAGTGTGCTAACTAATGATGAGTAAATAGCTCTGAGTATCTGGCCCTCATTGCACACCCAGCAGGTATAAAATACCGGACACAGTTTATAGCAAATAGACACATTTAGGACAAATTGGACAAGCAGTTTTCTGTAGAACATTACAGTACCAACATTTTGAATGGACCTGTTTTTTTGTTTAGTTTTTTTTTCGCCCAGCTCTTTAACCAGCTCCAAGGCTCCTGAACCAGTGTGACCAGCTGAAAACCAGCAAACCACCAACTCTGCCAAGCTTACACCAGTGCTGGTCATTACTGTAATTCACCTATAAGAATACTATAGAAACCTATTTAATAAACATTTAGAAGTCTTTCTCAGTGTCATTTTGAATGCATTAACAGAGGCATTTAATGAATACACCTTAGAGAGAGAACAAGCAGGATTACTATCAAGCCTGATAAATATCAAACCCCCAGCATGTTGCAATTGATCTCCTCCTAGTGGCTGATGAGTTCATAAAACTGACATCAGCAAAGGACACTTGCCTCTTGATTAAGGGCTGATGCTTTAGTTGAATAGCATGATGTTTGTCTGAACCGTGAAGGTACTGGTTCACATCCAGCCCTTACTTCTTTGTTCAGTTCAGTGGGCTGAGATGCCAAGCCATCCAGTATGTGTTCATAACTGTTGATGTTCATGACAAATTCATGTTAGGGATAATGTTTAATATAAATAACAATGAAATTAATTTGTAATTAATCTAAATATCTAAATGAAGCATTACCATTAGAACTAGCTTTGCTGAAGCTTGTCTGGATATCTGCATTGAACACACTTTCTCATTTCATTCAAATCATGAGACAATGTGACCTTTCAGCCCTGCCAGATCCACCCACCCACGCACCCTCTCTGTGCAGATATATAGAGGGGTAGAGTAGGTGGGGTGGCAGAGTGTAAAGGTCATATTGTCACAAGGTCATATAGTTCACCAAACAAGCTCAAAGCCAGGTAAAGGTGAGATTACAGAAAAGTTTAAACTCAATATTAGAGCAGCAGAACCCATCAGGTCATTGAAAAGCAGTCCCTCAAAGCGGCTGGATTGATTCAATTTTATAAAGGTGTGTTCATTGAAGTTTGAGGAGGAGCCAATCAACAACATCTGACTGTAGCGTTTCATTTTTGTAGCTTCACGTTTTGGGTCAGCCAGAATATATGAAACACATGGGGGTCTATGATAACAACCTAAACAGCAGTAGCTCTTTAACCCTGAAGTAACCTAGCAGGGAGGATTTATAGACCTCCTAATGAATAAGTAATGCATTTCCAAATGTTACAAATATCTGGGGTTTCCAGGTGGGTACAACTATAATCTCAGAAAAAGAGAAGACTTTCATCAACCTGTCCTGTGTTCTCAGTCTGGTGTGTAGACAAGGACCTCTGTACTGTAGTCTTCACTCCTATCTTCTAGAGGAGGTATCGTTAGGAGTTAACTTTTAAATGAATAGCTAAACTCTAAAAAATGACAGGTTTCTCATTTAGATTCATATTGTCCCAATGCTCGGGCTGACATTTTGACCACCCTTTCGTAATTGCTCAAAGCTCTGGGAATGACTACGACAAACTGGTCCCTCTCACAGAGAGCCCATTGTCTGCTTGTTTCTGCACTTGCTAGGGGTCATCCTTCTAGTTTGGATTAGAAGGGATCCATGAAGCCGAGCAGTGGCAGAAGGAGCTAGGGGAGGCGAGTTGGCAAGGTCATGGGCGGAGAGCACTGGCTAGCTCCACCAACAGGGACTCCCAAAACAGAACAGCCAGTCAAGGCAAGAGCAGGCTTCCAGGAGGTGGAGCTTTGTGGAGCAGCAGCTAATTCACTCGTACCTAGAGGCCTAGTTTGAATCCAGCTGCCCAGCTCAAGTGAAAGGAGTTTCTTGGTCTTAGTGTAAAGAGCTTGTAGCTGTAAATGGTATTTTAACTGTTTTTCCCCTCTTTATGATATTTGCAACGACTAGTTGCAGAGTGTTGCTGCTCAAATATTGCGTTGCATTGTGACAGTGCATTGAAGTGTTTTGAAAAGCCCAGAACATTTAATTTACCGACCACTCCGCGTTGTAATTCTAAGTTCAGATACAGCAGTGACTGAAATGAGAACGATGCCACAAAGGCTTCAAGGGAAGGCTACCTGTAAACATGTAAATGCATCTGTTTAGTTTACTGCTAATACAATTCATTAACTACAAACATTGAGAATCTGGCAAGTCTGTATCATTTATGCCAGATATAGTTTGGTATTTTGTTGCAATCGCATACTAACTCAGTAGCACTCAATAGCAACAATTGAGCTTTTGTCACTGTGACAGGGTGACTGGGCGGTGACGTCAGACAGAAGCAGGGACGGGAAAATACTGACACCAGGGAGTACTGCAGTTAAAGTAAGAAAAGAGCGGCTGGCCGCCGTTTTATTTAAATACAAAAATAAATCAAAAGTTTAAACAAAGAAACTGTGCTCACAGAGCAAAATAAAAGGTTCAAACAGAAACAAATCTTGAACACCAAATAATAAATAATACAACACAGGTCAGGCTGGGCAGATTGCATTCACTGATCCTGTATGTTTTTAACTCGTTTTAACTCGTTGCTCTCTCCACTCTCGGCCCTCATACACCAACACGAGTGCCGAGCTGCAGGCTTTTATATTCAGGTGACCATCTCCCGATTAGCAACAGAATTAACCACTTAATTAATTGGGAGATGGCCACCTTCTGCACGAAGTTTATTAATTATTCCTGGCAGAGGACGAGCACCAATCTCGCCTCTGCCAGAACACGCTTTAAAAATAAACAATAAACAAACCCTGCGGCGCTTTGCCGACACATAAATAACAAAATAAATAAATACATAAATAACAAAACATAAGGTGCTGCGTCATCTATACATTTAACAAATACAATAATAATAATAATAATAATAATAATAATAATAATAATAATAATAATAATAATAATAATAATGCTACAAAACAAATACAGGGGCGGAGGGGACCCCGTTCTAAAATAAAATAAACAAATCAATGTACAGGGCTGCTTGCCCTGTTACAGTCACTCAAAGACATTTCTGCTCCAGTCACAAAAGCGTCATGATCCCGGTCATTAGCGGGGTGGGGGTGGGGGGATGTCAGCAGCTCCCTTTATAGTGACATTCTCCACAGGGACACGCCCACCTGCCAGTCAGGCTTTCTGCATTATCAAAGTGAGACTAAAGGCAAGAGAGTCATTTCATTATTAGTCTCCTCTTAAACACCTTTGAGAGCTTCCCTGCTGACAATTGTCTCCTGTTAATTGCTGCTGCTGCTGATGAGATGCTATGAGTCTGATTTATTTATTTTTTTATTACAGGAAGCTTGCACAGGTACAGAAGGTGAGACAAATAATAATATTCAAATTAATCTCACCCTTTTAGTCTCATACTGATTATGCAAAAGCCCTATTTATTGGACCTTTAACATTCAGTACCCGAGGTGCAGTTGGGTTTGAGCTGGGGAACGATGCTGAAGCAGAGTGAATTAGAGGCAGTGTTAGCTGAGTTAGCTGAGAGGAGGAGACAGTAGGGGCTGTGATCAGAAACAGCAGGGGGCAGTCGTGTACAGGTTGCGTAAGTTATCTGTTGTTGGATTGAGGCAGATGTATGAAGGGAGAGTTGCTAGATCCCTTTACCCAGGCATGTCCCTGTGAGAAAGCGAGACTAACACCCTCCTGCAGAGCCAGGCTTTTCCAGTACAGTGTGGAAGTCATTCCAGGCGCTCCTGCTGGCTGCTCTCCAGTTAACCAGGCGTGCTGTGAGCTGTAATGTGAATAATGTGCCTCCTCTCAGGGGCAGGCCCATTGGAAACCTCTCTGATGCTTTTCTCATCATAAATTATTGGCCCACAGAGTTGAATTCCAACTCATTTCTTCTTAATTGTTAAGCTGAAGATCTGTACACCGTAATAACAGTATTATATAGATAGTCATGGATTGAGACAATGCTGATCCTGTCTGACAAAGCTCCTTGGCTTGTAGAAGTGTGGGTACAAACAGAGTGTATGACTTTATACACATACACACTGGACTTTATACACATACATACTGGACTTTATACACATACATACTACATACATACTGGACTTTATACACATACACACTGGACTTTATACACATACACACTGGACTTTATAAGGCCTTTGATAAAGTGCCACATAACATCACGCTATATAATTAATACATTAATTAATACATTTTGCTTCATAAAGTCGAATGAAACCTGCTGAATAACTTTACGTTAACATATTGAATTACATACCGCTTTGTAGTTTTCCATATATTTAACAAAAAACTGACAAAAATTGAAAAATGTGACATTTCAAAATCTAACATGAAATAAGAAAGAACTTATTCTTACTAGCCCTGGGGTTAATGTGGTTGCTGTTCTCTGAACTCTCCTTCAAAGGCGCAATGTCCTTTTTGTAAAGTTGAGTGTGGCACAGCAGCAGCCCTGCCCTGAGTCTGGAGTCTGGAGTCTGGAGTCTGGAGTCTGGCTACAGGCATTGATTGATTGATTGATTGATTGATTGATTGGTTGGTTGGTTTTATTTTGGCCCTATTTCAAGACAACTTTTAAGAAAATCACACAGACCCATTCAGGTTTCAAGTTTTAATGAATTAGAGCAGTATTAGTACTCCTTCGGTTTATTAAATGCTTAAAAATGGATCGCTACAGACCACATCAGATCCCAGCTGATAGGCAATCTGGGTGAGCCAGTGCCTTACAGATTCAACAGCATTAATACTTCAATACAATTATTAGATGTTTCACCCTTAGACCAATTTTCCTCAGCTGAACACAAGCAAATCTGAACACCTTCTAGTAGGATCTAAAACTCAACTTAAGAATCTAAATATAGCTGCCCTAAACCTCGGAAACTGTCTGCTGCTGCCTTCCCCCACAGTACGAAGCCTTGGTGTACTTCTTGACAGCAACCTCTCCTTTGATGCCCACATCTCCTCTGTGGTCAAATCGTCCTTCTACAATCTTTGAAACATCTCCAAAGTCCATCCCTACCTTTCCCTCCCAGATGCAGAGATACTTTGTCATGCATTTGTCTCCTCTCGACTCGACTACTGCAACTCTCTTTATGGTGGCACGCACCATAAATCGACTGCAGCTAGTTCAGAATACCACTGCCAGGATCCTTACGGATGTAAAAAACGTGATCACATCACCCCTCATCTTGCCCAGCTGCACTGGCTACATGTAAAGTTCAGGATTATTTTACAAACTCTCCTGCTCACCTACAATGCCCTTCATCACACAGGTCCCGAGTAACTCCTCAACCTGCTGACCCGCTATGTCCCTGTCCTCCGACTCTGGACTGCTTGTTATCCCCAAGCATAAGTGCACCACACTTGGAGGACGCTCGTTCAGCTTCATGGCTCCGACTCTTTGGAACTCTCTCCCAGCTTTGGTGTGTGATGCTTCCACCGTCGCTCGCTTTAAATCAACTCTCAAGACCCATCTGTTCTCTCTTGTTTTCCATGCTCTTTAAACCTGATATCTGCTATTAGCTGCTGTGTTGCTGCTACTATTTCATGTATTATGTTACTATCATGTATTATGAACTTTCCACCGTATTTAATGTACTAGTTAATGTATTATGCTACTATCATGTATTATGAATTTCTCTGTATTTAAAGTATTATGGATTTTCTTGTTGTTACTGCATCTTGTAAAGCACTTTGTGATGGTGGTCCACTATGAAAGGCGCTATATAAAATAAAGATTGATTGATGTCACTCTCTAAAGTTAAAATATAATTCCTAACCCCATAGCAATGCTTCAATATTAAGTGAGATATAAATTCAAGATTATGCTTACCTCACAATATATGGAAGTGTAGTGTAGAATATAACATAAAGACAAGCACTGTCTTCCAAGGCAGAGGCTTCTGAATACGACCAAACAGCAACCAGCTTTTTCAGAGATCTTCAGAGAATGGCCCAAACAGCTTGAGCCATCAAGCTGAATGATACTTGACTGGAGTCTTGCCTCGACTTTTATAGAACTTTTCCTCTGCTTTGTGCATCAGAAGACTTAATATATAAATATAAACATTTGGTCAATTTTGGCAGCTCTTATCTTTAAGTGAATAATGTATTTAAAAAGTCTCGGTAACTCCTTTGAAATTAATTGGATATGATCTCATGTCCTCTACCTTCCTAATTTCTAAAATATATGAGGTAATCTTCAAACTGATAACATATTACCAGTACCACAGAGTCCTTATTACTTATTAAAATTCAAGTATATATATATATATATATAGAGAGAGAGAGAGAGAGAGAGAGAGAGAGAGAGAGAGAGAGAGAGAGAGAGAGCGCGAGAGAGAGAGAGAGAGAGAGAGAGATATGTTTTTAATACCAGCTCTGTTTAGTTACTCCAGCCTGGGTCTAAAATATTTCCCTCTTAGCAGCGAAGACATGCTTTTCAGTGTGTATTTAATAAACTTGTTTCTTTTCATTTACATGTATGTGTTCAACAAACTTGGCTTCTCTCTAGCTAAAAATCCCCTGCTTCAATAGACCTTGGACAATTTATAAATAAAGACTCAAAGAGGCTCACTTTCTAACCAGAGTTTACTTTGAATTAATATGAAACTCTACTGCCAGCACTTTTCCAAATCCACTGCATGAAATCATGCTTTGGCTGGACCCAAGAAACTGCCCTACACTATCCTGTCCACTGATAAGAGAAAAGGCTGACATCCCAACTTTCACTGCCAAGTTCTCATTCGTTTTATAATATAACGAGGTAATGAGAGTAAGATCATTTTCTCTATTTCCTAGTACCGTGAGTTAATATAAAAATTAGACATTGTAGAGAGACCTTGGATCCGAGACCGCTTGACCAGCAAATCCCGCTTTAAGTTGTCAAAATAAATTTTTCCTTATCTGCTAATGTCCACTATTGTCTCACTCATGCAATGCTTTTGTTAGTAAAATATAACAGTTTATACATAGCCAAGGGTCCTGAATGAGAGACGCAATTGACCAGCAAACCAGCTTTGAATGTCCCAGTACTGCTTTTAGGTAGGAAGGCAGAGCTGAGGGGTACACTGCAGGAAATCTACTGACAAAAGCTTGTAGCTTTATGCATGTGCCCAAGTTAGTAAACTAGGTTACAGCTTTCTATTCAATTGCTTCACTTTTAAAGTGAACACTTTTCTAATTTAATTAAATTAAATTCTCGCTTCTGCTTTTCTCTTCAAGGTTAACACAGGCTTCTGCTCAGGCAGCTCTTAGATAAGGACAAACTTATTTCATTTCACAGGTGTTACTGGTCAGTTTCCAAGAACCAATAAGCACTGGCACACAGACATGCTTTTTTTCTAACATTAGGTCAATGCTTGCTCTCCATTTTCTGCAATAATTTTTCTGCTGACTTTAACCTTGTTAGCTGGGCTTCCGTCTTTATATTCTCATTTCCATCATCAGTGAGAAAACTAAGCTGGTTCTATCAAAGAGCTTTGCATCTCTACCACATACACCTTTCACACAAAAGGTGCTTGCACCTTGTACAAGGGAGGAAGGGTTTTTAGGGTCACAAGTGACAACAGCCAGATTCTGACCAGGAACTACATGTAAAACACTGGCAGACACAAATTAAATTCCCAGCTTAGCAATAGAGATCCATTTCATTCTCCACTGTACAGACTACAGCAAAATATTCTCTCAGTTGAACGTTTCTAGAAGGTAGAACAACTTTGTATGCACAACGTATTGCAACCTGCCACTGAAATGCAGAGCAGGTGCACAGACCCCTCAATGCAGCGGTTCTGTATATTATTAGCGTTATTTGTTGATTAACTTTGGCAATACCTAATCTAATAAAGATCGGAATTTAAGAGGGAGAGGGGATATAAAGCGAGGAAAATCGGTAGAAAGACAAACAAGACAATAGGACTGTTAAAAATAAGAGAACACTGAATAGAACACACGCACACTTTCACAAACACAACAGTGATGTTCAATAAATGATCATAGTGCTCGACTACGACTCCTTCGTAGGGCTGGGGTTTTCCTGAGGGAGGTGGCAGGCAGAAAGCAGGACAGGGTAATTGATTGTCTGAATTATAATAAAGAGCTGCCGACACCATCTCATCCATCATCTCCCCAAGAAAATTACACCAGTTCAGCTCGCAAATGAGGGACTCCAATACTGTGTTGGATTTGTAATTCCAATTGTGAGTGTAGCCCTGGAACACGACGCTCCTGTGCAGTGCAGTCTATAGGGAATCTGCTGCTGATTTCATTATTGAAGGGTTCTTGTGACAAAGTTTGAGATCAGTCACGAGGACCCAGGTTAGCGTTGATGGTCAGAATGTCCTCCTCTTGTTCAGAATTTACTTCTGTGGAGACAGACTTAGAAAAGAGGATAGGAGGCTTTACAGAGAGAGTGGTAAGGGTAAGGAACAGGTTACCTAGTCGTATTGTTCATGCTGAATCACTGGGATCCTTTAAGACCCAACTTGACAGTTTAAGCACCCACTGAGCTCCACTGATCAGATACTAACCTTGTTAACACGTTTCTTCATCTGCAGTTCCTTTACTTATTAGCATGAACAACCTTGTGAATAGGTTTGAGGAAGCAACAGCAAAAACTAAAATACTGGAGATTCAACACAAGAAAAGGGAATCAGGTATAATCTTGCTGGTGCTGCTAATGAATTGTATTGTAATGCTTTACTGAACACATTAACACATATGGAAAATAATAGGCCGCCAACCAATCTTGGCACAGACAAATAAATGCAGAATGACTGGGGCTGGGGCATTTGTTGTTAGTTTCTTCAATGATGGCTGCCCATACCCCATTATCACAGCCATCAGAGCTGCACGGGTTTGTTAGTGTTCGACCCACAGACAGGCTCCATCCTTAACCTCCAAAGTGTGATACCATTTGCAAACAGGCTCCTTTCAAACTCAATGATAGCCTATGGGGATTCGTGTTTGAGTTAAAAAAAACAGACAACAAACACCACATCTCTCTTTGCCACTACTCAGTTTTAAACTTTATGAGGTCGGAACATTTAAGGAATTGATTCCAGCGCCTCAGACTCATTCTGGTTACTTTGGTTAAAGCATAACACATACAAACTGTTTCTTCTTCATTACATTGCTCAGACAAGCTGAGGGGAATTCAATTTAGGCTATTAAATACAAATCTATTGATTGACCCACCTATTATTTACACTTGGTAAGGAATAATAAGAAAGACTGTTCAAAGCTCGAGAAACCTTGCTTATCTATAATCTAGTAGAGAAACGAGGATATTGGAAAAGTAGCCTGTATACACAGACCCTCAAGAAATAATGTAAAAAGTGCTACAATGCCTCACTGTTTAAGCTGCAGTATAATTTACAATCTTTCCACAATGGCACCAGACAAGGCATTACAAAAAAACAGGGGTAGCCCTACTTTGAATGTATTTGTGTTATCATACACAACATGCAGAACTCTTAGAATAAGTTTGGGTTCATTCCTGTCACATAGCCATGGCTACATGCATTTCAACTGCTTTTGCACTATCAGGAGCGGTCTTCCTCGATAGCAATAAGCAAAAATACAGCAGCCAAAACCTGATCTCTGTACCTGATGATTCAGGCTAACGAACAGTACATTAACAAAATATGTTCTTATAATGATTTGTTATGTGTTTTAATTTAAGGTGGCCGTGGCTCAGTTTCAATAGACAACATCATCCAGGAGTTTACCCAAGTCCCTAAATCCTCTTGAGTATATCATTTAAAAAACAGTATTTTTATTTTCAATTTAGAGAGCCCAATTATTTTACCCTAAATTTTTTCCCCAATTTAGAATAATAAATTCCCCTTATTGTAGCAATTTCCCACACAGTTCAGGAGAACCGAAGGTTGGTTCGGCGTCCTCCAATCCCACGATCAAGCCAGATTCCTCTTCAGAGCTTACCACTGAGATCTGTAGTCCTAAACCTTCATTTTAGTTTGGTTTGGTAACACTTTTCTTTGCATGGCATAAGTATTTAATTGATATGCAAAATAAATACAATCATGTTCACTGTGTAGAGTGTGCAGACAGAAATGTGTGTCAGTTAAATAGTTACATGAAATGCATGCTTTACATTTTAGTAATACTTAACATAAGTCATACTACATACTATATAAAACAGTCAGTGCCAATATGAACTATTATTATTATTATTATTATTATTATTTATTTCTTAGCAGACGCCTTATCCGGCGACTTACAATTGTAAGCAAATACATTTCAAGTGTTACAGTACAGGTAATACAATAAGAGCAAGATAAATACAATGACAAGTTCAAGCAAGTACAAGTGTGACAAAATACAATTCAATAATACAGCAGATAAGTGACAGTGATAGTTACATCAAGATATGATTAAATACCAAATACTACAGTTTAAACACATGGCAGATTACAGTACTCTGAAGTACAGGATTAAATGCAGTAAAATAGGGGCAGGTAAGAGTAAGTAAAGCAAATTTAAGGAAGGGTGAAAGTGTCCCAGGGGAAACAGAGGAGTTCTACAGGTGCTGTCTGAAGAGGTGAGTCTTAAGGAGGCTGGAATGTGGTCAGGGACTGGGCGGTCCTGACATCTGTAGGTAGGTCATTCCACCACTGCAGAGCGAGGGTGGAGAAGGAGCGGGCTCTGGAGGCAGGGGAGCGTGAGGAGGTAGAGCCAGTCTTCTAGTGCAGGCGGAGCGGAGAGGTCGAGTGGGGGTGTAGGGAGAGATGAGGGTCTGGAGGTAGCTGGGTGCAGTCTGGTCAAGGCATCTGTAGGCTAGTACAAGAGTCTTGAACTGGATGCGGGCGGTGATCGGTAGCCAGTGGAGTGAGCGGAGTAGTGGAGTTGCGTGGGAACTACAATGCCCTCAAACAGTTACATTATTTCCAGGGATTCATTTGAGTAGGAACACAGTGCATCCCAGATCTGGTACTGAGGCAAGAATTATACAGTTTGCAAATTAACCGTCTGAGAAAAGAAACAACTTATTTTTTTGTAGCAAAAATAAATACTATTTACATATCATTTACAAAATTGTAAAAATCCTGCTTTCCTGTTCCATGTAATGAAACTGTAATGTAGCATTAAATTGTAGGATGTGTGGTCTATGCTTCATGCCCTCTTCTGTGGAGTGTGACCTGCACGCAATAAGAAAATCATTAGTTAAAACCGAAAACTTGGCCCAGGTTTAGAAAGTGAAGGAAATGATGTAAACCATGCATAGGTCCCAAGTTCCATCATCACCAGCTGGAATGCTGGTCCATACTATTTGCTGTGGATCAGCAGTGGGTCCCCCTTCCTCCAGTAGATTTTGGACCATGATTAATCTGACCTAAATTATAAAAATTACACTTCAAATTAATAAAAGAAAAAGAAAACAACAACATTGGTTCATTTAAAATGATGTAATCTGCAGTTTGAATGAAGAACCCATCAATGAATGGAGTATACATACAATCATATGTTGATCATGACAAACCAGTGACTGTACTACGTTTTATTTTGCAGGTTGTACAATGAATGTCAATTTGCTGGTCTGACCCGTGCAATGCCGGTCACTGGAGAGGTCTGCCATGTAAATGACGATGTCACTGTTAATCAAGGAAGTACTTGTGTTAACCAAGTTAAGATTTTAAAGACTTTCAACTGAAGGTCTCCTTAAGTCTTAAGTCTAGCTCCACTTAATTTCCAGCTGTGTCCCCTGGTCCTGGTTTCTGTACTGCTCTTTAAAGTAATTGTTAGGGTTAACTTGTCAACTCCTTTTAAGATTTTAAAGACTTCAATCATGCCTCCCTTGATTCTTCTTTGTTCCAGGTTAAATAGATTCAGCCGTTGCTGCTGTTGTGCTGGGTAAAAAAAAGCTGCATTGCAAAATGATTGTGAAGCGCCGACCCCACACATCACAAGCAGTGTGTGTCTTAACCAGGACTCATCTGCATTCGTGGTAATAGAGCTTTTTTGTTATCTCATCTCACCGACAGGGTACAGAATCCGTAACAGCAGTATAACACCTCCCATCACACAAGATCAATTTACTTACATTACTATCTGGCATTGTTGAGATTGGAACTTGCCATTCATGATGCAACTACAGAAGTATCTATTATGAACCGCTTCAAAGCCTTCATGGATAAACTATACTCACTGTATCATGAAACACCAAAACAGTTGCGTGGCATTGTTGGAACCGGAGGTGCTGCGGATCAGACGTATTCTTGCTACGAGGTGGGTTGCATCCAGCTTTCGGGCTGTTAAAGCAGTGTGGGAGACTTCCGTTGATTTGTGTGATCATTTTTCACAAAGCAGAGCAGGGTAAAAGCAGGGACTCGAAGGACAGAACTGTTTATCGTGGATTGAGGAAACATCACAGCAGTGGAATTTGTGCTGAATCGCAGGCTAATGTGTGATGCTCTGCAAGACTTTCTCTTGAAATTCACTCACAGGGCATTACAATACACACCTGTTTATTTCTCACTTCTTATGGTCATACACATCTCAAAACATAACATTTTCCCAGGAAGTCATTTAGTGATATCTTGAAATGACTTCCTGTTAATTTCGAGGTACACTAAATGATTTAGAGATATCTCCAAATGAACAGGAATTTATTTCGAGATATCTCTAAATGATTTTTGAGATATCTCTATATGAACAGGAAGTTATTTTGAGATATCTCTAAATGACACCACTGGTGGTGGTGGCGGACCAAGCCTGAAGGTAGCTAAATACAAGCCTCACACCGGGACAAACCAACAGATTAGGAGGTTCTTGAATCGGTCACCTTCAGCTTTACCTTTCCTTGTTGGCGTTTCTACCGGGACAGTGTTTGGCGACTTGGATTAAGTACAGGACCTACAAACTGAGTTTTCTAGGCCTTTTGAGGCCCAGGTGAATATACTGGAACTATCGTTTCATCAAACTGCTGCTTATATTGTTTGGGACTATGTTGTGATAATATATTGTGTGGAGTGGAATAACTGTAATGCTAATAGCCCCCTGAAGTCACAAGTAGCTGTTAAAATATTTTATGGAAGGTTGTAGTGGTTTTACTCTGTGCACAGTTTTAAGTGTTTTTAGAATAGGTTTTGTATGAAGATAATATGCAAGGTGATTGAAAGGGGGGAGTTGCAAATTGTCTGATAAAAATAAGTTGTATTTGATTGTCTAAATTTCCTTCAATAAAAAAATTATTTTTACTTGCATGTTTGTGTGGTTCCTGTACACTCATTGGGAAGGTCCAGTTGGAAAGTCTGAAATCCAAACCAATCTGTGGGCAAATGGTTATAAAGATAATTATAAAAACACATATGTACCTGGAATGAACAGTTTATAGTATGATGGAACCCAGACATTCCTTTAAAGATATATGGAAATGATTTAAAGATATCTCTAAATGTTAAGGTATCTTAAAATGCAATTTGAGATATCTCTAAATGATCATTTGGCTTGCCATATACATGGACACATTTGCAGACTGGATCATTTGCTTTGTTGTTTTTAACAGCAGTCTTGATAGTCAGAATTCGATCCAGAATGTCTGTAGACAGTTGATTTCTTATGTCTATTTCTAGATTCATCTGAGAAAAAATGTCTTCCAATTCTGCAGTACTGTGTGTCAAAGCCAACAAATTAATGGCAAGCTTGGCAAGTGTAGGAAAACGTGGCTCTCCGCTAGGTGTAGACAAGAGTGCAATTGTGTGCCAGAATTAGTCAGTGCCAGATCCCGTCTAAGATCTGTCAAGTCAGTCACTTGGTACGACATAAATTCATTTTCTAGGCTATCCAACATAATTCCAAGAACAATCTGTAGGGAAAAGCATTGCAAGCTGGACGATATCTCCCGAGCTCGCTGTGCTGTGGCTACTTAGTTGAAGAATGTGCATACTAATTTCAGCACAGTATTGCTAATTGGCATTTTTCTTTTGATACTTTTCACTGCCATCACATAAGGTGTAGGTATGTGTCATTCGAGCTGATTGGGGTGGAAAGCCACAAAGCAATACAAAATATACCATCCTTTAATTCGATCCAAACCCCAGACATTTTTTAGTTATTTTATGGATTTATGTAAATTTACAGATGGTTGGCAACCTTTCTGCCAAAGAACACTGCCTCACCATGTGACCTCGTCCAAGATGGCGGACAGGCCTAGCTGTGAAGGAGTGGACTGACAATCACAACCAGCAGGTTCATTGTGTTACCACACCATGTAAAACATCAAGATTTAAACCCACATGATCACAAAGAGTTTTAGTTTTCTTACTTATACAAGCCAACAATATAAAAAGAGCCACCAAGCTTCGACGGAGATCGGAGATAAGCTGTTTATAATTCTGAAACAGTACTGAAAATGATTGTACCGGGGGAAAAAAACAGGAGCAAGGTGTATTGTTTTAACTTATATAGAACTGGCTTATAAAGTGCTATCCAAGATTTAAACTGTTTCTTCCTGGTATCTAATAACTTCCTGCAGTCACATGACCTGATTGCAGCTTGGTCATCAGAGTGAAACTGTAATACAGCACAGGAAGTGATTTAGTTCCAGGAAGTTCCAGGATTTTTTTAAAATATCATTAATATTCCATTATTTAGTATTTGAGGACCAGTGATTATTCTGCTTGTATGAAGAGGGAAGACATTGGATTGTATAAGCTTGGTCAGCACTCCTGATTCATGTGGATGACATCTTGATTCTTGCAAATGTAATGGATCGCCTCCTAGCAGCTAATGAGTTAATAATACTGACATTAGCATTAGACACACACCTGCCTCTTGACGAGGGAGTTTGCTCTTTAGTTCAATGGTGGTAAGATGTTGGTTTGCGTCTAGCCCTTGCCTCTCCATTCAGCCCATGCCTCTCCATTCATTCCTTGCCTCTCCATTCATTTTCAAACAGTGTGTCACACCAGCTGGTCTAACCGTGGGAATTCCCTTTTTGAAAGCCTGCCGTATTGTTGAACTAAATTTAAAACTGAGACTCCTAGTCGACACATTTGTCATTGAATTTATTACATTTCTTCTAGTATTTCTAAATTTAGCACTACTGAGAGTGTAATGATTCGGAGTGATAGTAAATATCAGTGCCATTGCCAGTCACACCTAGACAGGTGTTTCAATGTCAGCTAGGTTCACAACAGCAGTGTGTTTGCGACTGGATGCAGATTTGGAACATGCTGCGCATTTACACACAGCAGGGTGTGGGGAAACAAACAGAATTGAATTTGAAATGGAATCACATTCAAATGTTGTATCTTAACAAACTTTAGGGCCATGTCAACTCAGGAAGTACCTTTAACATAATGACTCATATATTCATGTAAACAATTGTACAGAGACTAGACTAGATTCAAAATGAATGAGAGGAAAACCTTTGCCTTTGTTTTTCAAAACTTCTGTTCCGTGCAGCCACACTCGACTCTGATACGCTGACCACCTGAGCGTGAGGTCAGTGTATTACAGCAGTGTTTCCATAGTGATGTTATAATCAGCCCACATAGCTGGGATTCCTGATTTTAGGTTATAACCTGTATAACTCCAGAGACTACTTATTTTTGGTTTTCTTAAACCTCTATTCAGATGCAGTAGAGGTACAGTGTACCCTACATGTGTGCTGTTATCTGATTGCACTTGATTGCATTTTTTATATATTATACACATTCCTCAGATCAAGGCTTAAACAGTATACATTAATGGCATCATACCAACTTCTAAAAGTTTACCCCAGTAAATATACATTTTATTTTGCAGTTTTCCTCTGCTTTTGCCCTGGCTGTACTATATTCATTTTCCTATTTTTTTTTTTTTTAAATATGCTTTAACAGGAATAGAACTGTGTAATAAAAAATCTTTAATGAGCATGTTTTTCATTATGTACCTGTCCTTAGTAGTCCCCATTGAAGCCTGGATGCGAGTCCTGCAATAGAGAGCCTCTCCTCAGCCTCAGTCACCCCCTGAACCTGGCCCAGGCTCCCAGGTATTGTGGTCCTGGCAGGACTGTGAAGCAGTTAAAGAGTGTGAACTCAGGGCTGGCAGGCAAGTGGCTTGGTTGTGGGATCAGAGGAACTTCAGTTCTCCTGAGCCGAGTGGGAAATTGTTGCAGTGGGGGAACGTAGTTGGACCATCTAAATTGTGGAGGAATAATTAGACATTAAATTGAAATGAGATCAGCCACCCAAGATTACTGGATTAGTGGTGTCTTGCTAATTATTATAAATAAACATACTGTATATGAACACTCACCAAACTTTTTTAATTGATACAATATCTCCCTTTTGTCACTGGAAGAAAAAGAACAGGGTCATTTCAATTTATCTGACAGGAGAGTGGCGAAGTACAGAATATGATATGAAACTACAATATTATCCTTAATTAGTAATGAATTTGTTATGAATCAGCATCTCGGCCCATTGAATTAAACATGAAGTAAAAATGCACTAGCCATCTTTACGAACAAATGATACTGGTGCTCATACTAACAGCAGCATATCAGGGAACTGCAGAGAGGGCTTCCCCATTGATTTGCTCATCAGAGATGTTTCAGAGTAAATCAAACATGTACTAAACACTGACAAGTGGGGCAGTGATCCTACCACCAAACTTAATTAAATGGTAGGAAGATGGGTGTGAATGTTTTGATGAATACATCTTAAAAAAACACCTTCATTTGGCCAGCGTCAGTACTGAAAATGTGTGCCATTCTGGAGCCCTGACACAGATGGTAATCCTCCTGTGTGACAGCCATCTCGATGTGCAAGCCACAGGCACAGCATGGGCTGTGCAGAGAAGGGTGCTTCAATGTGTACCTTAATGTACAAAAGGAAGGGCTTACTGGGATACAAATAAAAAGACATACTGTATCTTTACCCACTCCACCTAGGTATTCCTCAGACACCATGTCCTTTGCAGCCTTATTGACCAGACTCCTGATCTATAGGCAGAAGCAGACTGACCCAGTGTCCTGTTCCCTGGATCAGGGATCTTCTGTGCCTGCTTCAACTGGAAAAGGTCCTGGCTGTGCACAGTGGCTGGTCTTTGATGGGGATTCCACAGAGAGCATCACACTGGTTAGAGAGGCATAAACATCAGGGACTGTGTCTCCTCATGATGCCAGGTGCCAGTGAGCTCAAGCGGACACTTTGCAGGGTGACCGTTGTCCTCCAGTTACTGGAGTAACGAGAACATTGGCTTGGTCTTTGTAGTGTTAGTGAGTAGAGCCACAGTGCCACCTACTGACAGTAATTTATTGTGCCTCTGTATCTGTAAAATTGATGATAAAATGAACACCCCAGCACTTTGAAAAGCACACAGCTAATTTAAACACTAAGCACACACAACACCAGCCTCTATTACTTTATCAGTGCTTACTTACTGCAAAACAGCCACGTGAGCCTGTCACTGTGATAGGTGCTGATGGGTGTGTGTGTCTGTCTGTGCTGCTACTGTGTGTCTGTTTTAGGTCATGTGTCTGTTTGTAAATGTTTAAGTGTTTGAGTGTCTGTGTGTGTTGCAGTATGTGTTTCAGAGTGTGTGTGTGCGCCTGTGTGTGTTTCACTATGTGTGTGTGTGTGTCACTGTATTTGTGTGTATCATTCAGTGTGTGTATGAGAGCATGAGTGTACAGTATCAGCTTGTTTCAGTGTGAGTTTGTCAACGCGTATAAATGTGTTTGTGTGTGTGTGAAAATGTGTGTGCCTCATACCACTGCTTATCAGTATCTGTGTGTGTATAATTATTTACCTGGTTAATATATCAGAGTGTACTATATATATATATATATATATATATATATATATATATATATATATATATATATATATATATATATATATATATATGTAGTATATGTGTCTGTGTGTATGTCTTTGTGTCTCAGTGTGTGTGTGTATGTCAGTGTGTGTGTGTATCATTGTCACTGTGTGAGTGCGTATCTATGTGTGTCTGTATCAGTGTGTGTGTGTGTGTGCCAGTGTGTATATAAGTGTGTGCATTTGAACAGAGGCCTGTGCTGATTAGAGTGACAGATGAACAGGGTCCCTACTTTGCCAACCCCGCTAACACCCCATCCATCACAGGACGGGGAATGAATTTGAGTGATCAGATCTGTGGCTCCCCGACTCCCTGCTGCAGCCGCGTCCTTCTCGGGGAGCTGTCTAATAGAATGTTTGTGGATTTGATTATGAGCCATCTGCCTGCCTGCCTGCCTCCACACAACACAATTAAAACATTACTCAACAGCCGGCACGCTGCTCCAGCTCTCCTTTGCTGGCTACTTTCAGAGAATTCCAATTATCCTAATGAGAAAAGCAGAGCTCTGAGCAGAAATGCGCTTGAACAGGAGGGCTGCGGATTACCGGAGGGACAGGCAGGCCTGATTTTGCTAGTTTGCTTGAAAAATCCTTTTTGATTAAATGAGTGCCTGCAAAAGGTGTCGGAGTTACAGCACTGGAGGCTGACTTGTCTATTTGACACACATAGCAGGTTTGGCATCTCCATATAGAACCAGCTGGAGAAGCTGCTTTGCAAAAACAAAGAAGCAAGAACAGCACCATACAGACAGATAGAGCTGATTACTAGAATTGCCAGGCGGTTTGAGTTTGGTTTTGGGGTCTATATGTTTGGACGTTCTTTGTCAATAAAGCGAAAGGAACCTTTAGAGGAAGCAAAAACTCCAGAATGGAAGTGTTAAGTGATATGGAATTGGTCTAGAACAGACTAGAAAATTTAAAGTCCAAAATGTATTGTTGAAGACTTCCTCTATTGCAGTACATTTTGTCTGACCCATTCCATACAATCACACAAGTGCCTTCTACCTTCTGTAATGAGTTTGTCTCCACTCAGTTTAAGTCCTCTGTTGTCAAGCTGGCCTCTAAAGTCCTGGTCTCTACACTGTCCTTGAAATAGTGGCAAGATTAGGATTTTACAGGCTTCAGTCAAGTCTCCTCTAACTCTTCTTTGTTCTGGGCTGAATAGATTCAGTTCCCTCCATTTATCTTTATGAAGCCCTTACTTTCTGAGAGCAGAGTGTCTGTGTGCTGTGTTTCATCAGTAAGCAGTGGTTTAGAACAGGTGACATTAACTAGTGCCTCTCTCATCCGAGTTCTATTTGCCGTTCTGTTATTGAGTAATAACAGAACCTCCATAGAAAACAATGGGAGAGTAGTGTCTGGTTATTGTCTAATATATTTCTATCAATGGGAAGAGTCACACTGGCTGCACAAGTGAGTGAATTTGGAAATGGAATGATTTGGGGTATTTTTTTTTTTCTCACTCTCCCCAGGAGCGTGTGTCTTTTATGTGGAAATGACCATGGACGAAGAGTTAGTTATTGCTGTGTTTGGTGTGACTCCTGGAGCAAAAAATATTTTCTTGCCTCACTTCCAACAAGTGCGTTATACAACCTCTTTTGCCTAGACAGTTTTGCCTATCCAGTTTTATATTGCCTCCCACACTACCAGGAGGCAATTCAAGACTGTACAAAGCCAAGTCTTCTGACTCTACGAAGCCAAGTCTTCTGACTCTACAAAGCCAAGTCTTCCTCCTGGTAGACCTGTTCTAGTTCTACGCCCTCCATTTGGTATTTAAATCCAACATTGTTGCGACCAGCATGTAACATTTTACATTCATTAGCTTTCATTTGCCACTTTTCTGCCCAGTTGCGTATGTGGTCTAAATACAGTAAGACTTCCATAACAGGAGAGTGTTCTCTATCATACATGTAGAGTCTGCTTGCTTGCCAATTATGTTGCTATCCCTGAAGAGATCACCATCCCCTTTTCAAATACATGCAAAGGATTTTAATGAGCTAGCCATCTCACAAATCTATTGTCAAGTACGTTGACTGCCCAGTAACCGCACAGAAATGCCTGATTTATGACATATTTTGGTATTCCTGAATAGATAAGTCTCTCTCTCTTCAAAAATAATATTTTAATATGCAAAATGTCCCACAAGTGCAGTGGTAAATGTCGTCCACTTTCTATGAATGCAGAAAGTCTGGGTGGGGTATCATCTTCATTTTATCCCCAAAACGTGTTTCCGTGTCTGTGAATGCCTAGACTGGTAACAGACTGGAATTCATGAAATAGTTTAGAGTTTCAAAGTTTTAATGTATTCCAAATGTTACATATTTAGAAATGTTGCTAAGCATTTAACCATTGTCAAAGTCAACATATACATGTCAAATACAGGTCAGCTGTATACATTAATGTTGTACCCATGTAGTCTTTTTTTATTGGTTACAAATGTTTAAACACATTTAATCTTAAAGTTTAGACTTTTAGGAAATGAGATGAAATGTTCCTGCCACAGTCTGTGCTTGTGAGGCTGTCTGACAGGGGTGCTCAGACCAGGGCTGAGATGCCTCATTGCAGACAGTGCTATTATACCTTCTGAGAGCACGAAACTTACACCAAACTCTTAAGAGAAAAAAAAAAGAACATACCATTGGCCTGTAGTTATGTTGAAACTGTACTCCACTGATTGTTCCTCTCCCTGGCTAACTCGTTTTATTTGGGGCAGAATATGCAGTTGCATCTCATTAGATCTCTTATGTATAATAAAGTCTACAGTGCCACCTACTGGTAACATTTAAAATCTCTGATATGCTGTGCCGTGCACTTCAAATAAAATAAAGTAAAAAGAAATGAAGTGCTTATACAGATGTTTCTTGGTTAAAGTTTGATGTATTTTAACCTATAATATAAATATTATATTATATAGAATTAACCAAGGATAGGTGATAGGCAGTTTGTTGCAATAGCCATTGACAGAGTCGTATAAAACCATACTCTATGATATAAATAAATACATTGTACTGTGGGGATCACCGTGCAGTCAGACCTAGCCTTGTAAGACACCTTACAAACAGCACCTGCTGTTACAAGTTCAATACTGGAGTACCAGAACATCGCAATGCTCCAATATTGAACAAATTTTCATTTCTCTATCAGAATAAACCTGGTAATATCAGAGCCTGCAGAATCCTAGTGGCCAGCTGCTTTTAGTACTTCCTAATTTCAAAGGGATCACAGTATGCAGTCAACTTTCAACACAGAAACAAGCAGGCAGGTAAACAGATTGGTCACACCGAGCCCAGCTGTTTCAGCACCATTCACATTATCTTTTGAACATCTCTAAACAGGCAGTGTAATGGCCCCACTTTTTTATTCATGTAGCAGATAGTTCCTACTGTGATAAAACTGCAAAGCCAAGTTTGCTCCAATTGTGTCTTGTTTATGTATTCCATTTTTACAGCCCTGGCCCAGTTCAGTATCTAACCGGGTCCCTTTTGTAGATCTCACATCCTCATAGGGCTAGCCCTTTAAGTTTTTTTAGTACAGTGTTTTTGGACAGATAGAAATTAAAACAGACACTTAAAATATATATTTAAAAAATGACAACAGGTTTAAAGAAGTCTTTTTATTTGAAAATAATCATTTTAAGAGTGTTCTGCTTCAAACTGTTTACTTAGCTCTTCCAGTATATCTCCTGTGACCTGATGGGAGTTCCTTAGCAGAACACACTTCACATGAAAGCTACTTCAATATACTCACTGGTTTAAAAATCAAAAACGAGGAGAAATTGCCTTATCATGCTGAAAATGAGTCATGATTCGCAGATCACAGTAATGAAATGATGCATATTCCCTCAGTAATTACCTTGTCTGTCTGAATGTGCTAATTGCTGTATTAATTCCTTCCTTAACATTCTGAAGGCATATTCGTCAGCCACACAGCAATCTAAAACCACTGCATTTACTACCATGTTACACGTTGAGATTGTGTACTTGTTGTATATTGAAGATCCAGTTTACCATTTTATCTGCCCACTATTCCTAGACAGGGGATAGGAGGAGGTTTACCCATTTCTGCAAATAAACACAACCCTTTCTAATCAATCCAAAAACAGTGGTTCTGTGAGGGGCAACATCGACATTTTAAATGTGTAATAACTTAAGTGCAACATTCTTATACCTGCCGCCTTAGTTTATTTTCTCCCAGTTCACTCCCTGTGTTAGTGTAACAGATCTCCTAGCAGCAGATGAGTTAATAATACTGACATCTCTACTACAGAGCTTGCTCTTTAGTTGAATGGTTAATCTATGAACTGCATGGTTAGTGGTTCACGTCCAGACCAATTCAATGAGATGCTATTGCTGCGGCTCCCAACGTGTGACGGATAAAAAAAAACTCCAATCTTATTCTTAAAATGTAAAAAAAGCAAATTGAACAAAGTCCTCTTTACGTCCACAATAAACTACACTGGACTAAAGAACCTAAAAGGTACAAATGGGAATGCCTTCATATAACTTGCAAAACATACACAGCACAGAAGCATGGGTTTGTCCTATACAGATCTGAAAACACAACACATATCTGATACTACGGGCTCAATTAAAGACACACAGCCCTACTGTTAAAAGGAAGGATTAAAAAACAGGCATTACTATGCACAGAACAGGAAGGACTGTTCATTACAAGGTAAAGGTAGTATTACCGAGACTAAGAGGGTCATTACAATGGGGTCCTCTTTCCTGTAACCCATGAATTGAACCATGTTGGGGCAAGAGGAACTGACTGACCTGGTTTGTGAGGGGGGGGGGGGGATGAATATCCACAGGGGGTAAAATCAGAAAACTCTTGAGTCAGATTCCAATGCAGAGAATGAGAAGATTTGTCTGCAATTTATTACATTATTGTTTGACAAAGCATTGTAAACTATTAGTCATATCAGATTTGAATGTTAGCAAAGACTAACTTGAAATAGCATGTATGCTAGCAAGAAACTGAAGAAATACTGTAATTTCCAAGATGGTAAAAAGCTGAACCATAAAAACAGGGGTTTTAAATCTGAAGAGTGCAGTGTAAAGAGAGTAGTAACCTACTTTAACAATGAAATTCTCATCAAATCATACAATGTATCTGGGGCAGTTTGAGGTGTGAAGATATTACACCAAAAACAGAAGTCTCAAAACAAAAAAAAAAAAAAACACAATGAAATCTATGAACAATGCTACAGTTACCATGTTAATTTCACCTTTAATTGAACTACCATGAGTACTTTTGCAGAGCACTAGAACAGGACCCTGGCTTTGTTGCCAATGTGTCACTATCAGCAGCCATGCAGTGTGGCAAGGCAGTATATAAGGCTTGCATTAGTACAAGCTGATGAGTGCGGCACAGATCTGCTCCATACAGAAACCTGAAGGTCTGGAAGGAATCCATTGAAAAGCAGCCAGGTTAAAATAGTTAACTCACATTTGGGTTGAACAGAGAAAGGGGAAGGCTGTGTGGTCCAGTGGTTAAAGAAAGGGCTTGTAACCAGGAGGTCCCGGTTCAAATCCCACCTCAGCCACTGACTCATTGTGCGACCCTGAGCAAGTCACTTTACCTGCTTGTGCTCCGTCTTTCAGGTGAGACATAACTCTGCAGCGGATGCATAGTTCACACACCCTAGACTCTAAGTCGCCTTGCATAAAGGCGTCTGCTAAATAAACAAATAGAAACTGAAGTTCTGAATCCTTAGGGGGTATCAAACTATAAATTAAGAGACCTGATAGAAGTGGGTTAGTACAAAAGGAGATTGGAATGCAGCACAGCTTGGAACAAAAACAGACCAGAGGTTTGATGCAGATGTTTTATTTCAACATACAGAAAGAAATCAGAACTGCCTTGCTGGCAAGCCGCTGGAAGCTATCGCATTTCATCAATGGAGGCAGGAATGAGGAGCTCACTGCTGGACTTGGAGCAGAGTCTGGGATGACGCCACACACAGATGTAGTAGCCCAGAGACAGGGCTCCCAGGGGAGCAGCCAGGACAGGCCAGAGAGCGAGAGAAAACAGGAAAGGCTGACTCTCCACAGTGCCCAGTAGCCAATTCAATAAGGGTTTCTTCCTTTAGGACTTGCAGGGGAGCACACTTGGGACATTGCACTCCCCTACCGACCATGTCCAATTGTTCCACTAGGAACATTAAAGCTTATTCACAGCTTTGTGGCAATTCATGTTCTATGCCATTGACTTTGCAGAAACACAACATGCATTAAGTTCTTCAGCACAACCATAGGGGAACCTGTATTGCAAAGCTCAGGTCATGCAAACAATTGACAAGGAAGCCAAGTGCACACTGGATTGGAGACTGCAGGCTAAGGAACTCACCCTCCAGTGACAGAGCAGAGCTCCTCTGGTAGAATTCCTGGCTTCCAGCAGACAGCTCCTGAGGAAGGATCCTCAGGGGTCCCAGCACTGCAGTGTGTCTCAGCCCCTCTTCAGCTGCTCAGGAGAAAGGGAGCCTGGTTAGAAACAGGACCTGCTGCTGCTTTACAGCTATGCATGCAGTACCAGTCACTAAAACAGGGGGCAGTCTGAGGGTGCTGCTTGAAAAAACAGTCCGAGAAGCAAGATAACTGGTCAATAGGCCATTGAGCAGAGCACCAGCAAGATAAAAAACGCACCCGCTCTGGTTGGGAGGAGGAACGGTTCTGTAGTAACCAATACTGAGGCGCTGCACCCCTGGAGTAAACTTTGTTGGCTGCCATCCAATTTTAAAGTTGCTCAGTAGACCAGTATAATGAAGTTGTCCCACTCAGGACTTGCATAGACATGTGAAAATGCAGGAGTGAACTACACATGCACAGAAGGTTCCACATATCCAGGATTTGTTTAAGATGCTCTATAGTACAAGTAGTTCCCTAGCGACATGCACCCACCTAGTTCTCAGTTACTACAGACAGTGAGAATTCTACACAAAAGCTATAAGGAGGCACAGAACTGACTGTGCAGATTAAGAAACTCATCTTGTGTCACTGTGGTGTTAGTTAACTGGACCTCACAGCCCTGCACTCCCCTTGTACAGAGAGCAGCCTCAGCAGGCTCCAGTCCTTACCTCCTGGTTCTCTGGTTGAATGAACAGGCTTTCTTGGTGGGGTCATTCAGCTGGGCAGGGTCCCAGGCCAACAAGCAGCAATGGATATACACCTAGGAAGTAATTTAAAACAAAAGGAACACTAATAAAAGCAGCATTTGCTCTAGAACCTCTAAACTGAAGTTACAAACACAGCATCAGATACTCACATCTGTATTCAGTTGTGTAAACTTGAAGGCCTGGACAACCAGACGGATTTCAGAGGTCTGGACTCTGGGGAGAAACCTGGAGTTACCAGCCTGTCCATCTACAAAGCATCTGCAAGGAGAAAGAGCACTGAGAAGGCGGAAGGCACTTGCCAGGACTGCAGAAGGTAGGAGTGAGCAAGACTGTTCCAGGAGACTTCCTTTACAAAATTACATTCCAACCCTTTGTGTTGTGTGCACTAGTGGAAAGTTAGAACTTAAAACTTGAGGCTGGTTTCCACAAATCATGGACATCTTAACTAAATTAAAGCCCAGCTACAATCTATGCCTTCCCAGTTATTAGTTCATCTGAGCTTTTGCCATGTTCACAAAGCTGACCATTCAACACCCCTTCCTAAAGTCCAAGCAGGACTACTGTGCTCCCAATGCTAAACATTCAGATTTAAGATTGTGCCTTTACTATACAGCTTGCAGTGAATATCTACCCGTGGTTGGTGATGAGCGGGTAGGTCTGGCTTGAAGGGCTCAGCTCTGGAGTGCTAGCAGCGACACACTCTTCCATGTAGACCATCAGCGGCATGTGGAATTGCTGCTTCACTGCAGCCGCGATGTTGATGGGGACCCCAGGAAGAACAGACTGGAGGTGCGTGGGGCTGAGAAGTCATCTGCTACACTTTGTGTCTCAGGAGCATGAGAACAGCAACCCACCCAACTCATCTCACTAGCCAGGACAGCATTGACCAGCATCAGAGGAATTAGCCAAAGCATTTTCTACTCGACTAGAGGAAGTGACCCAATGAGCACCACAGGCCGCTCCCCCTACCAGGTTAGTTTTGCACTGGACACCTTTCTAAAGCAATAGACTGTACATTGCAGGACAGCAAACTCACCATTCATAATCCCCATGGTAAACTCCAGCTTCCCAAACCCAGAGGCATCCCCAAGTGCAGGGTTATACACTGGAGGAGTCCAGCCAGCAGGTCTGGAAAGATACAGGAAGAAAGCTTTAGTTAGAACAGCAACACATCAAGACAGTTTGCATTCAGCAGAAGACGCTGAAATTCATAAGCCATTTATTGGCAATATTTAATGCAAACTTACTCATGTTGCCTTCACAGCAAGGAAGCTGGTCTAGAATTCCTAATGCAGTAAATCATTTGATTGGGCACAGATTACTTTCAGTGCCATAAAATAGATTTAAATTAACTGCCCATTAAAAGGTAATAACTCCACAATTAAGTACATGAAAAATAGATTTTGTAAATAGTTCTCAAAAGGAAACCCACAAATTAGATACCATTAAGTCAAGTATCAGACATGTATGACTCAATACCTAAATAGCCCAGAGGCTTAACACATCTTCACAGGAGTTACAGCATGTTCAAGCCAAGTCCAACACTCACTTGGTATAGGTGCACACAATAGCCTGATTGAATGGAGTCTGGTAGAAGCCTCTCTGGGTGGGCTTGTAGGTCAGCACATTCATGTAACTGGTAACATTGGCAGTAAACTGGGCAAGACAGGGATAAAAAGTCACTGTTCAACAGACACTTGATCTGCAGTTCAAAGGCAAGACAAACCATTAACCTTTAGAAGACTGGTGTTACAGCACACACTGTATGTTAACAGTCTAAAACCAAAAACAATGTATTTAGTTTTTAACCCTTTGCGGTCCATTTATTAATTCTGCGTCAGGCTCGCCAGGTCTAATTAATTTTTACACGCGCATTTAATTTTAGACGCGCTGTTTAAAAGTATTTTTTTTTTTCCACAGTCAAACGGGTTTAAATGGCCCTGCAGATCAACAAAGCACTCACTAGGGATCTCCAGCCCCGCCCCACCCTTTCGTTTGCTATCGCTTTCACATATGCTACCAAATAAATAGTCGTACATACCGATCAATCGTCTCCTGATGACTCGTTTTAATCACCAAACTCCTCAATAATGCAATCCAAGTCATTATTTTATTGCTATAACATCTCAAAAAAGCTCTGCAAATGTCCGTGATAGTCTCTGTGCGATGATACTGTACTCCCAGCTTGTTTCCATACGACCGCCCCATCTGAAGAAGGGCTAGTATGACTATTCATGAGATACGCCTTTTTTTTTTTTTTAATCGGCTTGTCTCGGCTCCTTTCGTTCCCACTCGGCCATTGAATGGTTTTCTCGGCTTTTTCCGTTGAAAACCGACTTTTTTGCGTTTTAAAATGATGTCGGACAGGGTCCGACAAAGGACCTGGTGGAATATTGCAATGTCGGACCCAGTCCGACAATGGACCGCAGGAAAGTGCATTATGTTATGTATTGATTTAAGAGTGTTAGTTATTTGCTGCCACCTACTGGTAGTATTAGCTTAGCTCACGAAGCAGGCGCAGTCTTCCGTGTATGTGATGCGGAACAATAAAGAAACTTTTGTTGAACCAGAGCACAGTGTCCGATATATATATATATATATATATATATATATATATATATATATATATATATATATATATATATATATATATATAATAATAATATTAATGTTATTAGACATAACATAAAGTGGCTGAATGAGGATTCGTTTTAAGCTAATAGACAGCTGCCGGCAATAATTGATTCGCTACAGTTTGTCTAAATAACTTTCAATACTCGGACGAGTGACGACGACTACATACTGAAGGAAGAAATGGCGGCGATCATAGGACGACTCGACTGCTTCGATGAAAATACAGAAGACTGGAACACTTACATCGAACGTTTTGAACACTTCCTCACAGCAAACGACATACCAACAGAAAGGCGAGTAGCGGCTTTATTAAGTGTGATTGGGGGTAAGACATACAGCCTGTTAAGGAGTTTAATAGCGCCCGAAAAGCCTGGTGCTAAAAGCTATAATGAAATAGTACAAACACTGCAGGAACATTTTTCCCCTAAACCTCTGGTAATAGCCGAAAGGTTTCGTTTTCACAGACGTAATCAAGAAGAGGGTGAGTCTGTGGTGCAGTATATAGCAGTGCTAAAAAAATTAACAGAGCACTGTGAGTTTGGCACACATCTTAATGATACATTAAGAGATAGATTGGTATGTGGCTTGAGAAAGGAAGCGATCCAGAAACGTCTTTTATCTGAAGCTGAATTGACGTTCAAAAAAGCAGCAGAGATTGCTGTATCAATGGAGACGGCTGCTAGAGAATCTCAACAACTAAACGCTTCGCCTAATATAAATAAGCTCACGTTGACACGGAGAAGCAAGTCGGTTAATAATTGCTGGCGTTGCGGGAAGGATACCCACAGCGAAAGGGAGTGCTGGTTTAAAGAAAAGGATTGTCGTTGTTGTGGCAAGAAGGGTCACATAGAACGCGTTTGCAGAATGAAAAAGCATGAAAAGGGGAACGCGCATAGTAGCAAGCTGAGGAAGAAAAGTGTGCAGTACGTGGAAGTAAATGAGTCAAGTGATGATGCTGACACAGATACCGAATTGGCTTTGAATGTGCTTACTCTTAAAGGTGAAACGGCCAATATTTGGGTCACACCAGAAATTGAGGGAAACCCTTTGAAAATGGAACTGGATACTGGTGCTGCAGTGTCCTTGATATCAAAGAAAATGTATGAAGACAAGTTAAGTAATTTTCCCTTGCAACATACGAATGTAGTGTTGAAAACTTATACTGGAGAAGCAGTTTTGCCCAGTGGAAAAATTAATGTACAGGTGAAACTCAATGGTCAGATGGAGCTACTGCAGCTATATGTTGTTGAGGGTGATTACCCACCTCTGTTTGGTAGGGAATGGATTAAGAAAATGAATCTTAACTGGCAGGAAATAAAATCCTTAACTCAGCCAAGCAATTTGGAAGCAGTTCTGATTAAGCATAGCTCTGTATTCAGAAAGGAACTTGGCACAATGAAGGGAATTGAGGCAAAGATAATTGTGAAACCTGACAGCAAACCAAAGTTTTGCCAAAACGCACGGTACCATATGCAATCAAACCCAAAGTGGATGCTGAATTGACCCGATTGCTAGAAAATGGAGTAGTGTCACCAGTGCAATTCAGTGATTGGGCAACACCGATTGTACCTGTTATCAAGAAGGATGGCACAGTGAGGCTATGTGGTGACTTCAAGGTTACGGTAAACCCTGCTCTGTGTATTGAACAGTACCCAATTCCACGCATCGAAGATTTGTTTGCTTCTCTAGCGGGAGGTCAGTGCTTCAGTAAGTTGGATTTGTCCAACGCCTACTTGCAAATGACGGTGGAAGAGCAATCTAGGAAGTACCTGACTATTACAACACAGAAAGGTCTGTACTGTTACAACCGCTTACCTTTTGGTATTGCTTCAGCTCCTGCATTGTTCCAAAGGGCCATGGACCAAATATTACAGGGACTGTCTGGTGTTCATTGCTACCTTGATGATATACTGGTCACAGGTAGAAACGAGATGGAACATCTTAACAATCTGGATGCTGTTTTGCAACACCTGGAAGAGTATGGCCTGCGTGTTCAGAAGGACAAGTGTGAGTTTTTAAACAATCATTGGAGTATCTGGGACACATCATTGATGCTACGGGCTTACACAAGTCACCTGGAAAGGTTACAGCTATCGTGGATGCGCCTGCACCAGAAAATGTGAGCCAGTTGCGATCGTTTCTAGGACTGTTAAACTATTACAGTAGGTTTATACCTAACCTAGCAACCATTCTGAGTCCACTAAATGCGTTATTGTGTCAAGGAAAGCAATGGCAGTGGACTAAGGACTGTGAAAAGTCATTTAAGATGGCTAAGGAACAGTTAGTGTCATCAGAGGTTTTAACTCACTTTGATGGAAACCTTCCAATTACCCTTGCTTGCGATGCTTCACCATATGGAGTGGGTGCGGTTATTTCTCATGTCCTTCCGGGTGGAGAAGAAAGACCAATTGCGTTTGCATCCAAGACTCTCAGTAAGGCTGAGCAGAAGTATGCACAAATCGAGAAGGAGGCTCTTGGAATAGTATTCGGTGTACGGAAATTCCACCAATACTTATATGGCAGGAAGTTCACATTATTCACCGACCACCGACCCCTCACAACCATTTTTGGTCCAAAGAAGGGAATTCCATCATTAGCAGCAGCCAGACTGCAACGTTGGGCTTTACTGTTATCTGCCCATACATACGACATTGAATACAGGAAAGGCTCCAATATTGGGAATGCTGATGGACTGTCAAGATTACCATTGAAGGTGACACATAAAGACAAACCTGACACAGTCGACGTGTTTTATTGCAACCAAATGGAACAGCTACCAGTGAAATGTGCTGAAGTGAGAAGAGAAACTAGAACTGACCCTACACTGTCTCAGATTCTAGAGCAAGTCTTAAAAGGCGGGCTAGAAGCCAACCCTGCTGTAAAGACACCATTCTACGCAAGCGCCATGAACTGTCTGTGTACCAAGGGTGCTTAATGTGGGGTATCCGTGTTGTCATACCTGCAAAGTTAAGAAGCAGAGTATTGGATATGCTACATGAAGGACATTCTGGAGTAGTCAGAATGAAGGCCATAGCAAGGAGTTACATCTGGTGGCCTGGAATAGACACACAAATTGAGGAGAAGGCAAAATCTTGTACATCATGTCAACGTGTCCAAAATATGCCAAGTCGTGCACCTCTCCACCCATGGGTATGGCCAGGTAGACCATGGCAACGTATTCACATTGATTTTGCAGGTCCTTTTAACGGACAAATGTTTCTCATCGTGGTGGATGCTCACTCGAAGTGGCCTGAAGTTTTCATACTGGAATCCACCACTGCGGCGAAGACCATTCAGGTTCTGAGAGGACTATTCAGTCACTACGGTATTCCAGAACAGCTTGTAAGTGACAATGGCCCACAGTTCATCTCTAGCGAATTTGAAGCATTCTTGAAAACCAATGGCGTAAAACATATCAGGTCTGCCCCATACCATCCAGCAACGAATGGTTTGGCTGAACGCTTTGTTCAAACCATGAAGCATGCACTCAAGTCGGCGAAGGAAAGTGCCACTACTAGTAAAAAACTAGATAATTTTTTACTTGTGTATAGAAACACTCCTCATGCAACAACAGATGAATCTCCAGCAATGTTGTTTTTGAAACGCAAGCTGCGCACACGATTGGATCTGCTAAAACCAGACATGTCTTTACATGTTGAAAAGAATCAGGGGTTGCACATAGCACAACGACAAAACAGTGCGAAGGACAGACAATTTCAAGTTGGTCAGGCAGTGCTGGCGCGGGAATATCGTAAGGGAGATAAATGGATTCCAGGAGTTGTTACTGCCAAAACTGGACCTGTCTCATACACTGTGGATGTGGGAACTGGAATGTCTTGGAGACGTCATGCTGACCAGCTACTGGATTGTGTTGGCACCCACCCGAATGAAGATCCTGCAGCAGAAATATTACCAACCCTGACAGAGCCTATTGAGGTTTACACAGCATGTTCACCAACTGCAAACACAACTTCCAAGGGGGTCATTGAGGCTGAAACCAATGCTAAAGAACCTTTGTTTCCACCTTCAACGAACCAAGATTTACACATGGCAGAACCGTCACCAAATGCTGTCGAGAGACGCTATCCTGTTCGGAGTAAGAAAGCTCCCAACCGTTTGACTTTTTAATTATCGGCACAGCGTAAATAAATAAATAGTAAAACAACGAAGGCTTGCATGTTAAAATAGTTCAGTAGTGTATAGAGAGCAAGCCAGAAGAAGGGGGCAGAATAATCCCCTGGCTAGCTTGAGGCATGAGGCAGTCCACCCTCTACCTCTAGTTATGTAGATGATTCAATTTGTGACAACAACATTTAACAGGAAGGAAATGTTATGTATTGGATTTAAGAGTGTTAGTTATTTGCTGCCACCTACTGGTAGTATTAGCTTAGCTCACGAAGCAGGCGCAGTCTTCCGTGTATGTGATGCGGGAACAATAAAGAAACTTTTGTTGAACCAGAGCACCGTGTCCGTATATATATATATATATATATATATATATATACATATATATATGTATAACTAAATAATAATATTAATGTTATTAGACATAACACATTACACTTATGCCAATACAACCTGTGTATTGCTTAGTCAAGTAGCGCATCCTAGAGTAAAAGACATTGTTAAACACATTTTTAAAAAGCTTGTTACAACCATAACCAATACCGCATAAACCCTGCAGGAAAAACATACGCATACAATGTGTATATTTATACAAGCGAGCAAGATGTAATACGGTGCAGTAGAACGCTTCTTACATGAACCCAACATACAAGCCTTTAGAAGCCACTTACCATGCGCATAAAGCGGCAGTCCAGCAGGCCGTACTGGAACACCACCATGTTATTACCGGCGCTCCTGCTGGATGGAGGGCAGGTTCCCAGCAGGAGACCACTCGGGTCCAGAGGCAACGCCGGTCGAGAGTAATCCAGCAACACCCTCACAGCCACCGAGTCCACGCCGCAGGCTGTACTCACAGCTACAGGAGAAACGGATTTACAATAAAGTGGAACACGCAAATATCTTATTTTAGGTTTCATGTAATGCAAGGTTTAATTTTATAACTAGTCTTTAAATAGCCAAGTACGCACTACTAAGCGTTGCACAAGGAGACATCAGTGTCTGGATATCAGTAAAACGAGTCTTACCATACCCACATTATGTACCGGTACAGTCAGTGCTACCAACATAAGACACAAAACACACTAACCCCACGAGTAACCTTCATTACCTTCCTGCGGTACAGCAAACGGTACATAGCAAAGCGCAAGCACAACCCATTGCCACAACGCCGCCATCATCTTCCAAACCAACAGTTACCTAACCAAACACTACCGTCCAGCTGCTTTTCTAGTGACATTAATTAGAGTGATTTGGCAAGTAACACTGCATGAACCACTGACACAGGTGTGGCGAGTCGTGCCATTGCGCGGGTGCATGCATATATCTCGCACACTCCAGAGAAAAAATACTCAACAGTTAACATCAATTAAAAATGGACAGACATTATTGCCTTGTTAACACTCCAGGTTTCGTTGCACCGGCTCTGCGTGAGTTCAAATTTAACTTAGTTATACAGCGCAACTATTTAGTAACTTTAACAAATGACCTTATTAGAGGCTTCCCGTTTTTCAGATTGCTCAGGTGCAGCCCGGTCAGACTGACTGGAGCATCATTAGTACAGTATACCACACTGCGCTCAGCTTTGTGTGGCGGCTGATACAAAAACATAATGAACGACTATTAAAGAAAGGTGGTGGAATCACATTTACTGATTTTTAATACTAAATATGTATATGGTATTCTAACACATTGTAGCGTGCACGGGGGAAGGCAGCAGCAGGGCCAGTATCGGTGCTATGCTTCAGTGCGAGAGGTCCCGCGTTCGCGCAGCCCTCCGCCTGTGTGGTGCGTTAACCGAGATCGGTACAATTCATAATTCAGCTATATTCATATTCAAAATGGTATTTAATACATTGTCGGTTTCAGTATTTGTATAACTGTTAACACAAATATTTTGAAATAAGCAAATGACATGGCAGTGACGTTCATTGCCCATTCTCAGACATTCATTGTGTATTTCTGAAGGTATGTCTTTTGATAGGCAAATAAAGCATGCAGTATACTGCCATTTAAATGCACTGTTTATGATTCTAAGGTCGATGCTTATGGTATCACTGACCTTACAAGTAGCCTGTCCGAGCAAAAGTGAAAACAATAACATGAAAACATGTTTAAAATATCCAATGCCTTTCCTACATTGAGTGATTTTGATTTTATCTGTAATTCTTGTAATTTTCTAAAAAAAAACTTGATTACACCCCCGTTCATTATTTACGTTCTCATAGCTGCTTCTGTATGTATGTATGTATATATATATATATATATATATATATATATATATATATATATATTATACACACACACAAATTTTAAAATACAGGTTACACCCCACAATATCTTGTGGACATCACCTATATAAAAAATTAAATATTTACTATGGAAATTGATTCATATTTTTTGAACATGTATCGAATCCTCTGTAGGCCCACTTGTGCCATTTCCCTATGATTATTTAAACAATATTGTAGCTATCCTGGGGAGAGGGAAGACTCAGGATAGTGTAAAGGTGTGTGTGCTTGTGGGGGAGGGGCATGGTGTGTGTGCATGCAGGGGGCATGGTGTGTGTGTACATGCATGCAGGGGCTTGAATGGTGTGTGTGTGCATGCATGCAGGGGTTGCATGGTATGGGGTTGCATGGTGTGTGCGTGCATGTAGGGGGTTGCACAGTGGATGGATGCATGCAGGGGTTGCACGTTGTGTGTGGGTAGGGGAATTGGAGTGCAGGTTTGGCGTGAGAGACATGGGGGCAGGGGTCTGAGTAAGGAGTGGAGGAAGTAAGGGGATATAAGGGGGTGCGTGGAAAAGACCAGGAGATTGGGGGAAACAAGTGTGTGAGAGAAGGTTGTGTTTAGGGGAGATAGAGAGGAAGAGAGAGAAAGAGCTAGGGTAAGGCTAGACAAATACCATTTTCAACTCCCAGGTCCCTTTCCTGACTATGATTTTATTAATAGTTTGTCAAAAATAAACAAATTGAGCCTTCAACTCCATCACATCTCATCTCTGTCGCAAGAACACTACAATATCATCTTATATTCATTACATTTGATAAAGCTGAGCATACTGAAGTTGTCCAAAGAATCCACATCGGTCTGATTTGAACCAGCACTACTGAAAATAACTGGAAGCAAAAATCTGTCAAATTGTGAAGAGATTGAAACTTACAGCATCTCTGCAGTTTTAACAGGTAGGCTATGAAACCAATGTAAAATGGTGATGCAATAACCAATAGAATACAATTCCAGTTCTCACATCTACACTCCATTGTTTCAGCAGAAGGTGAAAGGGGGCTGCCAGCACACTACCATCATGGTTATCCAACAGGAAACTGTTTGCTGGCATTGTTGCCCAATACGTCAACACTATGGATTTGCTGACAGATTTGTTTTTTCCCACAGCAGTGGTGGCCAATACTTCAATCTTGAGAGATTTCTGGCAGCTCTTGAGGCAATTCTGCCTAAGCATCAACACATAAGCATAGTTAACAGGTTTGATTCTGTATTTAAAATATATATATCATTCCTTACAATACATACAAAGAAATGACATTAATTTCAAACAGGCACTAATAACAGTACTCTGGCTTCCATACCTCATTAACCTAAGCTACAAGCTTCCTCAACGTGATGGTTCGTAGTGCGATTAAATTTGAGGCTCAGCGTTGTTGTGCTACAACATCTTGAGCCAGAAAATGGTCAAAACCAAAGATGTTAAACTTTAGGCAATTGTGTTCCTCCCCCCCCCCCCTTACACCACGGTTTAGTTCTTGCAGAAAACAAAAAAGTTTGTCTACTAGACTAATGTGTTTCTTCAATTTTAGCAGACAAATGTTCATTGTTATTTTTATGGTCCTTTATTTGAAAAAGGTGATTTGTCTGCATTGTTTTTTCATTGCTACCTTAGTGTATTGGTCACCACTGGCTTAAAGCCAGATAATTCCACTTGATCAAAAGTGTTACTATATTGTATTCTAATGGATCAGAGGCCACCAAAATGGATGCCAACACTTAGTGTATTGGCAACCACTGTTCTAGTGTTGAACAGAACCGTCTCCATGGGGAGGCAACTTAATTCTGAGGTTTCCAATGAATTAGAAGATATTTCTACCTCCAGCCCATCTGCAGTTTTAAGTTCCAGGCATTCACCCACAGAAAGGAGCAGCCCGCACCATGTAGGAATCAAACTCTGGGATTCAGAAATAAAACTACAGAAGATGGAAAAAGTTACGATCATGCCATCTACAAATATTCTCAAACCAAACTTTAGCATTTCCACAGAAACCAAAATGTAAGCAATGCTTTATGGGAATTTACAAGCTGCAATTAAATAGATGTACTAAACTATAGTTTATGCTAAACATCAATCCCCATTCAAAAAAAAAAGTTAATCTTAGTTTGACCTGCAGTTCTGTCAATTAATTTTGGTATGAATATTTTGGGCAGAATTGTTGGGTAACCTTAATACTCTGCCAAACAACCTAAAAACCACCAATAAAAGCAGTAGCTTAAACTGCTCAATGAACTATAGTTTTATCAAACTAAGCTTTTACCATCTAAACTCAGTTTATTCAATTTTGGGCAAAACAAATGCCACTTAGGTTTGGTATGGCTTCTGTAGCAACCCTTTCTGGTGAAAGGATGGGTTCCCTTAAAAAAAAAAAAAAAAAAAAAAAAGCTCTACACACCCAGTCCTAAATGGAACTCCATGGCACAAATCAGACAGACCATAGAGGCTCTATGAAAACTTTTTATTTCACAACATAAAGAATCAGAATTGCCTTGCCAGCAAGCTGCTGGAAACCGTGCCAACTGCTGTGTGCATTTCATCAATGGGGACAGGAATGAGGAGCTCACTGCTGGACTTGGAGCAGAGCCTGGGATGACGCCACACGCACATGTAGTAGCCCAGAGACAGGGCTCCCAGGACAGCCATCAGGAGCAGGGGAGCAGCCAGGACAGGCAGCCAGGCCAGGGCCTGCTGGGGCTCTGGGGGAGGAGAGAGTAGGAGGAAGGGGTTAACAGGAAGTGCAGCCATAGTGTCTTCAGTGACCAGGGTCAGCATCAATAGGCGTGTGTTACTTTAGGACCTGCAGAGATATACTTTGGGACATGGTTGGTAGAGGTGGGCAAAGTCCCCTTATCCCAATACTAGAAACACTAAAGGTCATAGCTTTGTTCCAAAATAGTATTCTGTAGACTTGAAGGTTCGGGTAGAAACAGACCACCACATGCCAAGTTCTTTAGCACAACTGCAGGGGAACCTGTATTGTAAAAGATCAAGTCACAGCCTTGCAAGGCAAGTGCACACTGGATTGGAGACTGCAGGCTAAAACCCACCCTCCAGTGACAGAGCAGGGCTCCTCTGGTAAAATTCCTGGCTTCCAGCAGACAGCTCTTCAGGAAGGATCCTCAGGGGTCCCAGCACTGCAGTGTGTCTCAGCCCCTCTTCAGCTGCTCAGGAGAAAGGGAGCCTGGTTAGAAACAGGACCTGCTGCTGCTTTACAGCAACCCATCATGCAGTACCAGCCACTACAGCAGGGGGTAGGCGGAAGAGTTGCTGGTTAAAACAACCCAAAGTAAAAGCAGGACACCTTTGTGGCCTACAGGTCATTGAGCAGAGCAGCACCAAGACCAAGCACCCACTCTGGATGGGAGAGCACTGCATCTATTTGAGCATCCTTTGCTGGACGCCATACAAATTTAAAAATCATGTTACACCCCACAGCTACCTGTGCATTTACATTATATAGGACATAGAATTAGTACCCGTGTCCCTCCTCTTCCTGAGATTGCAGTTGGAGGTACAGCAGCTGCACACAGAACTCCGACCAGGGTTATCCAGGAGCTCCCAGCTGCAACAAGAGCAGGACACTGAACCCAAAGACACCAACACACTTCTACTTGATGGCAGTATAAATTTGGCAGGAGTGAACTGTACGCACAGAAGGTTCCACAATATACCCAGGTTTGTTTAGGATGCACAAGTGCTTCTAGGGCAGGGTTTCCTCCCACAGTGCTGATCCTGGGGGGTCCCTATGTCTGCTGGTTCTCACTTAAATCAAACCATCAATTGAACCAATGTGCTTAAAACCTTTAATTGTCCTCATCTCCTTAAAAAAGCCATGTATAGTTAACTTGAAATCTCCAAATGCTTAACTGGAAATTAAATTAGGGACATGTGCACACACCTCATTTCCTCCAGTTACCAACAAGGAGGCACAGAACTGACTGTGGGTCCCTGTGGTAGGTAACTGGACCTCACAGCCCTGCACTCCCTTGTACAGAGAGCAGCCTCAGCAGGGTTTGGTCCTTACCTCCTGGTTCTCTGGTTGAATGAACATGCTTTCTTGGTGGGGTCATTGAGCTGGGCAGGGTCCCAGGCCAGCAAGCGGCAATGGATATAGACCTAGGATAATAAATGGATTTAAAAATAACTCCCACAGAGATTAATTGCTCTAGAACTGCCACCATCTTATTACCAGCTCCAAGAAAAAAAAAAACCCTACACGAGGTACACTATTTCTTAGCAGACGCCGTTATCCAGGGCAACACACAATTGTTACAAGTTATTGCATTATTTCATACAATTACAGAGTTGGGTTTTTACTGGAGCAATCTAGGTAAACTACCTTGCTCAAGGGTACAGTAGCAGTATCCCCACCTGGGATTGAACCCACAACCCTCTGGGCAAGAGTCCAGAGCCCTAACCACTACTCCACACTGCTGCCCTACAATCTTGTTAGCTAGCTGCCTGTGCCCTCCAATACAATCCACCATTAACCCATCCGATACTCACATCTGCATTCAGTTGTGTAAACTTGAAGGCCTGGACAACCAGACGGATCTCAGCGGTCTGAACTCTGGGCAGGAATCTGGAATTACCAGCCTGGCTGTCTACAAAGCACCTGAAGGGAGAAACAGGAGCACTGAGCTGGTGGGGGACACACTGACTGGGGACAATCAACCACCAGAAGGAAGGTAGTCAACAAGACATCCCATGTTAGAGCGAGACTTGCTGTACAAATTACATGCCAACTCCAGTAGTGTGCACAAGTGGAAAGTTTGAACTTATAAACTTATGGCTGGTTTCACAGACATTGGTGAACACCAATCATGGTGGTGTTCATCTTCCCTGAAGAAGATTAGGGTCTGTGAACCAATTGGAAACTTAAACCAGTCCATTTAATAAAAAATAGCCTTCCCAGCACAGCCAGTTCAACCGAGCTTTTGCCATGTTCACAAAGCTGACTATTCAACACCCCTTCCCAAATCCAAGCAGGACTGTGCTTCCAAGTGCTAAACATTCAGATTTAAGATTGTGCCTTTACTATACAGCTTGCAGTGAATATCTACCCGTGGTTGGTGATCAGCAGGTAGGTCTGGCTTGAAGGGCTCAGCTCTGGAGTGCTGGCAGCAACACACTCTTCCATGTAGACCATCAACGGCATGTGGAATTGCTGCTTCACTGCAGCTGCGATGTTGATGGGGGACCCCAGGAAGAACAGACTGGAGGTGCGTGGGGCTGAAAAGCCATCTGACACAAAGGAGAGGAGCATGAGAACAGCAACCCACCCAACTCATCTCACTAGCCAGGACAGAGCAGCATTGACCAGCACTAGAGGAATTAAAACATTTTCTACTCAACTAGAGGAAGCGACTTAATGAGCACCACAGGTTGTTCCCTGCCAGGTTAGTGTTGCACTGGACACCTTTCTAAACCAATAGACCAAATGTACATTGCATGACACTCACCATTCATAATCCCCATGGTAAACTCCAGCTTCCCAAACCCAGAGGCATCCCCGAGTGCAGGGTTATACACTGGAGGAGTCCAGCCAGCAGGTCTGGAGAAGACATAGGTAGAAAGCTTTAGTTAGAACAGCAACACATCAAAACAGTTTGCATTCAGCAGAAGTCACTGAACTTTGTAAACCATTTATTGGCAATATTTAATGCAAATGTATTCTTGCCTTCACAACAAGGCAGCATTTTCACAAACATTTCATCATGTTTAAAGCCAAGTCCAGCACTCACTTGGTATAGGTGCACACAATAGCCTGATTGAATGGAGTCTGGTAGAAGCCACTCTGGGTGGGCTTGTAGGTCAGCACATTCATATAACTGGTAACATTGGCAGTAACCTGGGCAAGACATGGATAAAAGTCACTGTTAAACAGATTTAAAACACTCGATCTGCAGTTCAAGGGTAAAACACACCTCCAATCAGCCTCTACAAGACTGGCGTTACAGCACACACGGCATGTCAGCCTAACGCCAAAACAATGCATTTTGTTTGTTTAAAGAAAAGAATGCAAACACACAAGTAGTTACACTTATACAGCTGCCAATACAACGTTTGTATTGCTTAGTCATTTAGCACATCCTAGCGTCAATGACAACTTAAATATACGTTTTTAAACATGCCGTTACAACCATAACGCGTGTAGCGCATAATATGGTGCAGTGCAATTTGAGCTGGAACGCTTCTTACGTGAACCCAACATAGAAGCCACTTACCATGCGCATAAAGCGGCAGTCCAGCAGGCCGTACTGGAACACCACCATGTTATTACCGGCGCTGCTGCTGGATGGAGGGCAGGTTCCAAGCAGGAGGCCACTCGGGTCCAGAGGCAACGCCGGTCGAGAGTAATCCAACAACACCCTCACAGCCACCGAGTCCACGCCGCAAGCTGTATTTACAGCTACAGGAGAAACAGATTTAGGATAAAGCGATACGTGTAAATATTTTTAGATTTCATGTAATGCAAGGTTTAATTTTATAACCTTGCCTAGTCTTTAAAAGAAGCAAGTACGCACTATTAAGTGCTGCACAAGAGATCATCATATCTGGATATCAGTAAAACGAGTCTGTTACCATTATGTACCGGTACAGTCAGTACTACCAAAACATAAGACACAAAACACACTAATCCCACGAGTAGCCTACATCACCTTCCTGCGGTGCAGCAAACGGTACACAGCAAAGCGCAAACACAACACATTTCCACAAGAACACCATCTTCCAAACCAACAGTTACCTACCAAACACTACCGTCCAGGTGCTTTTCTAGTGACATTAATTAGAGTCCTTTGGCAATTAACACTGAGTGGACCACTGACACAGGTGTGACGAGTCGTGCCATTGCGTATATCACGCACACTCCAGAGAAAAAATACTCAACAGTTAACATCAATTAAAAAATTGGACAGACCTTATTGCCTTGTTAACACTCCCGGTTTCGTTGCACCGGCTCTGCGTGAGTTCAAATTTAACTTAGTTATAATACAGCGCAACTATTTACTAACTTTAGCAAATGACCTTATTAGAGGCTTCCCGTTTTTCAGATTGCTCAGGTGCAGCCGGTCAGACTGACTGGAGCAGACATTAGTACAGTATACCGCACTGCGCTCAGCTTTGTGTGGCGGCTGATACAAAACATAATAAACGACTATTAAAGAAAGGTGGTGGAATCACATTTACTGATTTTTAATACTAAATATAGTATATGATATTCTAAAAGTACAATTCATAATTCAGCTATATTCACATTCAGTATTTAATACATTGTGGGTTTTAGTATTTATACAACTGTTAACACAAATATTCTGAAATAAATAAATAATAATGACATTCATTGCCCATTCTCATACATTCTTTGTATATTTCTACATTTCTGAAGGTATGTATTTTGATAGGGAAATAATGTATTATACTGCCACTAAAATGCATTGCTTTATGATTCTAAAGTCCATACTTATGGACTAACCAACCTTAAAAGTAGCCTGTATAAGCAAATGTATAAATAATCAAATGAAAACATGTAGTAAATAGAAAATAATAATTTGAGTGTGAAGTTACCCATCTTAAAGCATTCCAATTACATTTTGCTGTTCAGCACTGTAGAGCAATCAAACTGGCCCCCAAAATCAGTGCTGATGCGTTGGGCAACCATAGCAGCAAGCAGTTTCCTGTTGGAGGGCCTGTTTCACTGTCTGCTGAAACAAAGGATCGCAGATGTGAGACCTGGAATTGTATTCCATGGGACTGCGGGATAAACATGGAGAAATAGTTCATACAATCCCTCGTTATTATGCAGTAAAAGCAAAATAACAATCTCGACAAGTACAGAATGATCAAATCTAATGTGTCCACTATAAGGAGAAAAATCTACTTTTTTAATTTTTTAAATGACAAGAATTAAAAATGAAGTAAAAATCCCTCAATGTAGAAAAGCACCTGCTATTTTAAACATGCTTTCATTTGATTATTTTTATTTTTTACTTTTGCTCGGACAGGCTACTTTTAAGGTCAGTTATACCATAAGTTATACCTAAAACAGTGCATTTTAGTGGCAGTATAATACATTATTTACCTATCAGAATACATACCTTCAGAAATGTAGAAATATACAAAGAATGTATGAGAATGGGCAATGAACGTCACTGCCATGCTTTTTATTTATTTATTTCAAAATATTTGTGTTAACAGTTGTACAAATACTGAAACCGGCAACGTATTAAATTCCATACTTGCCAACATTTGGAAATTGTTCAGCGGGACGCTGTGTCAGCCGCACGAAGAGCACAGCGTGTGGTTTTCACTAACTCTACTGTGTAGAATCCTTTTTTTTTTCTATGTGTAAATATCGGGACTTTCTTCCTATGCATCGGGACGCGGGACATTTTCTAGGAGATCGTGACTGTCCCGATCATATAGGGACTGTTGGCATATATTAAATTCTGAATACCATTCTGAATAGTTCAGTTATGAATTGTACATGCTATTTTAGAATACCATATACATATTTAGTGTTAAAAATCAATAAATGTGATTCCACCACCTTTCTTTAATAGTCGTTCATTATGTTTTGTATCAGCCGCCACACAAAGCTGAGCGCAGTGTGGTATACTGTACTAATGATGCTCCAGTCAGTCTGACCAGGCTGCAATTGAGCAATCTGAAAAACGGGAAGCCTCTAATAAGGTCATTTGCTAAAGTTAGTAAATACTTGCGCTGTATGACTAAGTTAAATTTGAAGTCACGCAAAGCCGGTGCAACAAAACCTGGAGTGTTAACAAGGCAATAAGGTCTGTCCAATTTTTTAATTGATGTTAACTGTTGAGTATTTTTTCTCTGGAGTGTGCGTGATATACTCGTCACACCTGTGTCAGTGGTCCACTTAGTGTTAATTGGCAAAGGACTCTAATTAATGTCACTAGAAAAGCACCTGGACGGTAATGTTTGGTAGGTAACTGTTGGTTTGGAAGATGGAGTGCTTGTGGAAATGTGTTGTGTTTGCGCTGTGCTATGTACCGTTTGCGGCACCGCAGGAAGGTAATGTAGGCTACTTGTGGGATTAGTCTGTTTTGTGTTTTGGTAGTACTGACTGCACCGGTACATGATGCTGGTGTGTTAACAGACTCGTTTTACTGCTATCCAGACAATAATGTTCTCTTGTGCAGCACTTAAAAGTGCGTACTTGGCTATGCAAAGATCATTCAGAGTTACAAACTTAACCCTAGTGTTACCTGAAACCTAAAAATAAAATATTGCATGTTCCGCGTTATTCCAAACCCGTTTCTGCTGTAGCTGTGAGTACAGCCTGCGGCGTGGACTCGGTGGCTGTGAGGGTGTTGTTGGATTATTCTCGATCGGCGTTGCCTCTGGACCCGAGTGGCCTCCTGCTGGGAACCTGCCCTCCTTCCAGCAGCAGCGCTGGTAATAACATGGTGGTGTTCCAGTACGGCCTGCTGGACTGCCGCTTTATGCGCATGGTAAGTGGCTTCTAACGGCTTGTGTGAAGTGTTTGAGCTCAAATTGCACTATTACTCCGTACATGCTTGTATAAATATACGCTTTGTAATTGAATGAATTTTCCTGCAGCGGTTATGCAAGATTGGTTCTGGCTGTAATAGCTTTAAGTGTGTTTAATTGTTTCATTCATGCAAGGATGTGCATGACTCAATGATACAAACTTTGTATTGGCAGCTGTAAGGGTATTTGCACTTTTTTTCCTTTAAACAAACTAAATGCATTGTCTTGGCTTTAGGCTGTTTGACAGGCAGTGTGTGCTGTAACCCCAGTCTTGTGGAGGTGTGTCTTGCAGATCAAGTGTTTAATCTCTGTTGAACAGTGACTTTTTATCCCTGTCTTGCCCAGGTTACTGCCAATGTTACCAGTTACATGAATGTGCTGACCTACAAGCCCACCCAGAGTGGCTTTTACCAGACTCCATTCAATCAGGCTATTGTGTGCACCTATACCAAGTGAGTGTTGGACTTGGCTTGAACATGCCATAACTCCTGTAAAGATGTGTTCAGCCTTGGGCTATTTAGGTATTGAGTCATACATGTCTGATAATTGACTTAATGGTATCTAATTTGTGGGTTTCCTTTTGAGAACTCTTTACAAAAGCTATGATTTTTCATGTACTTAATTGGAGTTATTGCCTTTTAATGGGCAGTTAATTTAAATCTATTATGGCACTGAAAGTAATCTGTGCAAAATAAAATTTACTGCATTAGGAATTCTAGACCAGCTTCCTTGCGGTGAAAGCAACATGAGTAAGTTTGCATTAAATATTGCCAATAAATAGCTTATAAAATTCAGTGTTTTCTACTGAATGCAAACTGTCTTGATGTGTTGCTGTTCTAACTAAAGCTTTCTTCCTGTGTCTTCTCCAGACCTGCTGGCTGGACTCCTCCAGTGTATAACCCTGCACTTGGGGATGCCTCTGGGTTTGGGAAGCTGGAGTTTACCATGGGGATTATGAATGGTGAGTTTGCTGTCCTGCAATGTACATTCGGTCTACTTTAGGAAGGTGTCCAGTGCAACACTAACCTGGCAGGGGAGTAGCCTTTAGTGTTCATTGGGTCACTCCCTCAAGCCAAGTAAATGTTTTTGGCTAATTCCTCTGGTGCTGGTCAATGCTGCTCTGTCCTGGCTAGTGAAATGAGTTGGGTGGGTTGCTGTTTTCATGCTCCTCTCCTTCGTGTCTCAGACGACTTCTCAGCCCCACGCACCTCCAGTCTGTTCTTCCTGGGGTCCCCCATCAACATCGCGGCTGCAGTGAAGCAGCAATTCCACATGACGCTGATGGTCTACATGGAAGAGTGTGTCGCTGCCAGCACTCCAGAGCTGAGCCCTTCAAGCCAGACTTACCCACTGATCACCAACCACGGGTAGATATTCACTGCAAGCTGTATAGTAAAGGCACAATATAAATCTGAATGTAGCACTTGGGAGCACAGTAGTTCTGTTTGGATTTAGGAAGGTGTTGAAAGGTTAGCTTTTGTCAACATGGCAAAAGCTCGGTTGAACTAAATTGTCCTTCCTGGGAATGCACAGATTGTAGTTTCAAATGGACTGGTTCTTTATCTAGTTTCTAATTGGTTCACAGACCCTAGTCTTAATTTAGGAAAGATGATTAACAAGGGTCTGTGAAACCAGCCCCAAGTTATAAGTTCAAACTTCCCACTAGTGCAGTCTTGTGCACACGATTAGGGTTGGAATGTAATTTGTACAGTAAGTCTCACTGGAACATTGTAAGTCTTACTTGCTATTTCCAGTTTGTTTTGATTGTCCCCAGTCCTGGTGAGTGCCTCCCCCTTCTCTGTGTTTTCTCCTTGCAGATGCTTTGTAGACGGCCAGGCTGGTAATTCCAGATTCCTGCCCGGAGTCCAGACCTCTGAGATCCGTCTGGTTGTCCAGGCATTCAAGTTTACACAACTAAATACAGATGTGAGTATCTGATGGGTTAATGGTGGATTGTGCTGGCGGGCACAGGGCGGCTAGTTAACAAGATTATATACCTGGTGTTTGTTGCGTATCTGAAGCTGTGCCTGTGGTGTGTGTAATACTTTTGCAAGTACAATTCAGAGCTGGTAATAAGATGGTGGTGGTTCTTGAGCAATTTTAATGTCAGTGGGAGTTTTATTTTAAATACATTATCCTAGGTCTATATCCACTGCCGGTTGCTGGCCTGGGACCCTGCCCAGCTCAATGACCCCACCAAGAAAGCGTGTTCATTCAACCAGAGAACCAGGAGGTAAGGACTGGACCCTGCTGAGTCCTAGTGACCCAGGACTATTCAATTGTGTGGAGAATTGACATGTGTTCTCACTGTTGGGTAATGAGGTGTGCATGTCCCTAGGGCAGGGTTTCCCAAATTCTGGTCCTGAGATTCCCCATGGAGTTAATTACTTAATTGAACAATTCATTGGATTAATTAGGCCTTTGTAATTTGTTTTAAGCAGTTGGAGATTTAAGTTAACAATACAATTTTAGAAGTAATTAATTGGCTACTTTTTTAGCAGATGAGAATAAGGGTCTAAGCACATTGTTTCAATTAAGGGTTTGAGTTGCAGTCAGTCCCCCAGGACCAGGATTGTGGGAGGAAACCCTGCCCTAGGGAAACCACTTGTGCACCCTAAACAAACTTGGTTATTGTGGAAATTTCTGTGCATACAGTTCACTCCTGCATTTTTACCTTCATGTAGTGGGTGTAAGAAATATGGCCAAATTGTACTGATCAAGTAGTGTATTGCTGTGTCTTTGGGTTCAGTGTTCTGCTCTTGTGTTCCAGCTGGGAGCTCCTGGATAACCCTGGTCGGAGTTCTGTGTGCAGCTGCTGTACCTCCAACTGCAATCCTCAGGAAGAGGAGGGACACGGGTAATTTATGCTATGTGTATATAATGTAGCTGTGGTGTGTAACTTGCTTTTCTACAAGGGTGAGTGACTTTTTTTTTTTTTTTTTTTTTAATTATACGGTGGCCAACAAAGGATGTTCACATAGGGGTGCAGCCTCCCCGAGCAGGTGCTTGAGGTCTTGCTGCTACTCTGCTCAATGACCTGTAGGCCACAAAGTTGGCTTCCAAAGGACCTGCTTGCTGGTACTTTGCTCTATAGCCTGTTGGCATCAAAGTTGTCTTGCTTTTACTTGGGTTTTAACCAGCAACCTTTGTCTGCCCCCTGCTGTAGTGACTGCTACTGCATGATGGATTGCTGTAAAGCAGCAGCAGGTCCTGTTTCTAACCAGGCTCCCTTTCTCCTGAACAGCTGAAGAGGGGCTGAGACACACTGCAGTGCTGGGACCCCTGAGGATCCTTCCTGAAGAGCTGTCTGCTGGAAGCCAGGAATTCTACCAGAGGAGCCCTGCTCTGTCACTGGAGGGTGAGCTCAGCCTGCAGTCTCCAATCCAGTATGCACTTGGTTTCCTTGTCAATGGCTTGTATGGCTGTGATTTGATCTTTACAGTACGGGTTTCCCTGCAGCAGCGCTAAAGAATTTGGCATGTGGTGGTCTGTTTCTACCCAAACCTTCAAGTCCACAGCATAACTACAATTTTGCTGCATAAAGCTATTGCTTAACTAGTGTTTTCTAGTATTGGGACTTTGCCCACCCCTACTACCCATGTCCCGAAGTATACCTTTGCAGGTCTGAAAGTAACGCACTCCTGTTGTCTCCAGTGCCCAGGGGCAGCATCAATGGCTGCACTGGGAGCCCTTCCTGTTCCTAACCCCTTCCTCCTGCTCTTTCCTCCCCCAGAGCCCCAGCAGGCTCTGGCCTGGCTGCCTGTCCTGGCTGCTCCTCTGCTCCTGATGGCTGTCCTGGGAGCCCTGTCTCTGGGCTACTACATGTGCGTGTGGCGTCATCCCAGACTCTGCTCCAAGTCCAGCAGTGAGCACTTTCATTCCTGCGCCCACTGATGAAATGCAGTTGGTATGGCTTCCAGCTTGCCAGCACAGAAATTCTGATTTATGTTGCAAAATAAAATGTCTTCATAGAGCCTCTCTGGTCTGTCTAATTTTGTACCACTGAGTAACTTTTAGAAGTGGGTGTGTAGACATGAAGGGAATCCATGCTGTTACTGGTGAAAATAAATGCTCACCCATTTAAGTAATTTGATTGGTGTCTGTAGCAACCCTTCCAAGTATACGTAGTGGCATTTGTGCCCTAAATTGAGGATGTTTGGATGGTAAAAGCTTGGTTTGATAACTAGTTCATTGAACAGTTTAAACTACTGCTTTTATTGGTGGGGTGTTGTTGTGTTTTTTTTTTTTGTTTTTTTTTTAAAAAGGTTGTTTGCCAGGATATTAAGGTCACCCAACTAAATTCTGGCCCAAAAGACTGACTTGAAAACTTAGTACGAATCAAGATTTGCAGAACTGCAGGTTAAACTGTGTGGGTGGCAATGCTAACACTTTGGACTGTGGAAATGCAAGTTTGGTTTTGAGGATATTTGTAGATGGCACTCTTAACATCACTAGTTTTAGTTTTATTGATAATAAAGCTTGGAAAGCTGTGGTGTATTGTGACGTTCTTGTCCAACAGAAATCATTCCATAAAAGTAACCATGAACTTTTTAAAGAAACATCTTAGACAAAACTGTTTTCTGGCAGAACTACACAGTGGCATCAGTTGCCACTTCCCCAGGTGCACCTTTAGGCCAGTGGCCCTGATCCAGTCCAGCATCTCTCTCTGGTTGGCACTGGCCTCCTCCATAGGTCACTGCGTGGATGAGCAAGTAATCTAAGACGACAATACAGGCTGAGCAGGGATGCCACTGAGGATGCTATCCATCTGCCACTCAAGTGGCAGGTGCATTGCACAGCCCGAATAGTATCGCTGTAAACTGCCAGAGGCCACACTGGGAGCAGCACAGGAGCTGTCGGATGTCTTGATCACCTGATCGGCAGCTATCTCCCGGATGATGGCCTCCCTCTTGGCCAGCGGAAGCCGACGAGCACGCTCCCCTGGTTATGTGGTGCTGGACCAACCCAGTTTGTGTGCAGCCCTTGGCCTTCATGGCAAAACAGAACTCCTACTCCCCCAGGAGCCTTCCCAGTATGTGGCTCTGCTTACCATCGTGCTCCTTCATGCTGAGCTGATGGAGGTTCTCCATAGCGTCTGCCTGCAGTGAAGGGAGCTGTTGGACTGGCAGACGGTAGTGCTGAGCAGTCCAGCCATTATGTTGATGTGGAGCTGTTGAGCAGGCAGGAGACCTGGTGAGCAGGTTGGGTGATGAACAGGTGGCGAGCTTGATTGTCAGGGCGATGCCCCTGGCTCAGAAGGCTTCCCCCCCCCCCACCCCGAGGTTGCAGCAGTAGCGGTATGATCCCCCTTGTACCCGCAGCTGTTGTTGTCCCAGGTCTAGTGTAGCTCACGCATTAGGACATCAGCTCCCAAAATGCACTTCTCCCTGATGTCTGAGAGCCAAACTGGGTGCTGGCACTTGATGCCCCCCAGGCCAACTTCGATCTCCTGGAGGCACAGCCTGGGCTACTACAGCCTCTCTGTGAACAGCATGAGGATCTGTTCGAGGCGGCAGGCTGCCTGTACAGCCTTCCCTGATGTCTTCGGCTCGACTAAAAGAATGTGCCGCTGTAGTTCTCCCGGCATTATCAACCCTATAAATGCATCCCTCCGTATTTTGTCCCTAACTTCGTTGGACAGATCTGGGTATGCCTTCTGTATTAACATGGTTACATTATTGCCCAGTGCCCCCAATGACTCACCTGGTCATCTCTGTCGCTACTTCAGCTGTGTCCTGTGTGTGAAACTGGATGCGGCCAGCCCGAATTGTTGTTCCACTGCAGCTGCCAGCGCAATGTAGTTGGCTCTGTCCACTGTGGGTAGAGTCAAGATGCAGCTCTGTGCCTCTCTATCTTGCGCAGAGATCAACTGGCTTCCATTCTCAGCCTCCAAGCACTGGTTCACTAGTGCAATCGCTTCAAATGCACTCTGGAAAGCCTCCCAGTTGCCCCGTCAATAACTGGTTTGTTTTGATACAGGGAGATAACGTCATCCCCGCACCCTGTGTGATCATTGCCGGACACACCTCCTTTTTGGCCATCCCTGGCCTCGCGTAGGGGTGCCTCCCCATCTCAGAGTCACTTTGGGCAGCCAGAGCAAGCAGGATCTCTTCAATCTGGCGCTGGGCCTATTCGCACAGATGGCAGACCAAGAGCTCCAACTCACCCATCCAGCGAGTCCTCAGTCTTGGCAGCCCCCGTCACTCCTATCCGGACTTGGTGCTGCCACGCTGGCTCCCCCCTTACTGTCTGGCTGTGGCTGATATATTAGCCTCAACTCCGCAAGGCAGTTTATCTCAGCCCATACCTTGATCTTGTTGTCTGCAACCAGGTCTTCTCCCCAAACTGGGGCTGGCTTTTTGAACCGTCTCATCTCTATCCTGACACCAGTGTAATGTTTTCGGGTTCTTGGGACAAAGATGAGACTGAGGCCATGATAGAGTTGAAGGCTCAAGCCGGTCTTTTTCACGCACCCCCTTATATCCCCTTGCTTCCTCCGCTCCTTACTCAGACCCCCGTGCCCATGTCTCTCGCACCAAACCTACACTCCAATTCCCCTACACACATCCACACACAACGTGCAACCCCTGTACGCATACATCCACCATGCAACCCCCTGCACGCTCGCACGCACGCACACCATGCAACTCCCAATTGCACAAAATACCACTGGTGTATACATACAGAAGCAGCTATGACAGCGTAGATAATGAACGGGGGTGTAATCAAGTTTTTTTTTGGTGAAAATTACAAGAATTACAGATGAAATCAAAATCACTCAATGTAGAAAAGGCATTGGATATTTTAAACATGTTTTCATGTTATTGTTTTCACTTTTGCGCGGACAGGCTACTTGTAAGGTCAGTGATACCATAAGCATCGACCTTAGAATCATAAAACAGTGCATTTAAATGGCAGTATACTGTATGCATTATTTGCCTATCAAAAGACATACCTTCAGAAATACACGAATGTCTGAGAATGGGCAATGAACGTCACTGCCATGTTATTTGCTTATTTCAAAATATTTGTGTTAACAGTTGAACAAATACTGAAACCGACAATGTATTAAATACTGAATACCATTCTGAATATGAATACAGCTGAATAGCTGAATTATTAATTGTACATAATATTTTAGAATACCATATTTCATATTAAAAATCGATAAATGTGATTCCACCACCTTTCTTTAATAGTCGTTCATTATGTTTTGTATCAGCCGCCACACACAGCGCAGTGTGGTATACTGTACTAATGATGCTCCAGTCAGTCTGACCGGGCTGCACCTGAGCAATCTGAAAAACGGGAAGCCTCTAATAAGGTCATTTGTTAAAGTTAGTAAATACTTGCGCTGTTTTACTAAGTTAAATTTGAACTCAGGCATAGCCAGTGCAACGAAACCTGGAGTGTTAACAAGGCAATAAGGTCTGTCCAATTTTTAATTGATGTTAACTGTTGAGTATTTTTTCTCTTGGAGTGTGCGTGATATACGCAGGCACCCGCGCAATGGCACGACTCGTCACACCTGTGTCAGTGGTCCACTCAGTGCTAATTGCCAAAGGACTCTAATTAATGTCACTAGAAAAGCACCTGGACGGTAATGTTTGGTAGGTAACTGTTGGTTTGGAAGATGGAGTGCTTGTGGAAATGTGTTGTGTTTGCGCTTTGTTGTGTACCGTTTGCTGCACCGCAGGAAGGTAATGTAGGCTACTCGTGGGGTTAGTGTGTTTTGTGTCTTATATGTTTTGGTGGTACTGACTGTACCGGTACATAATGTTGGTGTGTTAACAGACTCGTTTTACTGATATCCAGATATGATGTCCTCTTGTGTAGCACTTAGTAGTGCGTACTTGGCTATTTTTAAAGACCATACAAAATTTAAATCATGCATTATATGAAACCTAAAATTAAATAGTTGCGTGTTCTGCTTTATTCTAAACCCGTTTCTCCTGTAGCTGTGAGTACAGCCTGCGGCGTGGACTCGGTGGCTGTGAGGGTGTTGTTGGATTACTCTCGACCGGCGTTGCCTCTGGACCCGAGTGGCCTCCTGCTTGGAACCTGCCCTCCGTCCAGCAGCAGCGCCGGTAATAACATGGTGGTGTTCCAGTACGGCCTGCTGGACTGCCGCTTTATGCGCATGGTAAGTGGCTTCTATGTTGGGTTCACGTAAGAAGCGTTCCAGCTCAAATTGCACTGCACCATATTATGCGGTACACGCGTGTCTAAATACATGCATTCTACTAGGAAGCTTTTTCCAGTGCTGCTTATGCAATATTGGTTATGGTTGTAACGGCATGTTTAAAAACATTTAAGTTGTCATTGACGCTAGGATGTGCTAAATGACTAAGCAATACAAACGTTGTATTGGCAGCTGTATAAGGGTAACTATTTGTGTGTTTGCATTCTTTTCTTTAAACAAACGAAATGCATTGTTTTGGCGTTAGGCTGACATGCAGTGTGTGCTGTAACGCCGGTCTTGTAAAGGCTGATTGGAGGTGTGTTTTACCCTTGAACTGCAGATCAAGTGTTTTAAATCTGTTTAACAGTGACTTTTATCCATGTCTTGCCCAGGTTACTGCCAATGTTACCAGTTACATGAATGTGCTGACCTACAAGCCCACCCAGAGTGGCTTCTACCAGACTCCATTCAATCAGGCTATTGTGTGCACCTATACCAAGTGAGTGCTGGACTTGGCTTTAAACATGCTGAAATGTTTGTGAAGATGTGTTTTTTAAAAGCCTCTGGGCTGTTCATGTATTCAAGTATTGAGTCTTGCATCATGTCTGACACTTGACTTAACAGTATCTAATTTGTGGATTTTTTTATTTTTATTTAGAACTACATCTACAAAATCTCTATGACCGTTTTAATTTTTATGTAATTGTGGTGTTATTGCTGTTAATGGGGAGCAGTTAAAGACCCATTTTATGGCACTAAAAGTAATCTCTGCAAAATCAAATTATTTACTGCATTAGGAATTCTGGACTAGCTTCCTTGTTGTGAAGGCAAGAATACATTTGCATTAAATATTGCCAATAAATGGTTTACGAAATTCAGTGACTTCTGCTGAATGCAAACTGTCTTGATGTGTTGCTTTTCTACCTGTGTCTTCTCCAGACCTGCTGGCTGGACTCCTCCAGTGTATAACCCTGCACTCGGGGATGCCTCTGGGTTTGGGAAGCTGGAGTTTACCATGGGGATTATGAATGGTGAGTTTGCTATGTACATTTGGTCTATTGGTTTAGAAAGGTGTCTAGTGCGACAAACCTGGCAGGGAACAACCTGTGGTGCTCATTAGGTTGCTTTCTCTAGGTGAGTAGAAAATGTTTTAATTCCTCTGGTGCTGGTCAATGCTGCTCTGTCCTGGCTAGTGAGATGTTGGGTGAGTTGCTGTTCTCATGCTCCTCTCCTTTGTGTCTCAGATGACTTCTCAGCCCCACGCACCTCCAGTCTGTTCTTCCTGGGGTCCCCCATCAACATCGCGGCTGCAGTGAAGCAGCAATTCCACATGCGGCTGATGGTCTACATGGAAGAGTGTGTCGCTGCCAGCACTCCAGAGCTGAGCCCTTCAAGCCAGACCTACCCGCTGATCACCAACCATGGGTAGATATTCACTGCAAGCTGTATAGTAAAGGCACAATCTTAAATCTGAATGTTTAGCACTTGGAAGCACATTCCTGCTTGGATTTAGGAAGAGGTGTTGAATGGTCAGCTTTGTGAACCTGGCAAAAGCTCGGTTGAACTAATAACTGGCTGTGCTGGGAAGGCTTTTTTAATTATTTATTTAAATGGACTGGTTTAAGTTTCCAATTGGTTCACAGACCCTAATCTTCAGGGAAGATGAACACCACCATGATTGGTGTTCACCAATGTCTGTGAAACCAGCCATAAGTTTATAAGTTCAAACTTTCCACTTGTGCACACTACTGGAGTTGGCATGTAATTTGTACAGCAAGTCTCGCTCTAACATGGGATGTCTTGTTGACTACCTTCCTTCTGGTGGTTGTTTGATTTGTCCCCCAGTGTGTGTCGTCTCTCCCCCCCCAGCTCAGTGCTCCTGTTTCTCCCTTCAGGTGCTTTGTAGATGGCCAGGCTGGTAATTCCAGATTCCTGCCCAGAGTCCAGACCTCTGAGATCCGTCTGGTTGTCCAGGCCTTCAAGTTTACACAACTGAATGCAGATGTGAGTATTGGATGGGTTAATGGTGGATTGTATTGGAGGGCACAGGGCAGCTAGCTAACAAGATTGTAGGGCTGCAGTCTGGAGTAGTGGTTAGGGCTCTGGACTCTTGACTGGAGGGTTGTGGGTTCAATCCCAGGTGGGGATACTGCTGCTGTACCCTTGAGCAAGGTATTTTACCTAGATTGCTCCAGTAAAAACCCAGCTGTGTAATTGTATGAAATAATGCAATAACTTGTAACAATTGTGTGTTGCCCTGGATAACGGCGTCTGCTAAGAAAGAGTACCTTGTGTAGGGGCTTTTTTTTTTTTTTCCTTGGAGCCGGTAATAAGATAGTGGTGGTTCTAGAGCAATTCAATTTTAATCTCTGTGGGAGTTATTTTTAAATACATTTATTATCCTAGGTCTATATCCATTGCCGCTTGCTGGCCTGGGACCCTGCCCAGCTCAATGACCCCACCAAGAAAGCATGTTCATTCAACCAGAGAACCAGGAGGTAAGGAACCCTGCTGAGGCTGCTCTCTGTACAAGGGAGTTCAGGGCTGTGAGGTCCAGTGTGGAGAATTATTGAAATGTGTTCTCGTTGTTGGTAACTGGAGGAAATGAGGTGTGTGCACATGTCCCTAAGGTGGGGTTTCCCTTGGTCCTGGGGGACCCCTGTCTGGTTTGGTTCTAAATTGGGCCTTTTTAATTTCCAGTTAAGCAGTTGGAGTTTTCAAGTTAACTATACAATGTTAGAAGTTAATTGGCTTTTTTTTTTTTTTTTAAGGATGAGGACAATTAAAGGTTTTAAGTACATTGGTTCAATTAATGGTTTGATTAAGTGAGAACCAGCAGACACAGGGGGACCCCCCCAGGATCAGCACTGTGGGAGGAAACCTTGCCCTAGAAGCACTTGTGCATCCTAAACAAACCTGGGTATGTTGTGGAACCTTCTGTGCGTACAGTTCACTCCTGCCAAATTTATATTGCTCTATCGAGGTAGAAGTGTATTGCTGTGTCTTTGGGTTCAGTGTTCTGCTCTTGTGTTCCAGCTGGGAGCTACTGGATAACCCTGGTCGGAGCTCTGTGTGCAGCTGCTGTACCTCCAACTGCAATCTCAGGAAGAGGAGGGACACGGGTATGAATTTTTAAATGTACTGTGTGCACAGGTAGTTATTGGGTTTAACTTAACTAACTTCCCTACAATGCTGAGCAACTTTAAAATTTGGATGGCAGCCAACAAAGTTTACTCCAGGGGTGCAGCGCCTCAGTATTGGTTACTACAGAACCTTTCCTCCACCCTCCCAACCAGAGCGGGTGCTTTTTTATCTTGCTGGTACTCTGCTCAATGGCCTGTTGACCAGTTATCCTGCTTCTTGGGCTGTTTTTCAACCAGCACCATCAGACTGCCCCCTGTTTTTTAATGACTGGTACTGCATGCATTGCTGTAAAGCAGCAGCAGGTCCTGTTTCTAACCAGGCTCCCTTTCTCCTGAGCAGCTGAAGAGGGGCTGAGACACACTGCAGTGCTGGGACCCCTGAGGATCCTTCCTGAAGAGCTGTCTGCTGGAAGCCAGGAATTCTACCAGAGGAGCCCTGCTCTGTCACTGGAGGGTGAGCTCAGCCTGCAGTCTCCAATCCAGTGTGCACTTGGCTTGCATGGCATTGACTTTCATTTTTACACTACGGGTTCCCTTGCAGTTGCCTTAACCTGCATTGTACAATTTCTGCCAAAACTCTTCCAGTTTACAGCATAGAACTATAACTTCACTGTAGGAAACTGACTAAATTTGTCTTCTAGTAGTGGAACAAGGCACTTTTTTGCCCTCAACAACCATGCCCCAAGTGTGCCTCCCTGCAGCTCTTAAAGTAACAGACCCTCATTAAAACTGCTTCTGGGCACTAAGCAATGGCTGCACTGGGAGCCCTTCCTGTTCCTAACACCTTCTCTCTCTCCCCCAGAGCCCCAGCAGCCTCTGGCCTGGCTGCCTGTCCTGGCTGCTCCCCTGTTCCTGATGGCTGTCCTGGGAGCCCTGTCTCTGGGCTACTACATGTGCGTGTGGCGTCATCCCAGACTCTGCTCCAAGTCCAGCAGTGAGCTCCTCATTCCTGTCCCTGTTGATGAAATGCACATGGCAGTCGGCACAGTTTCCAGCAGTTTTACAGCAAGGCAATTCTGATTTCATGTATGTTGCAAAATAAAATGGCTATATAAAGATCCTGTCTTAATGTGATTTCTGATTATTGGGGTTTTCAGGGTGTCCAATGTAGCAAATTACATTTAGCATTAAGTGAAAGTTACTTCTACAAAATCAGTGAAGCTGGGCTGAATTTAGATTTGGGGGTATTAATCTGCACTGTGCAGATGGCCACTAATTGACCAATCCAGTGTCCCTGGTGGCTTTTTTTTTTTTTTGGGGGAACTACCTAATGGTGTCTGAGATTTAACATGGGTACTTGTGTACCTCTTTCAACATCAGCTGCCATATTGGCAACACTTTTGATTTGGTTTTGTAGTTCTGTGCAGGGAGAAATGTTGCTGTTTTGAAATTGCTGCATGGTGCAATTTCCAACTCAACTTGCAAGTTTTAATGTTTAGAAGACCATTATCAATTATTTCTATTTTGACCCTTTGTATGCAATGTATCCTTCTGGTCATCTCTATACTTCTTGCTCACTAATCTTGTAACTAACTTTAGGGTTTATTTATTTTTATTAAAAAAATTATATATATATAGCCTCTTCTGGGCTGTACTCACATCTGCAGGGGATTTAACTAGGACTGTAAAATCAATACCATGCAAATTTAAGCTAAACTGTATCCAATATTTTGGTAAAATTTGTTCTTAAACAGGAGAAATTCTAAAGATATTTTCTCTTTGGGGACAAAAACAAATGTCAAAGTAGAATTGCTGAAATAAATCTAGGACTGTGTTCTGTGTGAAAACCCCAATCATTGTTTGAAGGTCAAATCCCTGTCTGGAGAGTTGCTGAACATTGGGCTGCAAGACTACTGACACATTACCAAGTAAAGGTGGTTGAGAACATATCTTTGAGTCTGTTGGTGCAATTCAATTGAATCTGGAGCTGTGCTGTTGAACCTGAATAGACACGCCTCTGTGATTAAGCTCCACTTTCCCTGTTTATTGCATTAACTCTCCCAGGTTTTTGTTTGTTTTGTTTTCCACCTATGTAGTAAGTCAATAGACTTTGATATATCCTGGATTTATATGTGAAAAACAAACAAGGTTGATGTCTGAGTTTCAATGTCTTTAATTTGCTGAATCCCAGAATTTTGGGAGATCCCTACAGGGTGCAGGATACTCCTTGGATGGATCCCTATATATTAAAATTGGGGCTGGAGGCAGAAAGGTATCTTCAGTAGAAATGATGGATTAAGCTGGCTCCCCATTGAGACAGTTTTGTTGTACAGCAAAGCCATCCTGTTGTTGCATTGGGCAGCTAACACTTTCCTGTTGGATGCCCATCTTGGTAGTGTGTTAGCAGCCCCCTTATCAGTTGAAACAATGGATTGCAGGCAATGTCATATAGTATTTCATTGGTTTTATAGCCTGCCTGTTCAAACTGCAGAGATGCTGTAAGTTTCAACCTCTTCACAAGTTGACAGATTTTTGCTTCGTTATTTTCAGTAGTGTTGGTTCAAATCAGAATTTTAGAAGAGCAATAACAATATGTTTAACTTAAGACATTTATAAATATGTATACAATAATTATACAATATAAAGAATTAGACAGTATCCATCTAGATTATTAATAAAAACAGCTGCTACTGAATATTAAAATGCACATGCCATTCTTATTAACCATATATTATTTAATAGATGTCTGATTTTTATTTCTCATATAGGTCACGTCCACAAGATAATGTAGGGTGTTCCCCACGCATTATCTTTTTTTATAATATGCGCGTTATTAGACAAGACCGATAATTACACAAAATAAATACCACTGGAGTATATGTTACACTCGGTGAGGATTCGGTCAATCGCCGTGAGAAAAAAAGAAGAAAAATCGCTATTTGAGCATTTACAAATTAGCAAAGAACGAAATGAAATGTTAATTTGGTCTTTGAGTAAATTATGTTGCTCAAATTGTGAATATTGAATGAACAGGAAATCCGTAAATTACATTTATGAGAGACAATGTCATAGATTTATTATTTCAGTATTTATTATTTATGCAGGAAGTTAGCACAACCAATTTAGCAGGATAGTGACCTCTAACACTCAACTTCAAGCGAGTTTCAAATAACGTTCGTAATGTTCTCGCATCGTTATTTAGAAATGACCGTTTTTGAGGAAACAACTAACACAATTAAAATGTGATTGATTTATTCATACCATAAGACTACTGTCTACATAGTATTTAAACTGCAAAATCAAATGTCAATACATGTTTGTCTAATCACTGTTTTAAGCGAAAGAAAGAATGAAAGAATATTAAACGTTTAATATTCTCATAAATTATTCTCATAAATTACATAAAGCGGTGAACTATCACTTTTTAGAAAACGGATATGCAGACCCCATCAGCACCAGACAGCCGCGCCTGTGGAATAAAGACGGAGACAGCTTGACAACAAGAAACCCTTCTTAAATGTTTTTATTTTAGATGATGACAACTTTGGTAAATGGACATTTTCAAAAGAAACCGTATTGAGAGCAGTGAGCTACTGAGCCTCGTTTTAAAACACTGTTTTAATTGTTTAGATAACAGTCAGGTCAAATTAAAGTAGTTCAATCAAATTAGATACCTATACGAAACCATAATGAGAGCTCATTTAAAAAATCCCAATTTAGATATAGAAACATAGGTCTACACATCACTGTATTTGTATTTGTTTGTGCAAGGCGTGCTGCTGTGGCATTTAGAAGTGCGTTGCACGCCCTCACGCGCACAGAAGCACTTCTTTGTTTTGCCTTGAATCCTTAAAATCAGTTCATGAACTGTGCATTTTCTCAAAGCACATTCACCAGTTTGATTAGCCTATATCTCTTTACTCAAAGACCGAAGAAGCTGTCTCTTCTTTTATGTTTTTGTCTTTGCTTGTTTGATATTTTCAATTTCGCAATTTGACCAAAATAATTTGCTCAAAGAACGAAATAACCTCACGAAATCACGAAATGTTATTTGTGTCGGCGACTGACTGAATCGTGACTGACTAACATATTCATACAGAAGCAGCTTGAGAAAGGAAGAAATGAACGTTTTCTTTGCATGAAATATATTGCTTAATTGTAGGCTCGACTAGGGTTTTTTTTTTTTTTTTTTTTTACATCACTTAGTCCCTTGTCGCTGTGGATTAAATATAGAAACATATTGTAGCGATCTCTGTTAATGTAGGCAGGCGCATCACACATGTAAATAATTGCGCTGTATAAATAAGTTAAATTTGAACTCCCGCAAAGAAACCTGTAGTGTAACAAGGCAATAAGGTCTGGCCCATTGATGTTAACTGTTGAGTATTTCTTTCTGGAGTGTGCGTGATATAGGCAGGCACCCCTGCACAACTCGTCACACCTGTGTCAGTGGTCCACTCAGTGTTAATTGCCAAAGGACTCTAATTAATGTCACTAGAAAAGCACCAGGACGGTAGTGATTGGTAGGTAACTGTTGGTTTGGAAGATGATGGTGGCGTTGTGGCAATGGGTTGTGTTTGCGCTTTGCTGTGTACCGTTTGCTGCACCGCAGGAAGGTAATGTGGGTTACTCGTGGGGTTAGTGTGTCTTGTGTCTTATGTTTTGGTAGTACTGACTGTACCGGTACATATCCAGACATAATATCCTCTTGTGCAACACTTAATAGTGCGTACTTGGCTATTTTTAAAGATCATTCTTAGTTAATAAATTAAACCTTGCATTACATTAAAACTAAAAAATAAAATTATGTGTATGATCCGCTTTATTCCATACCCGTTTCTCCTGTAGCTGTGAGTACAGCCTGCGGCGTGGACTCGGTGGCTGTGAGGGTGTTGTTGGATTACTCTCGATCGGCGTTGCCTCTGGATCCGAGTGGCCTCCTGCTGGGAACCTGCCCTCCATCCAGCAGCAGCGCCGGTAATAACATGGTGGTGTTCCAGTACGGCCTGCTGGACTGCCGCTTTATGCGCATGGTAAGTGGCTTCTCTAACGGCTTGTATGTTGGGTTCACGTAAGAAGCGTTCGAGCTCTAATTGCACGGTACCATATTACGCTGTACACGCTTGTATAAATATACACATTGTACGCTGAAGCGTTTTCCAGCAGTATTGGTTATGGTTGTAACAGTTTTTAAACGTGTATTTTAACAGTTGTCATTGATGCAAGGACGTGCTATATGGCTAAGCAATACAAATGTTGTATTGGCAGCTGGGTAAGGGTGATTTGGGTATTTGCACTCATTTAAGCAAACTAAATGCATTGTTTTGTCTTCAGGCTGTTGACCTGTGGTGTGTGTTGTAACCCCAGTCTTATAAAGGCTAACTGGAGGTGTGTCTTACCCTTGAACTGCAGATCAAGTGTTTTAAACCTGTTGTGTGTGTGTGTTTTTTTTTTTTTTTTTTTTTTTTAAATCCATGTCTTGCCCAGGTTACTGCCAATGTTACCAGTTACATGAATGTGCTGACCTACAAGCCCACCCAGAGTGGCTTCTACCAGACTCCATTCAATCAGGCTATTGTGTGCACCTATACCAAGTGAGTGTTGGACTTGGCTTGAACATGCTGAAACTCCTGTGAAGATGTGTTAAAAGCCTCTGGGCTGTTCATGCATTCAAGTACTGTCTTGCATCATGTCTGACACTTGACTTGACAGGATCTAATGTGGATTATTTTAAAATTGTTTATAAAATCTATGCATTCTCTTGCTATTTTTATGTAGTTGTGGAGTTATTTCCTTTTAATGGGAGTAGTTATTTAAAACCTAGTTTATGGCACTGAATACAGCAATCTGTGCAAAAATCAAATGATTTACTGCATTAGGAATTCTGGACCAGCTTCCTTGCTCTGAAGGCAGCAAGAGTAAATTTGCATTAAATATTGCCAATAAAAAATTGTTTACAAATTTCAGTGTTTTCTGCTGTATGCAAACTGTCTGCTGCTTGAACTAAAGCTTTCTACCGGTGTCTTCTCCAGACCTGCTGGCTGGACTCCTCCAGTGTATAACCCTGCACTTGGGGATGCCTATGGCTTTGGGAAGCTGGAGTTTACCATGGGGATTATGAATGGTGAGTTTGCTGTCATGCAATGTACACTTGATCAATTTGCTTAAAGGTGTCCAGTGCAACACTAACCTGGCAGGGGGAGCAGCCTGTGGTGCTCATTGGGTCATTTCCTTTATTAAAGTAAATATTTTGCTGTATTCCTCTGGTGCTGGTCAATGCTGCTCTGTCCTGGCTAGTGAGATGTTGGGTGAGTTGCTGTTCTCCTTTGTGTCTCAGATGACTTCTCCGCCCCCCGCACCTCCAGTCTGTTCTTCCTGGGGTCCCCCATCAACATTGTGGCTGCAGTGAAGCAGCAGTTCCACATGCCGCTGATGGTCTACATGGAAGAGTGTGTCGCTGCCAGCACTCCAGAGCTGAGCCCTTCAAGCCAGACCTACCCACTGATCACCAACCATGGGTAGATATTCACTGCAAGCTGTATAGTAAAGGCACAATTTTAAATCTGAATGTTCAGCACTTGGGAGGACAGTAGTCCTGTTTGGGTTTAGGAAGAGGTGTTGAATGGTCAGCTTTGTGAACATGGCAAAAACTCAGTTGAACTAATAACTGGCTGTGCTGGGAAGGCACAGATTGTAGTGTGTGGGGTTTTTTTTTTTTTTTTTAAATGGACTGGTTCTTTATCTATTTTGTACTTGGTTCACAGACCCTAAACCATAATTTGGGGAAGATGAACATTGTGATTTGGTGTTACCCAGGGGCTGCTGTCGCCCTTACTTTTGAAAGTTCAAACTTTCCACTAGTGCAGTCTTGTGCACATGACTGGGGTTGGAATGTAATTTTTGTATCGTAAGTCTCACTGGAACATGGAAAGTCTTGCTCACTGCTTCCTTCCAGTGGTTGTCGGATTTGTCCCCAGTCCAGGAGTCCCCTGCTCAGTGTTCTTGTTTCTCCCTTCAGGTGCTTTGTAGACGGCCAGGCTGGTAATTCCAGGTTTCTGCCCAGAGTCCAGACCTCTGAGATCCGTCTGGTTGTCCAGGCCTTCAGGTTTACACAATTGAATACAGATGTGAGTTAATGGTGGATTGTATTGGAGGGCACAGGGTTGTTAGTTAACAAGATTGTATACCTGGGTTTTGTTTTGTGCTTATCCGTATCTGATGTGCTTGTAGTGTGATGCATTTGCAAGTACAATTGAGCCGGTAATATGATGGTGGCGGTTCTAGAGCAATTTGATCTCTGGGAGTTGCATTTATTTTAAACGTTTTTCCTAGGTCTATATCCATTGCCGCTTGTTGGCCTGGGACCCTGCCCAGCTCAATGACCCCACCAAGAAAGCCTGTTCATTCAACCAGAGAACCAGGAGGTAAGGACTGGACCCTGCTGAGGCTGCTCTGTACAAGGGGAGTGCAGGGCTGTGAGGTCCAGTTAACCAACACCACAGGGACCCAAGATGAGTTTCTTAATCTGCACAGTCAGTTCTGTGCCTCCTTATGATTTCCATTACATGAGTAGATGTTAACTTCATGCTGATTTGAACTTGGCTTTCGCCAAGATAAGCACCAACTAAGATGTAGCTTTACAGTAATGTGTCTCCATCCATTTGCGTTTCCTTCCATATGGTGTAGATATCCTTCTGTCTGGTGTTGATGGCTGAAGTGTAATGCTGGCTTCAGGGATCAGCTTAGTTGTGTGGAATTATTGAAGTTTGTTTTCATGGTTTTCTGTAACTGGTGGCAATGAGGTGTGTGTGTGCATGTCCCTAGGGCAGGGTTTCCTGGTCCTGGGGCACCCCTGTGTCTGGTTCTTAATTACTTAATTGAACAATTCATTGACTTTAATTGTTTTTGGTTTTTTTTCCCAGCTTTTAAGCAGTTGGAGATTTTGAGTGAACTAATACAATTTTTTAGAAGTAACTTTTAATTGGCTACACTTTTAGGCGGTGAGGACAATTTTTTAAAGGTCTAAGCACATTGGTTCAACTAAGGGTTTGATTTTAAGTAATTGAGAACCAGCAGACACAGGGAACCACTTGTGCACCCTAAACAAACCTGGGTATATTGTGGAACTACCTGTGCATAGTTCACTTCTGCATTTACCTTTTATGTAGTGGGTGTACAAATAGGGAGAAATTATACTGCTCCATCAAGTAGTGTATTGCCATGTCTTTGGGTTCAGTGTTCTGCTCTTGTGTTGCAGCTGGGAGCTCCTGGATAACCCTGGTCGGAGCTCTGTGTGCAGCTGCTGTACCTCCAACTGCAATCTCAGGAAGAGGAGGGACACGGGTACGAATTTATGCTATGTCTATATAATGTAAATGTAGCTATGAGGTGTAACTTGACATTTCTACAAGGGTGAGTGACTTTTAAAATTGTACGGCGGCCAACAAAGGATGTTCACATAGGGGTGCAGCGCTCACCCTCCCAACCAGAGCAGGTGCTTGTCTTGCTGCTACTCTGCTCAATGACCTGTAGGCCACAAAGTTGGCTTCCAAAGGACCTGCTTGCTGGTACTTTGCTCAATAGCCTGTTGGCATCAAAGTAGTCTTGCTTTTACTTGGGTTGTTTTAACCAGCAACCCTTCAGCCTGCCCCCTGTTGTATTGCATGATGCATTGCTATAAAGCGGCAGGTCCTGTTTCTAACCAGGCTCCCTTTCTCCTGAGCAGCTGAAGAGGGGCTGAGACACACTGCAGTGCTGGGACCCCTGAGGATCCTTCCTGAAGAGCTGTCTGCTGGAAGCCAGGAATTCTACCAGAGGAGCCCTGCTCTGTCACTGGAGGGTGAGCTCAGCCTGCAGTCTCCAATCCAGTGTGCACTTGGCTTGCATGGTTGACTTGATCTTTACAATACAGGCTCCCCTGCAGTTGTGCTAAAGAACTTTGCATGTGGTGGTCTCTTTCTACCCAAACTGTCAAGTCTACAGCATACAACTACAATTTTGGCACAAAGCTATGACTTTAGTGTTTCTAGTATTGGGATAAGGGGACTTTGCCCACCTCTACCAACCATGTCCTGCAGTATATCTCTGCAGGTCCTAAAGTAACACACGCCTATTGATGCTGCCCCTGGGCACTGAAGACACTATGGCTGCACTTCCTGTTAACCCCTTTCTCTTGCTCTTTCCTCCCCCAGAGCCCCAGCAGGCCCTGGCCTGGCTGCCTGTCCTGGCTGCTCCCCTGCTCCTGATGGCTCTCCTGGGAGCCCTGTCTCTGGGCTACTACATGTGCGTGTGGCATCATCCCAGACTCTGCTCCAAGTCCAGCAGTGAGCTCCTTATTCCTGCCTCCGTTGACGAAATGCACACAGCAGTTGGCACAGTATCCAGCAGCTTGCCAGCAAGGCAATTCTGATTTTCTTGTATGTTGCAGAATAAAATGACTTCTCGTCGCCTCTGGTCTGTCTGATTTTGTGCCATGGAGTAACTTTTTTAGGACTGGGTGTGTAGACCTTTCAAGGGAATCGATCCTTTCACCAGAAAAGTTTTGGTATATGGCTTCTTTAGCAACCCTTACAAAAAGTAGTGGCATTTGTTTTGCCCAAAATAGAACAAACTGAAGATGTTTTGGATGGTAAAAGCTTTTTGATAACTATAGTTCATTGAACTGTTTTAAGCTACAGCTTTTATTGGTGGCTTTTTGGTTGTTTTGGCAAAATCTTAAGGTTGCCAACTAAATTTTCTGCTTAAGTTTGATATGAAGAATTAGTATGAATCAATTGACAGAACTGCAGGTTAAACTATAAGTAGATTAATATATTTAATTGCAGCTTAAATTCCCATAAAGCATTGCTAATTTGACTCAATGCTGATGTTTGACAGTATTTGTAGATGGCACTATCTTTAAATATATATTTTTTTGCTCAATCTGTTATGTAGTTTTTTTCTGATTTAATCCCAGAGTTTGATTCCTACATGGTGCAGGCTGCTCCTTTTGTGTGGATGAATGCCTAGGACTTAAAACTGCAGATGAATTGGCAGGGTTAGAGGCAGAAAGGTCTCTTCCAATTCATGGGGAAACCTCAAAGTGGATTAAGCTGGATCCCCATGGAGACAGTGTTGAACAAAACTAACTGTGATGACCACTACACCAAGTATTGGTATCCATTTTGGTGGGCTCTAATCCACCGGAGTACAATAGTGAGCCACTTTTGATCAAGTGGAATTCTCTGGCTTTAAGCCAGTGGTGACCAATACACTAAGGTAGCAATGGGGGGAAAACAAAATGCAGACAAATCAGCATTTTCAATTTAAAGGACAATTTCCTTCTCCCACAGGAATCAACCCAGAAAGAACAGTGGACATTTCTTTATTAAAATGAAAGGAACATGTTAGTCAAGTAGACAAATGTTTTATTTAAATAAACAATTGCCTAAAGTTTAACATCTTTTGGTTTTGACCATTTTCTGGCTTGAGCTCAAAAGATGTTGCAGCACAACAACGCTAACTCTCGAGAATTTAGTCCCACTACGAACCATCATGTTGAGGAAGCTTGCAGCAAGGTGACTGAGGTATGGAAGTCAGAGTACAGTTATTAGTGCCTGTTTGGAATTGATGTCATTTCTTTATGTATTGTCAGGAATTATATAATTTTTAGATACAGAATCAAACCTGTTAACTATGCTTGTGTTGATGCTTATTCAGAATTGCCCCAAGAGCCACCAGAAATCTCTCAAGAATGATACCAGTAAACCGTTTCCTGTTGGACGACCATGTTGGTAGTGTGCTGGCAGCCCCCTTTCACTGTCTGCTGAAACGATGGATTGCAGATGTGAGAACTGGAATTGTATTCTGTTGGTTATTACATCACCATCATTTCACATCATATTACATTGGTTTCATAGCCTGCTTGTTAAAACTGCAGAGATGCTGCAAGTTTCAACCTCTACACAATTTGACAGATTTTTGCTTCCAATTATTTTCATTAGTGTTGGTTCAAATCAGACCGGAGAGGATATGGATTCTTTGATTGAACAACTTCAGTCTTCAATATATTGAGTTTTATCAAATGTTATGAATATAAGATGATATTGTAGCATTTTCAGGTTCTTGGGACAGAGATGAGATGTGATGGAGTTGAAAGCTCAAGCTGTTTATTTTTGACAGAAATAATTAATAAAAATAAAATCATAGACAGGAAAGGAAACTGGGTGTTGAAAATGGTATTTGTCTATCCTTACCCTAGCCCTTTCTCTCTCTCCCTCTCTATCTCCCCTAAACACAACCTTTTCTCACACACTTGTTTCCCCCAATCTCCTGGTCTTTTCCACGCACTCCCTTATATCCCCTTACTTCCTTTGTCCCTTACTCAGACCCCCGCCCCCATGTCTCTCATGCCAAACCTGCACTCCAATTCCCTTACACACGCAAAAACCATGTAACCCCCTGCAAGCAAGCACGCACACTATCCTGAGTCTTCCCCTCCCCCCAGGATCGTTACAATATTGTTTAAATAATCATAGGGAAATGGCATAAGTGGGCTTACAGAGGATTTGATACATGTTGAAAAAATATGAATCAATTTCCATAGTAAATATTTAATTTTTGATATAGGTGATGTCCACAAGATATTGTAGGGTGTACCCCGTATTTTAAAATGTTTTATATATATATATATATATATATATATATATATATATATATATATATATATATATATATAATAGTTTGCACGTTATTAGTAGACAAGACACGCAATTGCACACAATACCATTGGTGCATACTGTATACACATAGAAGCAGCTATGAGAACGTAAATAATGAACGGGGGTGTAATCAAGTTTTTCCTTAGAAAATTACAAGAATTACAGATAAAATCAAAATCACTCAATGTAGGAAAGGCATTGGATATTTTAAACATGTTTTCATGTTATTGTTTTCACTTTTGCTCGGACAGGCTACTTGTAAGGTCAGTGATACCATAAGCATCGACCTTAGAATCATAAAACAGTGCATTTAAATGGCAGTATACTGCATGCTTTATTTGCCTGTCAAAAGACATACCTTCAGAAATACACAAAGAATGTCTGAGAATGGGCAATGAACGTCACTGCCATGTCATTTGCTTATTTCAAAATATTTGTGTTAACAGTTATACAAATACTGAAACCGACAATGTATTAAATACCATTTTGAATATGAATATAGCTGAATTATGAATTGTACCGATCTCGGTTAACGCACCACACAGGCGGAGGGCTGCGCGAACGCGGGACCTCTCGCACTGAAGCATAGCGCCGATACCGGCCCTGCTGCTGCCTTCCCCCGTGCACGCTACAGTATGTTAGAATACCATATACATATTTAGTATTGAAAATCAGTAAATGTGATTCCACCACATTTCTTTAATAGTCGTTTATTATGTTTTGTATCAGCCGCCACACAAAGCTGAGCGCAGTGTGGTATACTGTACTAATGATGCTCCAGTCAGTCTGACCGGGCTGCACCTGAGCAATCTGAAAAACGGGAAGCCTCTAATAAGGTCATTTGTTAAAGTTAGTAAATAGTTGCGCTGTATAACTAAGTTAAATTTGAACTCAGGCATAGCCGGTGCAACGAAACCTGGAGTGTTAACAAGGCAATAAGGTCTGTCCAATTTTTAATTGATGTTAACTGTTGAGTATTTTTTCTCTGGAGTGTGCGTGATATACGCAGGCACCCGCGCAATGGCACGACTCGTCACACCTGTGTCAGTGGTCCACTCAGTGTTAATTGCCAAAGGACTCTAATTAATGTCACTAGAAAAGCACCTGGACGGTAGTGTTTGGTAGGTAACTGTTGGTTTGGAAGATGGTGTTCTTGTGGAAATGTGTTGTGTTTGCGCTGTGCTGTGTACCGTTTGCGGCACCGCAGGAAGGTAATGTAGGCTACTTGTGGGATTAGTCTGTTTTGTGTTTTGGTGGTACTGACTGTACCGGTACATAATGCTGGTGTGTTAACAGACTCGTTTTACTGCTATCCAGACAATAATGTTCTCTTGTGCAGCACTTAAAAGTGCGTACTTGGCTATGCAAAGATCATTCAGAGTTACAAACTTAACCCTAGTATTACCTGAAACCTAAAAATAAAATAGTTGCATGTTCCGCGTTATTCTAAACCCGTTTCTCCTGTAGCTGTGAGTACAGCCTGCGGCGTGGACTCGGTGGCTGTGAGGGTGTTGTTGGATTACTCTCGACCGGCGTTGCCTCTGGACCCGAGTGGCCTCCTGCTGGGAACCTGCCCTCCTTCCAGCAGCAGCGCTGGTAATAACATGGTGGTGTTCCAGTACGGCCTGCTGGACTGCCGCTTTATGCGCATGGTAAGTGGCTTCTAACGGCTTGTATGTTCAGTTCACATAAGAAGCGTTCGGACTGAAATTACACTGCACCGTATTAAACTGTACACACTTGTAGAAATATACCCACTAATCGGATGAATTTTCCTGTAGCGTTTATTTAATACTGGTTATGGTTAGCTTGTTAAATTATTTAAAATGTTGCCAGTGATGCTAGGAAGTGCTACATGACGACTAAGCAATCCAAACCTTGTATTGGCAGCTGTGCAATGGTAATGACTTGAGTATTTTGCATTTGTTTTTTTTCTCTTAAACAAACTAAATGCATTGTTTTGGCTTTAGGCTGTCTGACAGGCAGTGTGTGCTGTAACTCCAGTCTTGTAAAGGCTAACTGATGGAGGTGTGTTTTACCTTTGAACTGCAGTGTTTTAAATCTGTCTTCAACAGTTATTTTATCCCTGTCTTGCCCAGGTTACTGCCAATGTTACCAGTTACATGAATGTGCTGACCTATAAGCCCACCCAGGGAGGCTTCTACCAGACTCCATTCAATCAGGCTATTGTGTGCACCTATACCAAGTGAGTGCTGGACTTGGCTTGAACATGCTGAAACTCCTGTGAAGCTGTGTTAAAAGCCTCTGAGCTGTTCATGCATTCAAGTATTGAGTCTTGTATCATGTCTGACACTTGACTTAATAATAGTGTATAATTTTATTTTTTAGAACTACATTTACAAAATCTATGAACTTGCTTTTTTTTGTAATTGTGGCATTGCCTTTTTAATGGGGAGCAGTTACTTGAAACCCAGTTTATAGCACTGAACTGTAATCTGTGCAAAATCAAATGATTTACTGCATTGATTTCTGGACTGGCTTCCTTGCTGTGAAGGCAACAAGAGTAAATTTACATTAAATCTTGCAAATTGTTTACAAACTTCAGTGTTTTCTGCTGAATGCAAACTGTCTGTTGCTGCTTGAACCAAAGCTTTCTACCTGTGTCTTCTCCAGACCTGCTGGCTGGACTCCTCCAGTGTATAACCCTGCGCTTGGGGATGCCTCTGGGTTTGGGAAGCTGGAGTTTACCATGGGGATTATGAATGGTGAGTTTGCAATGTACATTTGGTCTATTGGTTTAGAAAGGTGTCCAGTGCAACACTAACCTGGCAGGAGGAGCAGCCTGTGGTGTGCATTGGGTCATGTTGTCAAGTAGAAAATATATTTTGCTCTATTTCTCTGGTGCTGGTCAATGCTGCTCTGTCCTGGCTAGCGAGATGAGTTGGGTGGGTTGCTGTTCTCCTGCTCCTCTCCTTTGTGTTTCAGGTGACTTCTCAGCCCCCCGCACCTCCAGTCTGTTCTTCCTGGGGTCCCCCATCAACATCGCGGCTGCAGTGAAGCAGCAATTCCACATGCCGCTGATGGTCTACATGGAAGAGTGTGTCGCTGCCAGCACTCCAGAGCTGAGCCCTTCAAGCCAGACCTACCCACTGATCACCAACCATGGGTAGATATTTGCTGTATAGTAAAGGCACAATCTTAAATCTGAATGGTTAGCACTTGGGAGCATAGTAGTCCTGCTTGGACTTTAGGAAGGTGTTTGAATGGTCAGCTTTGTGAACATGGCAAAAGCTCAGATGAACTAAACTGGGAAGGCATAGATTGTAGCTGGGCTTTAATTTAGGTAAGATGTTCATGATTTGTGGAAACCAGCCTCAAGTTTTAAGTTCAAACTTTCCACTAGTGCACACAACACAAAGGGTTGGAATGTAATTTTGTAAAGTAAGTCTGCCTGGAACAGTCTTGCTCACTCCTGCCTTCTGCAGTCCTGGCAAGTGCCTCCCCCTTCAGTGCTCTTTCTCCTTGCAGATGCTTTGTAGACGGACAGGCTGGTAACTCCAGGTTTCTGCCCAGAGTCCAGACCTCTGAGATCCGTCTGGTTGTCCAGGCCTTCAGATTTACACAACTGAATACAGATGTGAGTATCTGATGGGTTAATCTGTTGTATTGGATGTCTTGGGGCCGCTAGTTCCACAGATTCTCTACTTGTTTAGATCATGTATTTTCTGAGTATCTGATGCGGTGCTTGTAATGTACATAACCCTTTTGTAAGAACAAATTTAGAGTTTCTAGAGCAAATGTTGGTTTATTTAGTGTTCCTTTTATCAAATTATTTCCTAGGTGTATATCCATTGCCGGTTGCTGGCCTGGGACCCTGCCCAGCTCAATGACCCCACGAAGAAAGCCTGTTCATTCAACCAGAGAACCAGGAGGTAAGGACTGGTCCCTGCTGAGGCTGCTGTCTGTACAAGGGGAGTGCAGGGGTTGTGAGTTCCAGTTGTCCTGGGTCACTGGTGTTTGAGTTTCTTAATTTGCACAATTGGTTCTGTGCCTCCTTACAGTTGTATGGAGAATTTCATTGAAATCCCAGTAACTGGTTAAGGGATCAACTTCATTATACTGCTCTGTGTAGAAGTGTATTGCAGTGTCTTTGGGTTCAGTGTTCTGCTCTTGTGTTGCAGCTGGGAGCTCCTGGATAACCCTGGTCGGAGCTCTGTGTGCAGCTGCTGTACCTCCAACTGCAATCTCAGGAAGAGGAGGGACACTGGTATGAATTTCTGTTCTGTCTATATAATGTAAATGTAGCTGTGAGGTGTAACTTGACTTTTCTACAAGGGTGAGTGACTCCTTAAAATTGTTTGGTGGCCAACAAAGGTGTTCACATAGGGGTGCAGCGCTCCCCAACCAGAGCAGGTGCTTGTCTTGCTGCTACTCTGGTCAATGACCTGTAGGCCACAAAGTTGGCTTCCAAAGGACCTGCTTGCTGGTACTTTGCTCAATAGCCTGTTGGCATCAAAGTAGTCTTGCTTTTACTTGGGTTGTTTTAACCAGCAACCCTTCAGCCTGCCCCCTGTTGTATTGACTGGAATTGCATGATGCATTGCTATAAAGCGGCAGGTCCTGTTTCTAACCAGGCTCCCTTTCTCCTGAGCAGCTGAAGAGGGGCTGAGACACACTGCAGTGCTGGGACCCCTGAGGATCCTTCCTGAAGAGCTGTCTGCTGGAAGCCAGGAATTCTACCAGAGGAGCCCTGCTCTGTCACTGGAGGGTGAGCTCAGCCTGCAGTCTCCAATCCAGTGTGCACTTGGCTTGCATGGCATTGACTTTCATTTTTACACTACGGGTTCCCTTGCAGTCATGTTGCCTTAACCTGCATTGTACAATTTCTGCCATTCCAGTCCACGGCATATAACCATAGTTTCACCCTAGGAAACGAGGACTAAACTAATGTTTTCTAGTAGTGGAACAAAGGCACTCCTACCACCCATGCCCAAGTGTGCCTACCTGCAGGCCCTAAAGTAACAGGCCCTCTTGAAACTATTCCTGGGCACTGTAGAGGTGGCTGCACTGGGTGTCCTTCCTGTTCCTAACTCTTTCCTCCTGCTCTCTCCCCCAGAGCCCCAGCAGGCTCTGGCCTGGCTGCCTGTCCTGGCTGCTCCCCTGCTCCTGATGGCTCTCCTGGGAGCCCTGTCTCTGGGCTACTACATGTGCGTGTGGCGTCATCCCAGACTCTGCTCCAAGTCCAGCAGTGAGCTCCTCATTCCTGCCCCCACTGATCAAATGCACATGACAGTCGGCATGGCTTCCAGCAGCTTGTCAGCACAGCAATTCTGATTTCATGTATGTTGCAAAATAAAATGGTTACATTTAATCTTTTGGTCTGTCTCATTTGTGTAACTGAGTACAGGGCTTCTGTCATTTTACCAATTATCTAGCATTAACTATAGTTAAGTGAATTAATTCTCCCAATTTGGAATCGCCAATTTTATTATGCTCACTGTTACCACCCCTGCGGTGACTCATGGGAGACAAACGCACACTGTCCTCAAGCGTGTGTCGTCAGCCAACCACTTTTTTTTCACACTGCGGACTCACCATGCAGCCACCCAAGAGCTACAGCGTCGGAGGACAACGCAGCTTACAGGCAAGCCCGCAGGCGCCTGGCCAGACCACAGGGGTCGCTGGTGAGCCGAGGACACCCTAGCTGACCTAGCCCTCCCTCCCCCCCCCGGGTGGCGCATGGCCAATTGAGCGCCGCAGCTTGGAAGCTCCCGTCCTTGGTTGGCAAAAGAATAGGCTGGACTCAAACTTGACGTCTGGACTATAGAGCGCATCCTCCACTCCACGTGGAGCGCCTTTACTGGATGCGCCACTCGGGAGCCCCCCGAAAGTAACACTTTACAAAGCTTTTCAATAAAGCAGGCCTGAATCTGCAGCAGATTTCTTGAACACTGGCAACACTTTCAATTTAGTGTTTTAATCCTGTGCAGGTCAAAATGTTGCTGAACTTGTTTGAGATTGCTGCATGGTGAAATGTCCTACTCCACTTCTTGCTAGCTAATGTTTCAAAGACTATTATAAAGTGTTTTTATTTTGACCCCTTGCAATTTATCATTCTGTACCTCTACTCAATCTTGTAACTGAATGGATGCATGTACTGTAAATAACTTGGGTTTTTTTCATAAAGCCCTTTTTTCTGGGTTGTACTGTCAAATCTACTAAGGATTTAACAATGTAAAATCAAAACAAATTTAAAACATAACTAATTCAGTAAAATTGTTCTCAAATAGATATTGGTTTCTCTTTATGGGGACAAAAACAAACTTCAAAGTGAAAGAAAGAATTACTTTAAAATTGTTCTAGCTGAAACAAATGCTAGAGGAGCAAGGGTCCTGTTTGAAAACCTTAATCATGGTTTGAAACCCAGACTCCTGTCACAGAACATCAGGCTTCAAGACTTTTGTAAGCCCCTCCTGTCACAATGGGAATGTGTTGGTGACTTGAGAAAGCAGACAATGGGCTGCTGCAGGGATGGCCTGATTCAGCACCAGCAGAAAGAAACAAGGTTTTCATGATTGAGAGAAAAAAACTAGAGCATTTTATTAGGAACAACCTGACAATTCTCAGGACTACCATTACAGACATCACAGTGGGGCACACTGCCAAAGCATGTAGTCTAATGCACCATTTAAAATAGAAAAATGTAATAGTTACAATATGAAAACCAGCCAACAGTACTGAGGGATAAGGCAGCTGGTGGTCGTTTCAATGTACATGGTTCACATACTTATGAAAAAACATTAAATACTGATGCCAGCTTGTCAAGAGATTTCCTCTTTTAAATAAAACAATTAAATGCTTTGGCAGTAGATCCCAGTGTTTATTTAAATGAGTGCTAACTAAGGCTTTAAAATCCATTTGAACTCTTAACTCATCAGTAGCATTGTGGTTTAGTTTGGCTGTATCTGAATACCTTAACAGCCCTGTATTGGCCCCACTTCCCAGTCATTTCCTGCAAGCTTTGGCTCATCAGGTGCTATTGGTGTCACACAGGAGTCTAAAGCAGGGGCAATTAGGGAGTCTCGTGCTATGCCCTTGGGGAACATTGTATGCAATACCCATAAACAGTTCATGCTTTTTTACACTGTATCTCTGCATACATACAACAGTAGTGCAGGTGCATGGATTGAGTTTCTCGTTTTCATGTTTAATCCCCTGAATGATGGCTTTTAGTACATTATGGGGGGCATTTTAATGATCAAACAGAGGTGGATCTTAATACCACCAAACTAATTCATACACCTGCTTGTAACGGGGGGCGTAATGAGGCTGCAGTGACTGCCTGCCCCCTTCCTGTGCTTCTGAAATGGCCATGTGTTAAAATAAGAAGCTTAGCAGCTAGAATGCTTGCCTCTGCATCAGGGGAAGCATTGTGTCCCCTCGAGGACTGTTCAATAAAGTGAGATTGTTATTGCATTAAAGGGCAGCAGTATTTGATTCCACTACAGTCTGATCATTAAATACACCCCCTATGGCTCATTTGCAGTAGTTAAGCAAACATACATAAAATACAACCACTTGTACAAATCTAAGTGCGCATCCACTGGATCCCAGTCATGGGGGAGTAGTCTGGTCGCCAGCGCTAGTTGTCCAACTAATACATATGTTACACAGTAAATAAAATCCCTTGTTCATCAAGAGCCTTGAGTTGATGAAATACAAACACCCACACCCAGAGGTCCCATGTTTTTCGGTTAGCTGATTGCAATGTCCCATAGCCCTGAAGCCACCCTGTCAGACAGCAGTGGCTGTGTTGGGTCTCCCCGGTCCCATGGAGCTGCACTGTGCTTCCGAGGCCCCGAGTTCAGACTCTTCACTAGGAGTCGTGCTTCCCACTCCCACCCCCGCCATACACCTTCCGGAGGCTGGAGTCCAGGAGGAAGTCTACAGACCTGGAGGGGTGGAGAGAGAGAGGAGGGGGCATTCTACTTACATCCTAATAAAACGTGTTATTGTAATACTCGCAGCCCAATTCAATCCCACACTCAAACCAACAGGTCTGAACATTTTACTCCAGTTCCAGTCCCTGAACCCTTACAAACAGATACTGTGAAAGATCCTTATATGTATTCAGGCATAACAAGATATTAACTGAACAAAGAGCTTGAGAAAAATGGGTTACCAAGCCACACTGTTGATGCAGAATCATTGGGATCCTTTAAGACTTGACAAATATTTGGCATCAAATAGCTTCTAGGAACCAGACAAGCATTAATGGGGCGAACGGCTTCTTCTCGTTCGTAGATTTTCTTATTTTCTTAACCCTTCGTCAGCGGCAAGGGATGTAAGTGCATCCCAGCGTTTAAAATGAACAGATCTCATGACTCTGCAGATCGCAGGATATCCTTACATGTGACTCGACTTTAATCGTTTCCCTTGTTTTTGATACCAAGCACATCCTTCTTCAAAGTGCACATGGTACATTTCGGGGGTGCATACGCTAATAAAACGCCAGCAATGTATTTGATTGCTGCATTCTTTACAGTACCATGCTTATTAGCTCCTGTAATACATTATTGAAAACAAAATATGATTTTATTCTGCGAGTTGGAAAAAGACGTCTTTCATATACTAGGCTACCACCAATGTGCAGCCCTTTCTGACCCGTAGAATCGATGCCTGAGGGAGAGTAAATATGCTCCATATACAGGACTGAAACTGTCATAACAGCACTATTTGGATTGACGTAGTTTTTTTTATTTCAAGGGACTATTTTACTTTTTGATGTATGCAAGTTCTTTTAGCATTCACAAGAATGTTTATTCAATACAGAGCTGTTTAAATAATAATATAAACCAGTTTTGTCCCGTTCTTTTGCTTTCAATTCTAAGTTAACTGCGTTTATGTATGTGGGTGCACCTTTCTTTATGTATGTGGGTGCACCTTTCTTTATGTATGTGGGTGCACCCTTTCTGTCTTCCATGCAAGCTCAATTATTGCAGCTAACGGAGGGCTAAATTGAAACTCAGTAGTTCTAAAATGTATTTGACTGTAAGAAAGCAGGAGTGCTGGGAGTTGGGAGCTCACCTGTCGATTGGTTTGATGATGAAGGGGATGGTGGACAGGCCGATGGCGGTGGTGGTCCACTTGCGGACGGGGAGGGGCCAGCGCGTGGTGCGTCCCAGCATGTAGAGAGAGGCAGCGCACACACGGTTGATGATGAAGCCCGGGATGGCCACGGAGGCCAAGGCCTGCCACACGAAGGTGTCTACCACAGCCACCGCCACCCGAGCTGTCTTCCCTGGCCTGTCCCCGTGTTCCTGCCAGGGGAGAGGAGAGATGTATCAATAGTTTTGAAGTGTGATTCAGATTTGTTATTGGTCATAATTTCAGCGGAATTTGCATGTCAGGCAAGATAAGGTAGTTATCTCGTTGTGGGCTCACAGAGGTATAGAAAGTTCTGAGCCACCATGTTGTGAAGCTTCCTAGATTAAGGTGTCAAGCCTGATGTCTTGAGGCTTCTCTTCATTAAGAATGCTTGTCTATCTGTGACTGTCAAATGGCAGTTTTTAAAGCCTTATGCAATGACACAATGGGACTTACAAAGCTGAATGAAATACTACAGAATACAGCATTATTGCTCCATAACCTGTATTCTGCACCACAATTACACAATTCAATATCACACAGCTGACTTATAGAGCTAACTCCCATTCTGCGGGCTGCGGGCCGATTTGTGTTTCCTGTCTGGTGCATGCTTTGACATTGTGTGGTGTGTCAGGCTGAAGGAACTGTGAAACAGGTCAGTTCAAAGTTACCATGTTCATTGCTAATCTGAATGAATATGTCACATCACCAGCACTCATCTGTATGCAGTTTATTAAATGAATAAACTGAGTGATTGCAAATGTTTAATGCAGAAGCCTATTTTTATACTGAAGATTAATTCAGGTCGGGCTGGAGTGAGTATCAGATTGCAAGGGTAATAATATTGGAGGGAGGGTACAAAAAAAGAAATACTGCAGTCCAATGTGAAATATTTTGAGTGCGTTGTAGAAAGCAACAGGGAGAGTATAGGAAGAATTCAAGGAATCCAAGTGAAGGCTACAGTGTGTATTTAAAGCTCTCTTTACTCTGGCCCTTCATAGCTTAGTCACTGTGTGCAAACAGGCTCTCTCCCACTGCTGCTACCTGTATCAGAGGGAGATAGCAATCTTAATGTGATTTTTAAATCCCTGCACACTTATAAGAGACAGGGTGCGCCAGGATTTATAGCTCACATCCTGAAACACTTGTGAGTACGATTGCAGCGAGTCCTGTGTTTTCAGATTTGTAAAAATTGTTTTGAAAAATAAAACCAAAAAGTGAACTCACCGCGGCTGCCTTCTTGCCCTTGTCCACAGCGTCTGCTGTCACGTACATCGTGGAGACCCCGTAACTAGCCCAGACCATCCCGACTGGCACCAGGGCACGGAATGCCTCCCCCACCTCATTGGCATAGCCTGCACAGAGACACAGGAGTCAGCGCCCATGCAAACCCTCACACAGTCCTGCACTGAGACACAGGAGTCAGCGCCCATGCAAACCCTCACACAGTCCTGCATTGAGACACAGGAGTCAGCGCCCATGCAAACCCTCACACAGTCCTGCACTGAGACACAGGAGTCAGTGGCCATACAAACCCTCACACAGTCCTGCACAGAGACACAGGAGTCAGCGCCCATGCAAACCCTCACACAGACCTGCACTGAGACACAGGAGTCAGTGGCCATACAAACCCTCACACAGTCCTGCACAGAGACACAGGAGCCAGCGCTCATGCAAACACTCCACAGCCCTGTCTCACTCCCCGGCCTTGGGTGAAGGACTCAGTTCTTCTGTTATTGATTTTCACATTGCATTTGTTTCCTGTGAACACTGATTTGATAACATCATACACCTTGCCTCCTACACCACTCTGGAGGATTTTAAGATAGAGCCATGGGTGCCAGATTGAATCAAATGTGTTTTTGAAGTTACAACATTATAGGAAGAGATAGGACAATAATCCCAAGAGAAGAAGAATAAAAAAACACCTGGGACAAAATTGGAACTATAGAATGTTGTAAAGGTTTCTTTTTGATTTAGCATGATTCTCTAAACTGTTTTAATCAAACATGTCTGTTACCACTTTCCCCAGTGAAACATACACCTGAAAATGTTTTTAAAAACTGTATGTCGTACACTTTGTTGATAGCTTTTAATGAACTAGACTTTCAAATGCTCACACATTTTCCTAATGAATAGTTGGATGCTATAGTGGTAAAAAAAAACACCCATGGCTCTGACTAATTGCAAGATAAAGCTGTCTTTGTTATTAGTTGTTCATATTTCTCATAGCAAAGTAGTGCTACAGGTTCTCTTGAGACTCATGACATATAATCCTATCAGTATTGTAACCAAGTAACAAGCAAACAGTACACCCCAAACTAAGCCCGTGGTTTAGGGTGGGTTCGGTTTCCAAGCCGAAGGCGTACATGGCTGCCTGCTTATTCATGTTTTGATCTTCATAATCTCAGAACAATGATTGCTGCTTCTGGTTGTTTTTGCTGTGAAACAGCAATCTGCAAACATGAATCATACCAGTTGAATCTTTGCAGAATGTTAAATATTTCAATACCAAAAGTGCAAAACATTTGAGAGTGACCATAATCCCACTTGGGGGGCACTGCTAGCATTACTGCAGGCAAAAAAGCACAACATGCACATCGAATGGCAGAACACGACTGTGTATGTGTCCCTCACATTGTTACAGCTCTATTGATTTATTAAAATATGATGGCCCAATGTAAGTATGTTTTAAATAAGACTAAGCACTGTATGCTGTATTATTTCGGGCTTTGCTCTATACACTCCACCTGTTCTGAGTGACAGGCAGACTTTGGAACAAGGAACATCGGAACAAAAACTAACATGAGAAACCCCACTGATACATGCGTATAAAAAGGACAGTATTATTAATAACCTAATAACAACCAATAATAATAAGGAGTTGTATTGAACTGTCCAATCAGAGAGATGGATGCAGTTACTGGGTGGAACATGAATGATTAACTGAGTCCCGTTTGACAGCAGTGTTGAATGATCAGTTTTCCCTGCAGATTTAGAGGTTTCACATTTCTGCTCAGGGCAATCTGGAGGTAAGAAATGGACAGAGGTTTTTCAAAGGTACATTTTTCATTTTAGAGGTTTTTTTTCTGTCTAAAAGCATTTTGTTCCCTAAGATGTATTCATAATGTGCAAGTCCTTGCGCTGTGACATCATGCCAGTTGGCAGCTGCCGCCACTGATTTCTCCAGACGTTAGATTTACTTTGACTGCCCAGTATAAGATCACTTCATGTGCGGCTGGTATTAAGGCCCCTAGGACCACATAGAGTCTGTGCTGCATAGAATCTGAGTGAGAGGCACAGGTGGGGGCCTAATACCTGCTGCACAGGAAATCCATTTAGTTGTAAGAGCCGTGTTTAAGTGTTGTGCCAGTCAGTGAATATATATTCTGGAAAATGATTTAAAAAAACTACATTTACAGATTTGTTTTTTTTTACAATGTAGCCATGGTGTGTCAATATAATATTATTGGAGGTTTAAGGTTTAAGAATTATACAAGTACAGTGTATTCCAATGAATTGCATACATGATAATTGCATATACCTGTTAACTTGTGAAGCACATTTCCTACGACAATGCACATGCAGTAGATTCCTGTGACATGCATATCCCGTGTGCCTAAGTGTTTTATGCATTTAACCAGAATAAGAAACACACATTGTCAAAAGATTCAGTGTATACTGCACACATCACCAGCCTAATTGTTGTGTTTACAATAAGAAAAACAGGAACTTGAGCCCTCATACTAATTTTTTTCTTTTTTCTATACTTCAGTGCGCTCTGGGGTAATTGTAAGATCCACAGCTTTGAAGGCGACTTATGTATATTCCACTTCCATGCGTAATTACTATAGGAAAACAAGGCAAATCACCAGTATTTCAGAATCGTTTCTTTTCTATAGAAATCTGGTTTACATTAATAGGTAGTCCCTTTTAAACGGTGTCTCTGATATGCATACACATTTGATACAGCATCGATAAAGGCACGCATATTTTCATATGGGCTACTTTATATTGAGCTGTTCCAATAGTTAATCATCAAGCACGACACACCTTTAAGTTCCTTTAAGTTTCGATTGATTTTTTTTTTTTAAAAGAAATAAACGCCATCACGTCGAACAAAACCATTCAAATCCGACTCACCTAAAAAGCGGACCCACGTGTCGCGGTAGATATCAACCTCCTTGCTGTGCTCCGGGTTCGAGTCCATGATTAACCCAGAAAGTGACCCTGTGCGAATCAGTTCAGAAACTCTCTAACTCAGAGGGACACCGCAATTACCAGGGACCGTCCGCAATTTACTAGCGAGATAAATTGGCAAAAGTTGAAGCTGTTATTTAACTGATTAAACGCTGATAGCAAACAATATCATATTTTACTGTAATATTTTTTAATTCAATTTGAAGTGGAGTAAGTATAGACCTTCTTTTATTCAAAAGCAACATCAACAAGGTGATGCAAGTGAAATTCACGACAATCCCTAGCTAAAGGTGCTCCAGTTCCGGGTTACAGTAACAGCTGCAGACTGTGTTGCTATGTTATTTAGTGTGTGTCAAACACAACTAGGCTTTTTTTTGCAGTGGTTTAATATCGTGACTTCCTCCAAAAAAACACAACCTAGTGTCAGTGCCTGGAGTAAGAGTGTCATTAATATTGTGTCTGTTATATGTAAGAGCATGACAGTATTGCAGTAGCGTGCCTACTGCTGTAGTGTGTGTTCTTTACAGTGCAGTCAAGGTCAATAGGAGGTGAAGGCAGGCATGTACGACTACAGCAAGAAAAAAAAAGAAGCGATAATTGACCTCAAAGAGATCGGAGATTAATGTAACGCGTTAGTATTTGGGTTCTGTTTTTTTCATTAGTTCTTGCTATATAGATCATCTGAGCACCAAATCTGGTGATGAAGCTCCACCGCCGATGCAGATAACTTTCAGTGTTTTGGGGATAGACAAGGTCCTGATGCATCCTTCAGTGTGGGTACGGCATGTAGAGCCATGTTTGGGACCACCTGAGTTTAAATGGCTTCAAAATGCGTTCCACCCGCGCTAGAAGCGTTTAATAATAATTAGGATTTGGAAGGGGGTCAAAAATGTACCTTTCTGGCACAAATGTGTTTTTTCAGATATTCCTTCAAAATGTCCACCCACAGTGTAGGATTCTGATGTCCTCAAAACCATAAAAGTTATACATCTATGGAAATCTTTTTGCTAAACTCTGTCATGTTTTTCAGTATTTTCATCGGTAGAAGTAATATCTGAATACTTACGCATGTGTAACTGCTGTGCGTCATGCCGTTTAAATGTTATTTTCAAATATACATGCCTTTGCCCGTTGTTAATCCTGGTGGCATTTCTCATAGTATTAGTACTGTACACACCTCCATATAACAGGAAAACAAGATTCATCTCCACAATATAATTAAGAAATGCTGACAAACCTTTATTTAGTATTTGGTCTCTTCCATAGAAGATACCTTTTAAGCAGTAACGTGCAAAGGACATTAAAAGGGCAGGGGCTGATTGAGAAAAAAGGGCACTTTTCAAGCATTGCATGACTGAGAAAAAGGGCACTTTTGGGGCATAAGGACAGGAAGGCAGGAGCCCACCCAGCCCCCTCTCCCTTCCACACGTCACTGCCTTTAAGAATACTGGATTGTTCTCTTATTGTGCAGAAGGCTGTTTTGGTGTGTTACTCCTAGATTAAAGTTGAGGATCATACCCTGATTGAAAAAGTTAATTAAAGAAGAAAACGCAATATAATACCAGATTCACAGCTTTACTATGACAGAGTCATTCACTAACATGACCAATGACATCATCATTTTAAAAGGATTGCTATATGAATTTTACAGGGTATTTTTGTAAGGGTTAGTGACGGGTAAAACAGATGTCATGTTTTGAAATTAACACCAACAGAGAAGATATATATATATATATATATATATATATATATATATATATATATATATATATATATATATATATTTTTTTAAATGTCCTAATCTACCAACTTTAAAACTTCACCTGTGCACCACTGAACATGTACGTGTGAGGCTGAGATGAGGACCCAATACGTGTAACACAGGAAGTAAACTTCCTTACAAAAACAGAATGGAAAACAACGACAAGGGACTTGTTATAACCTTTCAAGACGTAGGGCATTTTGAAAGCCTTTCTCAATGACTTACCCCTGCCGATACTCCTTTATCCTGTTACACCACAGTGTTTGATAGCAATGTGTTTCTTCACCTCTTACCCGCTTCCTGTGTTACTGATATTAGGAATTTCATATTTGTTACGCTTTTAAAAGGTCTAATACAACTTCTGGTGATGTCCCTTCAACCTGCAACCTCAATGCAGACTGAGTGCCCGTGCAACAGGTATTAGGACCCCTCCTGACACATGAAACTCCCTTTTGATGCACGAAGGACATTAAAGCAGTTAAAGCCAACATATAATAATGTAAACCTCACCTGTTCTGTGCTTCAATTCACGCAGCTGTGAGACACGTGTATATATACCAGTTTAGTGAAAGCTCTCCTACTTTCAGGTACTCTGTTAGTTCCACCACTTCACCTCAGCAGAGCGTTCACAGTCCAAGCATGGCACTGGCTGTACAGCACTTCAGTCATGAGGTAGGGGAAGTAGCTGCCTGCTAGATTCCATTCTCCAGGTGATTAAGAGCAATACCATGTGATACTATTATGGTGTAATAGTGTAGGTTTAATAGGACAACTGGGACTCAATTATAACATTGTGTAGGTTTTATTAGGTATAAGAGACATAGTTTCTCACAAATTATGTAAACAGCATTTACGTGTTAACATTCAAATAGAATCTGGATAGAAAATACACTTAAAATTAATCTGAAGGAATCACAATGATTGCTCACTGAGCACTATTCAGTCTGCACTGGGCAAAAAACAAGATCCTTAAATTATATTAAAAAAATAATTCCTTTCAAGTGTTGAAACATTTGGCAGTTTCCCAGATTTTAACTGGGATTCTGCGTGAAAGCAGTTAAGTTCAGTTCTCCAGTATTGTCATCCTGCCCCCTCAGTATAGAGCATTAAAACACGCCGCTCCCACTCTGCCCCTGTAGTGCACAACACGGAGCTGTACAAAACTAACAATCCAAACGTTCAGCACACCAGACAATAAACAAGAGGGGAGATGAGGACTGTACCAGTGAGGAGAGAGCTAAACATGTCTTATCCTGCTTAAAACGATACATCTAACATTGCAGTATTGTCAACCGATAAAGACACAGGCCGGGGGTCCCATTTTTATCCTATAGTGTAATTGTGTCCAGTAACACAGAGAAGTGCTTTGGTTACAGTAATGCAGACTTGGGGTTTTCAGAAGGCATTTGTAGCTGTACCTGGTCATCAGGTACCCCTAAAACTCCAGGTGTTTCAAACAGGAACTACATATTTGTTTTAAGGCTGTGTATATATTCTTAGGCCTGAAAATCTGGTTTTCAATCATATACATGGAAATAACACTAATATTACCAATATGATATTTATCTATATCGTTGCAATTCCAACACAATAACATATATTGAATACAATTATTTAAAATGTGCGTGATTGAATCAACATGACATGAACCTGCACCCTTCCAGGCTGCAGGCATATACACGGATTGCTTCCTTACAGAGCACCTTGATTAATACCTTGTTTCCCGCACGCTGCAGCTTGGTTCTAGGGAATGGAACAGTGCTTTCAGCCCGGGAATGCTGTATCTACACATTGTTTTAAACATGTGTTGTTGTTCAGTGCACAAAAGACAGCAGTTACAAAATAAACCAAAACTACAATACATTAAAAAAAAAGAAACACAAAGCCTGGTTGATTGGGGATACTGGAACATGCAGATCAGGTAAAGGTTATGGTAAAATGCTCTAGAAGCTACTGATATCTGTTTCCACAAACCCTCACCTTAACCCTAACCCAAAATTCAGTACTTCAATGTTATGTAGTTGAATAATGCTTAAAGATTTTACAGTGTCGAGTGTCAGCGATGAAAAGTGTGTTTTTTTACCGTGGCACACCAGGGGGCGTAGCATTCTCACCTCTGCAAGAAAACATTTAAAAAATATGAGTCTGTTCACAAAACTAAGGACTGTTTTAAAGAATGATTAATCAAATCACATGTAAAGACCATGAAACCTTTTTCAACTGTCTTAAAGAGAGTTTACATGTTTATAACACATTTTTCAAAGCGCTGTTTAACATACAACAACGATTATAATCAAAAACAGTACTTAAAAAAAACATCCCTTACAGTTTTGTGACCAGGACCCTATATGGTATTCCAAAATATATCTTCTATCTATTTCTCTTACATGTGGGTTCAGCCTCAATGTACATACCCTTTGCATATCTCAAGGACCATCAGAACAGTCTACTTTTCCAGTTCAGATTTCAAAGCTCAAACCTGACCCTCTATTTGAAATTCAACCTGCACTCACTGCATATACATTTAACACAGTCTTGGCGAATATTGCACAACATGATATAAAACAACTGAAAAATGAACAAGGCACGGGTATGTACTGCAGTAATCTATACCCGACTGCTATATTAATACCATAAGGGTTCAGTACCATGAAAAAGCAACTCCCCTTGAGGACAGCATGCAGCCTATTAGAACAAATGCACAAGTATAATTAAACTAACCCCAAGACAAAACTCTAATACAAAACTTATAAGGAATGTCCATACCAAGTTTCATCCCTGTTGGATGAGCAGTTCTCAAGATAGAGCTAAAAAATGGGATATACTTTACTGGGAATACATACATACAATACATGCATCTCCAGACTACGTTATATGCCCGTCGTGGGGATCATCAATTATTAGGGTAGCTTTTTGGAATGTGCTTTTAAAAGACAAACATTGCAATTATCCCTGCAGTAAACAAACCATGAATTAAAAGCCACTGAATGTGATTTCACTTCACCACTCTTCTGAAAGGTGTAATAACCTTTGAAAAACATCTTCTAATCATCGGAACAAGTAGGATTGTTTTGCTGTTGATTTTTTTTATTTTATTTTTCTCATCATAAAAAGGTACCTTAATATCAAGTAGAGTGACATGGTCATCCCCAGCCCAGGGTATACATTACAGAGAGTGGCGAGTGTATGGGTTTAAGGCACGTTGTTGCTGCCGAATCATTGGTTTAAAAACCGACTGGGATAAATCTACTGCTAGTAACCAAGCACTGATGGGTCTAATCGGTTTCTCCGATTAATAACGCATCAGTATAATGTAGTTTCATCAAACCTGAAGAAGTAGTTCCCAGAATTTAACAATGTTCAACCACTGAGGTACCAGTGTCTGGAAAAAATAGGCCGCTGTGACCTAACTGTCAGGTGATACTCAGTTACAAAGAAGGTATTTACTAAAGTCTAAAAAACAACGAAAATCAACAGCAAACCCATACGGCACTGAGAGCTAAGAACACATGTTATTACACAAGCTTTACATTGCAAGATAAATGTACAAGAATTCACTGGCCAACAAATAAATAGTTCTAGCAACAGGCCGGTCAATAAGCTTCAACCCATGCCATGAGACGATGGCCTCACATGGGGAAAAGATCAAGGTTTCTCCAATCAAGTAGCATATACACTCTACTCCACCAGGTACTGGAGCTCTATACAGGTAGGTCCTGTACACCCTGTGCAAACTGCATTAGGCTGCACTGATTGTGCTGGTTGAACCCTTTAATCCTGGGTTCACTGGTAACTCTGCTGGTGTTCCAGTGGATCCAGTATTGACACCCTATAGTTTAAGATGCTCTATTAGTTAGCAGTCTGGACCACTATCTCTGTATCTTTTGCCACAGTTCTCAGCAGATCAGTTTCAACAGCTCAATATCAATTCGATCCAGGTTTGTTTTCCTGGATTCCCAGTTTACTCAAACCCATCTTTTATTGAACGCAACTCAGTTCTGACAAACCCTCCTCTCTGCTGCAGACATAAGTGTAGCACCTGCTTCCTATGCAGGTGTATCCAGGATATAAAGGGTTAACACAGTACAATCAGTTTTATTTTTAGCGTATTCTCTGGACTTTATAGGTACAGCGTATAGCAGCGGAAAGTTACCTGAAATGTACCTACTTCTAAACAAGAGAAATACTTTGAACACATAGTTTCTAAAGGGGTTATTTTCAAAACCAGGTATTTTGTATTGTGAATATATTCAATTACTTTCACCATTTTTAAGTATAAATGTGATATGATTTTTTATTTGAACCTGCACGTATATTTACTGAGTTTAGTGATTTTTTAACACGTGTTAAAGTGTGCTTTCGTATTTCCAAAGCTGTATACCTGTAATTCACCCAAAATCTTGCCAGGTCCTGAACCCTCTATGTACAGGACCTTCTACAAACTGCTCTCTAATATAATACAGCAGACAGAAAACATAGCAATACAGTGCGTATTATGAGGACTGCTCTAGCTCCAGTATATATTATGCCACAGTACGCCACTAGAGGGGGGTGTACTACAGTGAAGCGTGTACCCGAGAGACGGCTGCATATTGTTTTTTATGTGCAGCTCATAACTGGACTCCAGTCCAAGGTATACGTTACAGAGAGAGCTGAGAGTATGGAAAGGGTTTAAGTCACGTCGTTGCTTCTGAATCATTAGGATCCTTTAAGAACCAACTAGACAAAGTTCTGGGATAAATCAGCAACTAGGAACGCAGTACTGATGGGTCTAATCGCCTCCTCTCATTGAGAACGCATTAGTATAGGTAACCATGACTATAATCATCAAAGCTGGATAAAAACAGTCCCATATTTAATATTCAATTGTTCAACCATTCAAGTGCCAGTGTCCTGAAAAAGCAGGTACTGTGACCTAATTAATACATATGGGCATGTAATACAGGTCTACTCAATTGAGATAGACACTGGTGTATCTACAGCTGCTCAGATCATTACAATTGGTGTAGCAGGGTTTTACAAATCAGACCTCTAGCAGTGCATGTAATCTGTACAATGGCAATGCCAGAGGGGAGGGTCCTATTCAGTGATTTAAAAAGGACTGAGCTGCCAATGATTAGATCCAATGAACAGACCTCACATTCTTCATCAAGAGATCAGAACTCATGAAGAACAGGGACACAGTGACTCCAACATCCCCAAGAACATGTGCACAGGAATGTCCGTACCAAGAGCCACCACATGAGCTACCATGTAAATACAATCCATGTACAGAATGGGTCCCTGTCAGTGGGATAATTATAGTAAGTATAAAGCAAAGAGTTCAGTTGGTCAGATATTGGAATGTTCTTTTGAGGAAATAAGCTTGAGGGCACTAACCCCAAAGTCCTAATGCATTTATACGTCAAATAGTATCCCTGTGCCTTAAAAGTGTAAATATGAAACACTAAATGTTTTTACCACTAGATGGTGCACCAACTATACAGTAACAGAATTATACTGCATGTCAAAATGTGGTATGATAATTATAGAAAGGGGTGCCAGCCACACCGAGGTTACACACAGAACAATCTGGACAGATATACGTTTCCGAGTTCAGCTCAAGAAGCACTTAGAAATTGTCAAAACTATCGACCCCTCACCCCAGCTTGGGGGCAGTACCTATTTGGCCAGGCTTCCCTGTCTAATACAGTGAGTACAGAGGGTGGCGCGTCCTGATCCGGGGAGAAGCGGGGCGGGGCTGCCTGCAGTTGGGTCCTGTCCTCCTCCTCCTCCTTCTATTGGCTGCTGGCTGCGAGATCTTCCCCGGCCCCTCCCTTGGGCTCCTGGATTTTGGATACGGAGCCGTTGCCTGACTGCAGCACCTCCACAGAGAAGCTGATCTTCTTCGAGTGCAAGATGCTGTAAGTGTTGTCGAACCGCAGTACATCTGGGGAGCAGAGACACTGGTTTAACTACTGCGTTTCTCAAGGCATTCTTTACTTTGAACACAGCCCTGTGCAATCAGGCGTATGCACTTATGTAAGTGTGCTTATACACAAGATGAGTGCATGGACCTGTATGTGGGACTGTTTTATGAAACGGTTGAAGAGAAAGCAACAAGTGAAAACTAGAAAGGCTTTAATGTGTTCTTTTGTCAATGTTACTACCACAACTTGTGTCATGTGTAGCAAAGTACATTTATAAAAACACTGACCCCATGCACTGACTTAACCCTTTGCGGTCCTATGTTGGACCAGGTCCGACATTAAAATTTTTCCTTTCCGGTCCGGACCCTGCTTTTTAAAAGCAGGTGAGGATTTATATTACTATGAAGAGATATGTGATAAATACAGCGAACAAGGGGTGGGGCGGGGCTGGAGATGCAGTACTGAGTGTCATGTTGATATGCAGTGCCTTTTAAACCTGTTTTACTGTGTATAGAATTACTTTTAAACAGCTTGTGTGAAAATAAATTAGACCTGACACGCCTGACAGGTGCTGAATAAATGGACCTCAAAGTGTGAACCTTAACAATAGGGCTGTTTTTACTAGGAGACAGGAATTGTACAGTTTTTATTTGGTGTTCAATTATGTTTCGCCACAAAGCCTCAAGAGAAGTGGCAGTCAGTGGGTGTTCTACACTCCCACAGCCAATCAGCTCTTAACACCACGGTGCTCTCCAGTGGATGTTGTGAGCTGCCAGCCCGTGGAGGACAGAGGCCAGCCCTGCAGATGTCCGCCCTTGCTCACCTTATCAATTAGAAAAGAGCAGGCCAAGCATACCAGCTCCTAGCAGTTTGTGTACTCACAGATGCCTGGGTCCTGACAGGTGAAAGAGCCGTCCTCCGGTACTAGGTGTGCATTGTACCGCTGGCTCGGAACCACTTCCACCATCTCGGCCGCCTTCTGCCGCTCCCCAACCTTCGTCTTGATGAAGACCCCGAAGCCGATGTCCAACCCCTCGCTGGCAAACTGCCACCTGCAAACCGACAACCAATCAGACACTGCTCCGACACACACACACACACATCAGACACTGCTCCGACACACACACACACACACACACACACACACACACACACATCAGACACTGCTCACACACACACACACACACACACACACATCAGACACTGCTCCGACACACACACACTGCTCCGACACACACACTCACACACACACACATATCAGACACTGCTCCGACACACACACACACCCCTCCAGCAAACACTGCTCCGACACACACACACACACACACACATCAGACACTGCTCTGACACACACACACACACACAGTACTGCTCTCTTTCTGGGGACATTGATTCCTATTACATTATACTTTAGGATTCCTAAGGAAGCTCTACAACTCGTCCCCATCAGGGCGATTCATTCCCCTTATAGAAAGTATATGGACATCAGTAATAAGCTCATCACGGCTTGATCTTGCAATCTAACAGAACCTAAAGCTCTGGGGCAGCATTCCGGATTTAAAAAAAAAATAAAGAAACATTTTCAAATGTTAGATGCTACAGGTGAACAATCTTTTCACTGCTCAGAAGGTGTAAGGAGGTGAAGTTCTGTGATCAATCAGCTACTAGGAATAAGACGATCATTAATGGGCCAAATGGCCCAATATATATTTTAACATGCTGTGTATGTTAGATGTTACATGTCTTATAACTGCACAGAAGGTGGTGCTGTGTGCCCTTCAGTGCTGCAGGCCTGGGTTCCAGTCCAGCTCAGTGAAATGCTTCCCAGTGGACATTAGCCCACATTACAAAAGCACCACACAATGTAATTAACAGTGAGTTGTGAAGAGCTGCCCCGGAGTGAATGGCAGGCAGGGGGTGCCCAGGTCAGACCTGAGACACGCTTGCTTGCATGTGGCTGAGCCACTGCTCCATTGCTGCTCCCCTTTCCTGAGCGGTCGGGATGGGGAAGGGAAAGCCCCACTCACCTGAGCACACAGCCAGGGAACAGGATCTCATACTCGAGCTGCTGGGAGGAGCCGCGGCTGATGCAGAGAGTCTGCTCGTACTGCTGCTTGATGGAGACCCGCACGTAGTAGGACTGAGGTACCTCCCCTCCGTACTTAACCTGGAACACAACACAGGTAGCAGTGAGCTGACTGCCTGAAGAGGCTGAATAACTACATTGAATAGAACTCAATTCCACTTCCAAATGTAAAAACACAAGACTGCTCTATGAGCCCACGCAGCGTTACCAAACACTGTGCTGTGTTTAAAACAAATGCGTAGTTATCACACAGTACTGTTTCCTGTAGTCTTGATGAGCCAAACAGCCTCCTTTAGTTTTTTTCTTATGTTCTACAGCTGCAAATATCTTCCTTTTTTTTAAATATTCACAATGACTTTATTATGCTTTTTTTTAAGAAGCTATGGAATGAAAATGAACTAATCCCCCTGCATAGATTTGGAGAAACTTGGCTCAGATTCTTCAGCTGAATGTCATTTAATCAAACCCAACCTTAGAGTGCTACATATTATTATTATTATTTATTTCTTAGCAGGTGCCCTTATCCAGGGTGACTTATAATTGTTACAAGATATCACATTATTTTTACAATTACATTATTTATTATTTTTTTTATTTTATTTACACATTCTTTTTTACATACAATTACCCATTTATACAGTTGGGTTTTTACTGGAGCAATCTAGTTAAAGCACCTTGCTCAAGGGTACAGCAGCAATGTCCCCCACCTGGGATTGATCCCACAACTGCTGCCCTTGTAGTATTATTGTGGTATTTAATTTATATATATATATATATATATATATATATATATATATATATATATATATATATATATATATATATATATATATATATATATATCTATCTACACACACCTACACATACACACACACACACACACACACACATACATAAGAATGAAATTAAAAATTAAACCAACCGAGAATGCAGAGCTGTTTCCTGATCTTGTTTGTCAAGAGAGATGAAAAGAAGACAGACAGACATACAGACAGAAAGCAAAGGAGCCCAAATTGTGTAGGAACTTTTAAAAATGATCTGTATGAATAATGCAATCAAAAAATACAGTGCTACTTGATGACTCCTGTTAATTCTCTGCTCTATGGCAATATTATTAAATCACTGTCTGACCACACTGTATTTAATAAGGTCTGGATTGAAAACAGGGTGATTCAGTTGTTTTGCACTGTCTTTAAAAGCAATCACTCCAGTATTCTAGCCCTGTATTCTAGTCCTGTAATCTAGTCCAGTATTCTAGTCCAGTATTCTAGTCCAGTATTCTAGCACACACCTGTTAAGTGCACTGAGTTTTAATTTTCCACCTTTCTTGCATTTATGAACAAATACAAAAGAATAGGATGGTAGAATATGTTGATTTGTGTTTGAACCTCAGTGCATGATTCCTATCGCTTTAGTTTCAGGTGTACCGTTGATATGTTGAACTACATATTAATATTAAAGTCTAAGACGGTGCAAGTTGATCGTCTACAGTAGGCTTAATTACAGGGTGAGAGTTGCATTTAATTTGTGGAGTATTTATACTTAAGAACTTTTTTACACAGCCTGCTATTTAGTACAATAATAATACCTCCTTCCGTTTCAACAAGCCTGAATAATCAATTGACGTCAGAGCAGAACTTCAAACCGTGTGCAATTGTCTTTAATTGGACTGAAACATTGACATTGTTGAGCATCCCTCTCCACCACAGACCGTCCTCCACGCACCCTGCAGCCCCCGTGATGCTCTCACACTGAATTATGAATCCTCTTGCACACTGCAGCTCTCTGGAGATTTCACTGAACGTAGCCAAACAACAGAGAAATAAATGCATGCGCTGCATTGTTTTATATCAACTGATTGCACACCCCTGATCTGGACAGGCTCAATAAACAAAACTGGAGAGGGAAATAAGACTCCTGTTGCATATTAGTGTGATCTGTGATCCATTCCAGGTTTTACTATTGACTTAGTAAGACACACCTGAGCTTGTTAACGAGAAACTGTGGCTAATCAAGCTCCTGGTAAATCCTGAAATTGCTATAAAATAGGAATTTCCTTCCCTGCCAATGATCAATGCATCCGAGCTGAAGGGGTAGTTTTGCTTGCACTCCGCACCAACATGTTTAAAATCATAATGCAAAGCGCAATGATACCTCATTTATTATCAGTGAGCTACCAGTGCAAAATGACAAGGTGCGACCGGTCAACCAAACACTGCTTAAACCAGAAACGGGGCTCCTGGCTGCTGTAACAAACGTGAAGATGTGCAGATCTCACACTGTGGGTTTTAATAGAAACACAGCTCTCCTGGCTTATTGTTTCTTTTCTTAATATTATTTTCCATGTTAAACATGTACACCTTTTATTAATAGAATACAAGTTTCAAAAGTACAGACATTTCAGTCATCTTTCATTACCTATGTGGTCCTAATTTTGGTTTTCTGAAGAGGAGTAAAGAAAACTATGAGAGAGTTTGAACTTCTTGAATTACAATCTAATTGCCAGTTAACATTTCAACCGCTCATATCGCATCTAAGGGATTATATTACCTTTCTGTCACATCTTAGTCTAGCATTCATTCCTGCTGTACTGGCCCGACGTACCTTTACAGAGAATAGCCTAGCGTTGGGGGTGGATTGGTTAATCTCAATCCAAACACTAAACCATAAACTCGGGAGGTAAAACTAAGAGCCTGGTTTAAACATTTCATGTGTTAAATCAATTACCAGTGTGTCCTACATAAACTACTTTCTTTTAGTTTGACCTCATGACAGGAATCTGTAACAAAGGAGCTACAATAACTAGCCACAGAAAGAACCCAGCCTCATTCTTGATGATGTGCCCAACTGAATTTATTAACAATCAAACCAGACACGTTTCAGTCTTTTTCAAGGCAATGTACAAACCATGTCGCAAGCATCAATACATTATATAGTACACATCTACTGTTACACCCCAGTCACTGTTAGTAAAGGATTGGATAACATCTGAAATAACACATACAGTAGAACCTGTCATATCTGATCCTGTAAGATACAATACCCTGTACTAACTGATGGGCCTCTGGCATGTGACATTTACACATGCTGCTACCAACTGAATGGTACAGATGGAAACTGATCAATGCACATTTTATAATTCATCTCTTAGCAGGACAGAATGGATTCAGTTGCAGATTAAAAAAAGACTTTTGGGAATTGCGTTTCACTTTTGACATGCTGTCACTTCACATAAACAACCTGCCCAGTTGAACCATGTTCAATATAAAAACAAGAAAGCATGGGATTCATAGCATTTCCCTACCGTTAAAAAAGATGAACATATGTACTATAGTGATTTAGACAAACCTGTACCTAACATTGTAATTTATAACGCAATGTTGTTAATAAAGCAACTACAATGTAGTATAACGAGTCCCTCTGAGATACGATATTTTCACATATCCAATGGACCCCTGGAACCAATTAAATCAGATAAAACAGATTCTACTGTATCAAAAACACTTAAAACTGCCACAATGAAATACTAATTTGTGTTTGTAATCTATCTGTGCAATACAGCTTATAAAAATGATTTCCTGAAGATAGGCAATGCACTTCTCCTAAATAGAAGCTACAAGCCATTTGCATTAATATGCAAGGCAATTATAAAGTGTTGTTGGAAAACATTCCCAAGCGATTTGAATAGTGTGTCCCTGTGGAACACTGTGCGCCCAGCTACAGTGCACTCAATGAAAGTGGTGTTAGTCCCAGCCTACGTCTTAACATACTATCAATACCTACACTAACTTTTTATAACATGTAGGAATGTTCAGCATATTTTCAGTAATGAATGTCACAGAGTTTCCAAGCCTGAATCACTGGGATCCTTTAACCCTTTGTAGTCCTATGTTGGACCTGATCCGACATTGCAATTATTCCTATCCGGTCCAATGTCGGACCCTGTCCGACATTATTATTATTATTATTATTATTATTATTTATTTCTTAGCAGACGCCCTTATCCAGGGCGACTTACAATTGTTACAATGTTCACATTATTTTTACATACAATTACATTATTTTTTACATAAAATTACGCATTTATACAGTTGGGTTTTTACTGGAGCAATCTAGGTAAAGTACCTTACTCAAGGGTACAGCAGCAGTGTCCCCCACCTGGGATTGAACCCACGACCCTCCGGTCAAGAGTCAAGAGCCCTAACCACTACTCCACACTGCTGCCCTAGGCAGCAAAAAAACGGGTTTCTAGTCGTTTTTTCTCCGAATAAGCCGAGAAACCATTCAATGGCCGAGTGGGAGCGACAGGAGCCGAGACAAGCCAAAAAAAAAAAAAAGGGCGTATCTCATGAATAGTCATACTTGCCCCTGGCATCAGATAACAGCGGCCATAAGGAAACAAGCTGGCTGTTACTGAATCAGCGCACAGAGAATATCACGGACATTTGCAGAGCTTTTTTGAGATGTTATAGTAATAAAATAATGACTTGGATCGCATTATTGAGGAGTTTGGTGATAAAACGAGTGATCAGGAGATGATTGATCGGTATGTACAACTATTATTATTATTATTATTATTTATTTCTTAGCATATGTGAACGCTGTAGCGAACAAAAGGGTGGGACGGGGCTGGAGATGCCTAGTGAGTGCTTTGTTGATATGCAGGGCTTTTTAAACCCGCTTGACTGTGGAAAAAAATACTTTTAAACAGCTGCGTCTAAAATTAACTGCGCGTGTGAAAATAAATTGGACCTGACGCGCCTGACACACACTTAATAAATGGACTGCAAAGGGTTAAGAACTAAATTAAGACCCCAGCCCTTGTTGCCTGTAATTTGAAGGCTCCACCTGCTGCTTTCATTGTCTTGTGGAGAATGGTGTTTCCACAACAGCAGCAGTGTAAATCACCTGGAACATTCAAATTAACACTTCAACAGATCTGTAAAAACAACATTCACAAAACAGTTTAAATGCTGACCATTGATTCCAAAGAAAGGAGACAGGAGAAAAAGGCAAAATAGGACATAGAAGTGAGGAGGCATTTCATTGCCTGGAAGCCAGGATTGGGACTAAAAAGAGGTACCAACAGCCAGGCGCTGAAGATTGTGTGCATACTAGGAGTGTTTGTAAAAAACAACGACTTGCATGCATTCACTGCAACCTCTGACGAGGAGAAACACTGCAAGAGGGGTCAAGGCTGAGAGCCCGTTCAAAAGAGAGAACAAGCAACTTCTTAGGACGTCAATTAAAAGAGGAACAGACAAATTAATCATAAAGTCCTCTGAAATGACCAAACCGGACAGCACTACAAGATCATGAAGGAAAAAGAAATCCAAAATGCCACCATGAACAAAATGTGACATTTCTGTGAGAAAAAGAAAACTGTTTCGGGCAACGATACACAATTAGAAGGGTGAAAGGTGAGAAGGAGAAATAGCGAGCAAAAGATTTGAAAAGATGATGCAGAGTGGGCTGAAAGAGCACTGTTAACCCTCAAAACGTCTGCAGGAAAATGGACTTGCTGCAAAACTGTCCTTGTGATGGATCAGTTAAGGTCAGGTCTTGTGATGGATCAGTTAAGGTCAGGTCTTGTGATGGATCAGTTAAGGTCAGGTCTTGTGATGGATCAGTTAAGGTCAGGTCTTGTGATGGATCAGTTAAGGTCAGGTCTTGTGATGGATCAGTTAAGGTCAGGTCTTGTGATGGATCAGTTAAGGTTAGATCTTGTGATGGATCAGTAAAGGTCAGGTCTTGTGATGGATCAGGTCTTGTGATGGATCAGGTCTTGTGATGGATCAGTTAAGTTCAGGTTTTGTGATGGATCAGTTAAGGTTAGATGTTAAATGTTGTGCCAAATCAGTTAAATTAGCAACCCTGCTTTGTTGAGAGATTCAGACAATCCAAACAAAATCTATTATGTTACTAAGGTAGCGAATCAGCCTAATTCTGTGCAGTTTACTAAAGTTTACTTTATTGACATGAGTCCGAAAGCAGACCTTAATCTTAGCACCCTGCTGTGATATAATACCTTGACCACAGCCATGATACAATAATGTATATAAAACTGTGTATGATGTACTGTGAGGCCTGTCTAGAGACAGCTGGCTATTGAATGGACGTGTAAATACAAGTGGTCCCCAGGTCGAGGTTCTCATAAAAGTTTAATCCGAGGGCATCTTACTCATCAGTTAAACAAACGGTAATAACCAAGGCTTTAAAACATGCGCTCACCTATAATTACCAGAATATTCTTATCGTATGTTATTGTTTGCTATTGATCTTTTTGTTCCAGAGTTTATGATCAATTCTGGGAAGCCCAGTTATCCAGCCACAATGTTACAAGTTTGAGGGAAGTACTTTCCCACTTCATTTCCTGTGTTACAGGTAACAGTCCCCCATGCGTTGTCTCCCAAGTTCTACACTGTCAAGCTCAGGTGGGTTCCTATTACCTGTAACACAGGAAGCTGGTGTGGCAGGAAACACAGCCTGAATATGCAGTCGTATTATTGGAATCTGTTGGCACTTTCAGCTGACATTTCATTAATCTGAGAACGTCTAAGCTGGCCAAAATAAGCGCAATATCAAAATTCAATGAAATCACTGGCTCTGTTTTGCACTTTATATTTATAATTATTGTTATTGCTGGCACTGCTCTGTGTTGAAATGGCAAAGATTTGCCAAGCTTTAGTTTCAATGGAGCACAGGGGAGGCCTTGAAAACATCAAACACACAAATTGTATAATAAATAAGGTAACATTTTTTTACAAACACAAGTGTGCATATATATATATATATATATATATATATATATATATATATATATATATATATATATAGTGAAATCAGGAGCAATTGGAAAGAATTTAAGAATTTTGAATTAATAAGGCTCAGGCTGGGTCCTAATATCTGCTGCACAGGAAATAAAAGGCAAATAATGAGTTTTGCTTTTGCTCGACAATTTCTCCCAGATCTCTTTGTGCCTTGGTTCCATACAGTATACTCTCCCCTCAACAAGCATTGGTGCGGATGAGTAAATGCAGAACGACCAGGGCTGGGGCTCCTATTGATCCTTTTACCCCTCAGACACCTTGCTGACTGGATCTCTTAGTATCCCAATACTTGCTGTAGGGTAGTGTGCATAGATACATTCCTAATACTATAAAACTATAATGAAGCAACATCGTCCTATAGGGGTCTCTATATAGGTCTCTATAGGGGTCTCTATAGAAGCTAGAAGCAGCACATATTCACATAGGTCCTTATTTAGTCCGCCGGGAGACGTGGTTCCCACAGGTAAGATCCAACATGACTCCCTGTGTCTCACTAGACGATCGAGAGAGCCCCCTCTTCTGGGCGGTACAATTTTTATCAAAGTATCTAAGGGCAGAAACATCATGTTTTAATGCAGTGAAATGCTTTGCCTTTGATAATCCCAGTGCCTCCTACAATGGTTTTATTAGCTGATCTGTATCTGGAAGAGTGAAGAGGATTGTTGTAAAGAAAAGTATTTCATTTAAGGACTCAAAGGTATGCCTAAGTTAAAGTGAATATTGGTAGGTATGAGTTTACTTTTGTTATGCTTGTCTTTGCTTTGCGCACATTTCACTTTTTCTCAGAGCAGAGCGTGTTCTGTCCAGACTACAGTGATGTGCGGAGCTCTGCAAGAACGCATCCCGTTTGACAAGGAATAAAATACAATAGCCTGGTTCGGCCCAGGGCCAGATTCAGAGAAGTGTCACGGCCTGGTTCTGGTGTGGCCCAGTAAAAAGACCCATGGGATATATACCACCCATCTGGTTTGCTTGTGCCACTGGAAAAGGGCTTTTTCTGAATTAATTGGGAAGCAACCGTTTCCAGTTGAAATAAATAAGTAAGCAAATAAATAAAGGTTGTTCACAGTTTAGACACCATTTGGTTGTTCACAATATTTAAGATGATTTGCATCTCAAAGATCACCAACTGTCCAGTAAGCCGTTGAATGTCATATGAGATAGCAATACCTGTGGCACTGCAGAAATCTATGTAAGTGGGTAAAATAAAGAACAAATATGCCACCTTGTAAATATTGATACCATTGTACCTGTGGGATGAATTCCTCGTTCAAATCTTGTGCATGTATTTCAAGATGTAAGCAAGAAGGAGCAGCAAATATCGCACCCAGCAAATGTTTTAGAATATACGTACATCATTTATAATTGATCTCAAAGTACAAAGGTTTGACACAAACAGAATAAACAAGCAAACAAACCAATGCATCTACAAAGACATTTTTACTCGTCTAGCATTTCTAAACAAATAAATCATTGGAAAACAGTAGCAGTAGGTGATCAAAAGGTGTCACTGTGGACTCGCGAAACAAAACACAAACTGAAATCTCACTGGCTGAGATATTATGATAGAAATTAAAGAAGATTAATTCAATAAAATACAATACTTGAGTCCTTAAATAATAACATTATCACAAACCCCATGTTGGTTAGCTGGTGATCTTTTTGAAGCCTGGCTATCCTGCCACAACACAACACATTGATGGAAGCAATTGCTTTCTCTCTACATTCAAGAAAAGGCTCCCATAGAAGGCTAATGTTAGGCTCAGGTAGAGACCTATTGCCTGTAACACAGGAAGGAAGTGAACTTATAGTGTGACAGCAGAAAAAACAGGCTTCGCCTAAGTCAAGGAAAAAAAAATTCTGGAAAACAAAAAGATCAATATGGGCCTTGTGAGAATGAGAATGAAGTTAGACAGAGGGAGTCAGCTGCACTCTTATAAACACCGCCTGCTACAGGAGATTACCTTGATCCAAGACTAGCGTGCCTAGACAGGTATCTGTAAACAGTATTTTCTGTACCATTTAAAGGCAGATAACCCTATTCCTGACAAGTATGCAACAGGTAAACGGCACAGAATATTTGTGTTTTTTGGTGGCAGAATCATCTAGCTTCAAAGTTGCAGGAATGACAATGGCACCTAGTTTTAATAGCATACATTTGCAGGGTGTTCCGTGCCAATGCAGAGGTGCAGTGTTTGCCTATTTGAACGCTCTCACTGTAAAGAGTGTTCTGATCTGCTCTAATGCGGACTCACCCTGGTTTTGCAGCGAGGGTCTCCGTCAGGGTCAGTGAGGGTCCCTCCGTAGCAGGCAGGCAGCTGGTCCGGCTCGATGTACTGCAGCAGAATCTCCTGCCAGTTACCTGAGCAGACACAGGGCCAGACATACATAGGCTTTATCAATCGTTTAATCATGTAAAACTCATCTTGTTCCAATATCAAACTGGGGCAATCTACACCCAGCCATTACAAACTCATTTGGTCACATCCTCCATCAGAGTGAGTCACAGAGTCCTTATAAAATATGATCACAGTAAAGTAAAGTGTAGTAAAGTATTGTTTGAGCATTGGTAAAGCATAGGTAAGCACTGTAAAGCCCAGAGAGGTATGGCAAAGCATAGTAAAAAACATAGCAAACTATGGTATAACCATGGGGAAATCATTGGAAAACTGCAACTATACCGTGCAAATGAACTGTTGTAAACTTTTATAAGGGCCCCACTTTCATTTTTTGTTGTTAATTATTTAATGTTAGTGCTCATGAAAGATGAGGGACAACAGCGCTGTCTACAGCTATGGCCAAAAGTTTTGTCTCACCCTAGAATTTTAGGATTGACACATCATTAAAAAAGAAAAAAAAAACTATATGAACATAATTTAGATATTTCATTTAACATCTTGCAATCAAAGAAACTGCTAAATGATATCTCTAAAGTGTACCGGAAGCTTTTGTCCATACCTGTACAGTCTGACACATCAAGTAGCAGCCATGCGTGTCCCATCACAGCAGGCAGCTCCCTCAATCCCATGAGAACCCACAGCTACTTAGGACAACAGAGCTCACATTTCCTGTAACCCACACCTGGCTCCCCTTGTTTAACTGGATACTGAAGGCAGACAGGTACCCACCTCCCAGGATGATAATCTTGCGGCGCGTGTCCTCGCTCAGGAAGTGCTTGATCAGGTTGTAAGCCACAGGGAAGAGCTTGGGGGCTGAGACAGGAACATAGACACACCTGTTAAATGGTAATTCTATGGACTTTACTGATCTCAAGTCTGTTGATGTGAATGAAACACCACAAACAAGTATTTGTATTTTAAAACATGGCATCTGCTTCAACACAGAAAACTTCTCAGTTTGCTTGCACTTCCTGGGTCGTTTTCACCCTAGCAGTGTCTTCGGGGTCAAGCGTCTTACTGGCTGCAGAGCATGTCGTCAATAGGGGAAGCAGCTGGTTGGTTACTAACAGGAAAAGAGGCAGTAGGTGCAATTTCACTTTTCAGGTGAAATGACCATGAAAGTGCAAGACTATCTGAAAGGGAGTCCTGCAAAAAGAGAGGATTACATATTTTTTAACCTACTGTAGTTCCATATATCATTATTTAAAATGAATATACAAAAATGTCATTAAAAACTACACATTTGAGACCTGTGAAGTTAATGGGTGTGGTTGGCATGGGAAATGTATGAAATAATTAGTTACAGAAATTTTAATGCTGCAAAACAGATCCCATAGTCAAAACATAGCAAGTTAGAACATAAAGATATGATACAGTTCCAAAAAAGCAGCATGAATATAACAATGAAAATCATTTTAAATAGCTGCTATCTGAGAAGTGTACAGTTTGCTTTATAGTTTTCAGTTTTTTGTAAATGCCTAATAAAAGACACTGCAGTATAAAGTGGTTTACAGTAGTCTATATGGAAACCTCACTGTGATATTGAGTGGTTTTGTAAATGGGCTGAGATCGTGTAGGGTTAGCTCAGAGGAAAACCTCACTGTGATATTGAGTGCTTGAGTGCAAGCCAAGGTGTAGCCCGGGAACAGTGTCACTGAGTGTACCTTTAATCACAAACAGCCGCTTCAGCCCTTCAGGGTAGTTCTCTTCAAACATGGTGAGAACCTGACAAGAGAGAAGAGAGACATGATGACGCTGCACTGCCAGCTATGTGAGCTTCTGAACTATAACACACGACTGCAAATCCAATAGGAAACTAGAAATGTGTGTAACAAAATATTGCTATGCTAGTCTAATATATTCACTTCTGATGCATGTTTACTACAAAACACACAAGCTGACATGTATGTAGTTTCGTCAATGTGATGATGTTGAAAAAACACAAAACACAGTATAAAATGTGCAGACAGGTTTTACAGTTTCTTTAAGGTAAACAAGCCTGTGTTTTTTATTAAGCCATCATGTGGTAGAGAGACTGACATCTCCTCATAAATAAAACATTCTGACCAAATCAGCTGTCAACGGCTTTGAAGATGGAGCAGTGGTGATGGACAGCACAAGAAATTAAGTTTTAAGTAGTCAGTTTCCGTAAAATGAAATGCAGTCCAACTTATTTAGTAGCTTAGTAGATTATTTAGAAGCAGGCCACATTCCCGTGCTATAGTCCCAAGTCAGTAATGGGAGGCGTGCAGCAGCTGGAGAAGCGTGGTGATTGAATGTTGTGGCGGTGTGTGCCTGTACCTCTCCATACGCCTCTACGGCCGGCTTCCACAGGTGTTTGAGCCCCAGACCCTCGCAGTCGTAGATCATGGTGATGGACTCCACATGGCGTCCAAGCTGGAAGAGTCCCAGAGACACACAGTGAGACAGACACAGCACCACAGAGCAAAGCAATGGCACAAAGCACCGGCACTGCTGTTTTTCACCAGTTCAAGACATCATAATTTCACATTCCCTTATTACAACATGTTAAAGTCAGTCAATTTTACATTTTATATTGAATATCTTACATGTTTAATATCCTGTTATGTGTGTTTTGTCTCTATTGCTATTTCTTCTTAGATCATTACTTACCAGGCCTACTCACAAATGTCCTTTTTCTAACCTCTGGGGCTGCTTCTAAATAGCCTTTCTAAAAGCTGAATTTAAGAGGTGGTGTTAGAAACGAGCACAAGTGATGCGCTGATGAACTGTAATTTCTGTCCCCCTTGCAACTGTAGCAACTAAATGGAGCAGTTTGCAGAAGGGAATGAAATTAAAGCTGCACAGTGGTCATTTTTTAAACCACCTCACTTGAAGTTACAAAACACTCATATTAGGATATTAAACAGGTAAGGGATTTTCTGAAAATGTATACAGTATGAAGCATCCCTTTAAATCTATCTAACAGCTGGCAACATGTACTAGTTTTAATACACTATCCATTAAATACATCTTCCAATTCCCAACAAGTCAGTAACTCCCCAGCAAAATGACTCAAACTCAATATTGGAGCCACACAACTCATAATAAACCAGGCAATCATAAAGCTATGGGACACAGCCACTCCAAGAAGGCAATCATAAAGCTACGGGACACAGCCACTGCAAGCAGGCAATCATAAAGCTACGGGACACAGCCACTGCAAGCAGGCAATCATAAAGCTACGGGACACAGCCACTGCAAGCAGGCAATCATAAAGCTACGGGACACAGCCACTGCAATGCTCTCTGGCCTGTGTAAATGGTGTTGTGATGTACCTGCTCACTCTGCCGCTTGCACTCCCTCTGCAGCCTCTCACAATCTCGCACCTTGGCCTTGAGGAAGTCCTGCTTGGAGGCGGAGAGCAGGAGGCCCCTGGGGTCCAGGGGCCCCACCACGTCATACCAGATAGGGCTCCCATCCTTGTCATAGCCACACATCCCACCCGACAGGTAGCGCTCGATCACCTGAGCAACACAGACACACAAACATGAGAACAAGAGGAGGCTGATCGGCCCATCAGTGCTCGTCCAGTTCCTCATAGCTGATTGATCTCAAAACGTTGTCAAGTCGGGTCTTAAAGGATCCCTGTGATTCAGCATCAACAACATGACTAGGGTAACCCACTCCATACCCTCACCACTCTCTTTTCCAACAAAACACAATATTATAATTTATTTGATCAATTTGAACAGACTTTCATTATGCTTTGAAAGTCTTTTATTGTTTATTTAATGTGTCTAGGGAGCACAGTTCAGTTCTGATTCTGATAAGACAAGATGACAATGCAATCCCAATCCTAACCCTGGACTGCAAACCCAAGGCACTCCACCCCCATTGCTCCTCTCGATCTGAGGGACCCCTGATCACGCCAGTCCCTCTCCCTTACCTCAGGAGGCTGCCAGTCTGTAGTTATTGTGTCTGCCTTCATGTGCTTCCGAAACTCGACATGCTGAAACAACAACACCACATTATTGCATCTGATTACAATCCAACACATGCATTTCACTAGAACACAGCCTCCTAACCTGAGGCCTGCTACTACACATTCACACACAGTCACAAACGGCTACAATATACCTGGCATCTTAACAAACCCCATAACATCCGTGTGGCTGTTTAGAAATCTATTTTCAATGGCATGAAATATTTCCCACCATTCATTTCCCATGATCATTTGTAACCCCATGCATTACAATGCATTTACACCCCAAATATGTTTATTACAGACCAGTTTTAAGAATTTGTACATGTAATATTCTTTTTTTTACCCCTGTTTTCCTCCCCTCACTACAACAGCTCAGGAATACTGAAGATCAGTTCATGGCTTCTGATCACCATCAAGCCAAGCCTCCACCCGACCGCTTGACAGCTACCAGCCCCTGGCAGACCAAGCCCAGCCTTGCAGGTGTTTCTGCTTTGAGCTTGCGGGGTGCCCTCTATATGGGAAGGTGAGGCTCCTTCGATTTTGTCTCCCTAACCCGCAGGGGAGCCAGATTCGGAGTGACGCTCCCTGTGGAATCCCCAGTGAAGATCAGGCCAGACACAAACCTGGACTCCCGTGAGTATCATATCCGAAACACCAGTTACTAAACTAGCAAGTCCCTAATCACTGGAACCTATGGAACCATTTGATGTTAATGAGCTACACATTGCAAGCAGTGTTTTCACTGTAGTGGATTTTTGCTCAGTTTGCTGCAGTAGTATCCACATTAACTCTGTTTGCACTGAGTGGACTGCACAGTAGTACCTTTGTAGGGGGCACTGCACTTTATATAGGAGCGACTGCTACAACCCAGGCAAGTATCCAAGTACATTTTGCACTTTCCAGATGCATTTAAATGTGGTTAACCATGTTTTTTACAAAGCTATACCATTGCTCCCAGTGATTAACCAGACTGCCTGTAATTTAAAGTAATTGAAGCTAACAATATTGTTCCTTAACATGTGTCTGTCATGCACGTCTATTCACTAGGGTTTTAACTGCCTTGCACTTCCTGGGTGATTTCAATTGGAGGATGAACTTGTCCCCACCCCTTCACTGGCTTCCTTCCTGTCAATAACCATGCTTTTGGTCAGTAGCAAGCTTTGACACAGAAGACACTGCTCAGGTGAAATAACCCAGGAAATGAAAACAGATAGCCCGAGAATAAGGCATATAAACTGAGCGCTTCCTGTAAGCAGGTAGTACCAGATATCAAGTTTTAAAATAAAAATACATGTGTGATATGACATGTTTTTAAAAAACGCAGCAATGTTTCAAAGAGGCGTCAGCGGGAGGTGCGGTGCTCTGCAGCTGCAGTGATTACTTGCTAATGCCTGCTGTAGCAAACCTGAAGAACATGCCTGAGTTAAAGCAGATCACAAGGCTTACATGCCCTGGAATTAGGGCATGTCTATGCAGCACACGGGAGATTAGGGGCTCTGTGACGCAATTCAGCCAGGGGAACGACTTTGTAGGAATGTCAAGTGCTGTGAGGGTCTAGCTGGTGCAGAAGGGAATTCATTCCTTTACCACTGGAGGCCTAGGCTTCAATTCAGAGCTGTGCTACTGGGTTAGACAGCACAGTTCTGTCTGTGTCTGCAAGTGCTTGGCTGGGCCGGCCACTTCAGGCTAATTGTGAATTCGTGCAGAGTCTGACTCAAGGGAACTCCATTCCATTTGCATCGAGCCTGCCTTGCTTTGAAGTATAGTGTGGTCGTGTTTTGTTTGATTTTACATATTCAGATTTTAATGTGTTTTAGTGTCCAGTTGTAACATCAAAAAACCCTTCTTCTATGGCTTACAAATAGATCCTGCCATTATTTTTTACCACCCTCAATGCAATCAGACAGCCTTAAATATAGCAAGGAAAATTTCAAAATTCCTGTTTCACAAGGAAACATGTTTGTTTTTAATATTCCAGGGGGAAAAATTGCAGCAATTTCACATGGAAGCAAATTCTGACACTACACTGGTGCTATAATCATCAACTCAAACCACATGAAAGACTTCTAACAGATATTCCACGGTCCAGTGCTCATGACCCTTTTATAGCTGCCCTTAAAACCTTGTCCCTTATAAATGCATATTGATCTTTATATGTGTGTTGTTTTAAAATTGAAATAGGCAAAATACAATTCAATTTACTAGATAAGGGTAGGGTTTGTTTCAGCTCTTTCAGTCACGTGTACGCAGTGAACTGTATGCAGTTTTGTAGCTTCAAATGTCATTTTTGTTAAGCCTCACCAAGCCCATCTCCGTTCTAGCTACAGAACCTGTTTTCCACTGTGGTTAATTTACAAAGGTCAAACTATGATGGTATAACCACACCCTCTGAAATTACACCTGGTTCATATCTTCCCTTTACTCTTACATTACATTTATTTTCATATTGCAAGTCCCCTATACTGGAATATATAATCTAATCTAAGGGGCATTATCAACACATCTTAAAATAACTGCAGCTAACAAAATAGTTCCATATATTTAGTTGCTCTGTTATTCCATATCAAGGTGCTTAAAACAAAAAAGGATTTTGTAACGGATTCGCAATTGAGACATCAGAGGCTAAGCAAGTAAAGTGTATTGATTTTGTGCTTTGAAACCACATGACTGCATTACAACTGCAGAAACCCAACATCACTGTCAATACATGGAGCTGTTTGCATGGATTGCAGATATGGAATGCCCAACACAGATGAACAATAAAGGCTTTTTCAAGGCCGTGTTATCAATGGTTCCTTGTTATCAATGGTTCCAAGAAGAAACCGCACTCTCTTGGGTTACATTTAAAACATACTGCTGACATTTTATAATCACACATCATAGGTAACAAGTCAACTGGGCTCAATGTCTCAACATTTACTCTGCTGCATTTGCCAAGGAAAAAATGGTCTTTTAAGGATCGCAGTGCATCCAGATCATGCTCCCTCCTGCAACAATGCTGGTTTTCTGCTCCCATACACCACTTTTTTCAATGATTGCACCAGCACTGTTGCAAGAGGCAGCATGAATGGGATACACTGCGATGTTTAGAAGAAAAAAATCTCTTTCTCTAGTAAAAGTTGAAAAAAGTAATTCCATAATGTATTTATTACCTGTGATGTGTGAATGAATGGAAGTCACAGCAGGTATAATTTATGGGGTTATTTTGTTAGTTGCAATTCCTTTTAGTGTTTTTCACTGTAATAAATGAATACAGATCTCAATACACAAAGTAAAAATGTGCAGAACTTCCCACCTTGCGAAGCATCGCTTCTGCTTTCTGGATGTTGAAATTCCTGGCTGGGAACAAAAGGAACATTTCAGTTAGCGTGGGGTTTCCTTGGGCATATGTCCAAATATGTTGCACATTTCAAAGAAATAAACTGTGCTTTCTACAGAAGAAATAGGTTACAAGTACCGTACTAGACCATATAAAAGTTTACCTTGTTTGTGTAAAATTCTGTGAAAGGACACATTCATCACAGGACAAAGGCTTTGAGTGCTCCATATTGCTTGCATGGTCCCTTAAAGTTTACCATGTTAATGATGCTTGTTTAGTACTTTACCCATAGTAAGTACTTTACCATTCCTCTATAGGCTTTACAATGCTTAAACTATGCCTTTATACTCCAAAATGCTTTTACTTTGGGAAACTTTCATAAGGCCTTCACCCTGTAATTTGATTAAGAAATTAAAATTCAGAAACGCTGTATCTCAACAAATGTACTTAACATTTTTGTCTATCTTAGTGTTTCTTGACCTTTTTAAGACCAGGGGCCACTCGTACAGCAAGGAACACTACAATGTAGAGGTGGAGCGAGTACCTATGTGCCAGTCGAATAGACAAGGTAACAATAGTCAACTAGTCACTACTTTATAAACAAAAAGCATGTACCGTTATTTGCTAATGTCCGGTGCTCTATTTGTGTAGGAACAGTTTTGTAACACTGACATTGTTTCCATAAAAGTGTGTTTTTTATATATATATATAACATACAAAAAACACAGTGAAACCAGACACTGCTTCACAATGGCCTGTTTGTGAATACAGTATCACTCTAGCCAGGCTGCCTTTTATATAAACTGACCTCTTGTTATTCCTCAAGATCCGGCTTTTAATGAGTCTGGAGTCAGTAAGAAGGCCTTGTGGCGAGGCCCTGACTCATAATGAACTTACATCATTCCTCATTTTAATACATCCGGAAGCCGTCAGGGATATGCATGCTAATACCAGCCTCCCCTCCACTCCCCCCCCTCCACCCTTGACTTACACCAGCCTGACACCCACAGCCTAATACATCATAAAGGGGATTATTAGAGCGTTTACTCCAGACCGACAGACAGGAAACACTGCTCCACAAATCACGGGCAGTTTACTCTGTTTAAACATAGAATAAATAGGGTGTACACAAATGGAATAATTCTCTCATCTACGAATCATTCAAGTTACCAACACACACACACACATTTGTTTTGTTTCTGTTCTTCATTACATCCTTGAAACTTATTTTAAAAAAACGTTGAGCTCAGCATGGTGACTAATAATCAAGTTAGTCTCTCTCTTATCTTTAGTCTCACATTGATGAGGCAAAGAGCCCTTGTGTGGAACTAGAAGCATCTTCAGAATCTTGCTGAGCTCAAACGTTTTAAAGAGAAGTACGTGATTAAAAACAGAAATAACTATGTCAGCAACATACATCCCCTACCACGAGTGTAAATTCAAAATTCAACCGTCAGTATAATGAAAACGTTGATGACCATGATATAGAGCAAAAGAGTACAGAATAGCATAGAATAAGAAGAACTAAGCCTCATGACGATAACTGATTCTAAAATCATGTTAATACCACGTTTTAAGACCATGGATAAGCAGGATTCCAGACATGGACTGTAAGTCATTAACAATGCAGACAGATAAGGAATTAATCTACACAATCAGACACACTCTGGTGAGGCTCCTGATCAAAGGGTCCATCGATCAAGCTGTTCTCCTGAGGAACTAGAAGTGTTACTGCCTTGAAGTGTTACTGGACAGGCTGTAGCTTTTAAAACACAACGCATTACTTTCTCTAGCTTTCTGCTTTGTTGTCTACGTTCTTGGAATATTTTTCTCAACATGATTGTGATTGTTTTGATTTTTTTTCTTTAACATATCGCTGGTCATAAAATTAGTGTTGACTAGCTATATTCATTTCACATTTTTTATGTTGTCAGAATGTCTTCTGAATTTATAACATCGGCTGCTAAAATCCAGCCTGTTAAATCAGAAATATTTCATTGGTTCCCGACTCCAGTCACAAAGTTCAGCATTTTGATTGGTTCATCAGGTTCAGATGTAGGAACAGGTTCATGAATATGCATGACAAGCATAAAAAAAAAACCCATAGAAAAAAGTAGTCCGACTTTACTACACTTTAACTATTGTGTATCGCATACTTGCTGACAACTTTACCCTGCAGCATACTGTGCCTGGTTTGAATCCGGTTCAGTCTGATAAATAGTAAAATGAGTCTGGTGTACCCCCTATGTTTTCCCTAATTCAGAACGCCCAATTAAGTTCCCTCACCACAACAAACGTAAGTGTGATACACAGATATGTACAGGTATAACTGGGCATTCAATGTTAATAACAATATTAAACAGAATATTTTGGCACATTTTCTCCCAAAAGTCTGATCCCGTTTACAGACCACACCTCAGACACCAAAGGGTAGACTTGGGGACCTCTGACCCCGAGCTAGAGTGGGTTATCTTTCAATCCTCACAAACACTGCTCCACTTGGACTGTGCCCAATATATTAATCTTATCGCAAGGCTCGGGACAACAACCTTTGTTTTTATCAAGTGAAATCTCGTAACCCCCTCACCTGCGTCACAAACAACCTCCTCCCTGTCACTCAGGCAAAGGGCATGCGATCCACACATGGAGCCAACCAAACTCCAGTTACAGATTGGACTAAAAACTGGTACGCAAACAGAAGTTACAAAAAAAACAACGTGATATCTACAAAAAGGATCTTCTGTATAAAGATGGGATAAAAGGAGAAGTAAACCGAGACACAAGTGGGGCTAAACGGGCCCCCTGTTTCATTGAGAAACCCAAGCTTGTCAGCTCTTGAAGATTTTTATGGAAATACTTCACTGACATTAATAAGCAAGAAGCTTCAAATGTCATTTTCGTTTCTTTTCCTTAACTGGTGGTGTTGTCAATTGTTAGTAGTTCTGGTGTAAGGTTTTATATAAATTGTAATCCCTTTAAATGAAGTAAAAAATCATTGAGGCTCCATCTCTGAACATTGTGATTTTCCTGTGTTTAATGTAAGGCTTTTCAATCTACTGCCTAACGTAGCCCAAACCAGTGAATCATGCAACTTTGCATGCAGCCAAAGGTCCCTGCATGTCTGACAGTCATGATATAAAACAGTTTTTTTTTATGGTTCAAAGAGCAGTTGTGATCTCTGGCGGATGACCCTTGTTTATGCATGAGTTATCTCTACTTAAAATGCTGATTTTAATCATAGGTGTGAACCACAATCAACCGAGCTAAAACTGGTTCTAACCCACAAAACCTTGGCTAAAGGTGTCACCACAGGGCGCCGCTGGCGAGCCTCCAATAAAGGGGGGCCAACTGTTCACTGGTGAAAGTAGGATGTAGGAAAACATGGAACAAGAATTGCATAGCAGTTTGCTCTGCATGTGGAATGAAATAAAAATTGAAAGCATGTAAATAACACTGTAAAATTGTAAAGTGACCCTGAATTATATTCTGTGGTGTGATCATGGGTTGTATATTCATTCTGATCATAACAAAGCTGGACCAGCCATATCCATATGTAATATTGACAAAAAAGGTCCAAGTTGCAAAAAACGGATCACCTGTATGTAATAGTTCCACAACAGAGTATAGCTGGTTAAACACAGGAAGCAGGGCGGTCCATGCACTCAGTGGTGTGCTGCAGGGATCAGTACCAGGACCCTGCTCTATCTTATCTGCTTTAATGACATACAGTGGATAGGGATCAACCAGCAAGCTTGTAAAATCTGCACATGGCTGGGAAACTTTTGCATCAACCCAGGAAATCCAAAATGATTTTGGGCGCACACAGAACTGTGCAGATACGTGGCAAATTAAACATACTGTTGCTAAATATAAAGATCAGAGAAATGTAAGACTCAACAAGAAATGGGTGGTACAGAACAGAAACAAGCCAGCCACAAGAAAGACCAATTAAAAGCAATTAAACAGAATGCTTAGTTATACAGTGCAGAGTACACAGCCAGGGAGGTTATGATGATGCACATTGGAACCCTGGATAGAGTCCAGCGAAGAGCAAACAGACTGATCCCAGGGCTTAAAGGAATAAGTTCTGAAGACTAAGGGAACTGAATCCATTTAGCCTACAGTCAGTATTCATTTATCCAACCCCTCCCATCCCAGGCTCCCCTGACATAACAGAGAGTGACTAGATTACGATGCTGAACCAGAAACTATTATACCACAAATAAATCTGGTGCCCATTACATTATTAAAGAATAGCAGAATGTGGGTTATTTATGTCAGACTTTATTTATGCATTGGTTTTCATTTGCATAGTTTTTTATAAATTCTGGACTGGGGCAAATAAATACATTCAGAACAACTGGGGGGTAGGCGTTGCCCACAAATTTATAAATTCTGTTATATGAACAAATTCAGAATTTTTGCTAACAAATACATTTCAAGCGGAGTCCCAGCACTATTTGACTACAACCTCCAGGACAAAATGTTCATTTTGTAACGTGGATGTCTTTACAGTTCGGAATACGCAAACAACTGAGTCAACAATAACCTGGTTGTCCTCATCAGACCCCATGTGACACAGAGAGAGAGAGACTCTCAAAAGAAATGTACTGGCTGGTGGTGGTATGAAGAAATCAGGAATACGAGAGGTATGCATTTGGCTCTTGCGACACAGAAATGCAAAAATCAAAAATGAAAGTAAAAGAAAATAATGAATTTTTTTAACGGTATCATATATTATCTCTAAATCCCTGTGCATACATATTTGATTTTTGGTTAGTATAGTGTAGTTTTAAAATGATCATCCACCTTGAAGCTTGCGTGATTTCAATTAAGCGGATTTCCAAAATTAGGTTGGATGAAGCAGGCGTCTGCCAATTCTGCCTATGGAGAGCACTTTGTGCTGCTCATGAACTTTGCAGTTTTGAACTTGTCGTATAATTGAATACTAATCAGTGAAGCACAATCTTTCTGTATTTTTCAGAAGTATAAATACTTTGGTTTTTGTTTTATTTATTTATTAGGCACGGCTGCGTTTTATTAACAGCAACAGCAGCTGCTTGAATTGTTTTCGGTGTTTGATAGAGTACATCCAGATTATCCTGTGTAGCGTTTCGAGTCAAAAATCTATATGTTTCATACTTGCAAAAGGAAAACCAAGGAAGTAAGCACAAAATAGTCTACAGAAAGTGCATATTGTAAAAATTTTAAATGACACACATAATTATGCTGAGACAAGAAGTAAATGGTAACGTGATAAACACTTACAATGCAGACTATTTTGGATTATTTATAATAGAAAGCGAAGAGATTCCCAAATACTGTGTTTTGATTCTGTGCCTCCAAGGACCTAATTAAAAGTTATAATTAAGCCTACTGTTTGGCATTCTGTACTAACCCAGCAGTTTGTCAGTGCCAAACTGTTGCAACATAAATTATATATTAAACAAACAGGGGGAACTGATGCCTTTTATTGCAACTGTGGTATCATTCAGCAGAGCAAAAATTGTAAAGGGTTCTTGAACTGAAACCTTCAGACAGAAGGGATTCAGTTTTAAAAAAAGGTTGAGAACCACGGGCCTACAGTATAAGGTTTTAATGTAAACAGAACACAAACAGACCAGTGCTGTAGCTCGTAAAGAAAAATCCACTCATTCATTTTAAGAACAGCTGGTTTTTCACACCACACTGTCATCTGCAGCTGGGCCTGGGAAGAAATCTCTCCTCTCTCTCTCCCTCCCTCCCTCCCTCCCTCCCTCCCTCCCTCCCACCGTCCCTCTCCCTCTCACGTTCTGTTAAAGGCTGTTTCAAAACATTATACTTGTTATATAATGAGGCTAGGGAGGCTGTGTAGTCCAGTGGTTAAAGAAAAGGGCTTGTAACCAGGAGGTCCCCGGTTCAAATCCCACCTCAGCCACTGACTCATTCTGTGACCCTGAGCAAGTCACTTCACCTCCTTGTGCTCCGTCTTTGGGTGAGACGTAATTGTAAGTGACTCTGCAGCTGATGCATAGTTCACCCACCCTAGTCCCTGTAAGTCGCCTTGGATAAAGGCGTCTGCTAAATAAACTAATAATAATAATAATATATAAACAGAATCCATGAACGAAGAGTGCTGTGGTTATTGCACTCATGATGACTGCCATTAATAAACCACTGGATCCCTTTTCAAACAATTCAAAGCAGCGTATTCTCCGTTGCTGCTGGAAATGGGGGCAGACGGAATATGGCCACAGACTTTGCTGAGGCTGACTTGCTCAGATGGATCCGCTGAAGTGACTGGAAAGCAGGCATCAGAACAGCGGGGCCCAGCAGGCCAATCCACTCATCTTTCATGCTGCTCACCTCTGGAGGCCTTAAAAGTGTCTGGGGTCTGTTTGTAGACATGTGTGTTATCCGTACATTTGCATAATACTAATGGTTTAAAATGATTACGTGGCAAATTTGTCCTTGGTGTGTAATAATCTGATTGGCTAAAATGTCTTCAGCCCTGATAAATGTAGGAAACAGACGTCTGATTGCAGAGAGATTAAAGCACAGTTGAAATCTGTGGAGATTATCCCCCTTGCACATATTCACAATCACAGGGAGGGAAGCACAAGACCTTGTTATAGCAGAGTCCCTCTGCGCTCACAGCTAATCTGTCTGTAAATGCTAGAGGAAATGGATAACGCAAAGCAAACTATACTGAAGCTTGGGGGAGCTGCAGGCTAGGTTAACGTCCAACATCCTGGTAAAGCCTTGTGTTTATTATGTAAGGCAATCTTGGCGTGTGTAGTTAAATCATTTTACTTCAAAGTGTCATTTGAACTTGGTTTCTTAAAATAACTAATTGTAATTGCAGTTTACAAAATAAGTCTTACCTGTTCTGCACTTCTATTAGCTACACAGGTCTCAAATGTGTAGTTTTAAAAGAAACACACATCATAGCAAACATGTATTTTCATCTTTAAACACGATATCTGGAATTACTTTAAGTTAAAGGATGTTCTTAGTTTCTAAGCCTTATTCTCAGGATACACTTGCGCTTCCTGGGTCATGTAACCGCAGCAGTCTTCAGGGTCAAATGATTTTACTGGCTGAAAGCATGTCAATCAATGGGGGCAGCAGTTGGTTGGTTGAAAGAAAGCATTGAAGCGGTGCCAATAAATTAACCCGCCTGGTGAAATGACCAAGCGAGTGCTACACTAACTGAAATCATGGCTTGCAAACAGAGATTTCTTTAGCCAAGTTCATGTTTTAAAACGAAAATATATGTTTACCATAACATGTGTTTCTTTCAAAACTGGACATTTGGAAGATTAATGGAATTATTTTATTTGCTAAATTCACTTTCAATTCCTAGGTTGTTTCTTTTAAGTTTTGCTTTTGTGAATTCCCCTCGTTCTCACATGACCAGCGTCCTGTCTCTGTGGAAGGCCAGAGAACCCCACTACCGTGGTGCTGAATAAAGTATTCTTCACTGTGTGGCCGAGTTGTGCCCCTGATAACAGTGTGTACTGTACTGTTTGAAACAGTTCATGCAAACGAACACATGAACATAGGCCAAGGGTCAAGAACAAGCGGTGAGGCCAGCTTTGTGTACCAGCTCAGCTGCTCAAGCAAAAGAGCAAGAAGCATTGCTGCAAACTCAGTACAGGCACTGTCTGAGCTAAAGGGGCGGGGCTATGAAAGAGCAGGCATTCCAGAATGATTACTGTGATTCTAGAAGGTTTGGAGGGGCTCTGTAAACTGCTATACATGTATATCTAGATCAGGATTCTCAATCAAAGGTCATGTAAAATACACAGAAAAAACACATGTTTAAACAGGGTAGGTTGTTAGCAAGGCCCTTTGTATTAGTTTTTTTGTTTTGTTTAAAATGTCCTCAAGATGTATTAGTGTTTATTACCAATCAAAAAATTGAGTGAAAAGCATTCAAAAAATTCATGAAACAGTTTTTTGGGTAAATGTCGGGGTTAGGCCTAATATTAGACAGGAGGATAGAAAAAAGAGAAAGGTAAAAGTATTGAAACTGAACATAAAAGCAGTTTAAGGCTGTGGTGGATAAAATCGGCCTGGAACAAAATACACTGCAGTTTTGTAAAGGAGACTCGTTTCATGTTGTGTACCAGACAGCTAATTACAGACAGGAAATTGGACACAGAAAACTCACCTCTAAGCCAGCGCAGCAGGAAGTGGTCATGCTGGGCAGGCAAGCTGGGTAATATGTCCTGGATGTTCTCTCGAAACTGAGGGCAGAGAGTGAGAAGAGAGGAGGAGAGAGGAGAGAGGAAAGAGGAGAGGAGGAGGGAGAGGAGAGAGAAGAGAGAGAGCAGAGAGTGTTACTGAGCAATCAAGAGCCTCTCATCTCACAGGTCTGTTGCATTTACCATTCACAGCCAGCTTGCTATTTTAATGAAGAATTTCCCTTGTATGCAAATCTGTTGGTTATGCGTTCCTCTGGGGATACACATCGAAAGAATGATATGTAACCCTTCAGGAACAAAAAAAAGAACACCATCCACACCCTACTTTACCTTTGTCCTACTTCTGTCTTACATTACATTTATTATACCTCATTTATTATTATTATTATTATTATTATTATTATTATTATTATTATTATTATTATTATTATTATTATATTTCTAGTGTGTTATCATTAGGTACATGTGCACATACTCATTTTCTATCCCTGTATGGAAACCACAAAATACAATAACACTGACATAACCCAAAAGCATAAAAACCTTCACATAAATATGCAACAAAAAAAAAGTGTATTTAGCATTGCTGAAAATATGACCAATGTAAAGACAAAACAAAGTTCACTATATGAATCACAACAAGGAACCAAACACACAATGCAATAAGGCAATGGAAGCAGCATACTGTATATAATTTTTGTTTTAACAATTATAAATATTTCTTGAAACAGCTACATAACAGCATTTAGCTGCTGGGATATCAATAGCAGATACTGCAGGACTCACTCATGGGATAATGGCATTGCGGTGGCGAGCTGCAAGGTAATAATGGAACTCCCTTTCAATAAAACCTGAGGCCAGAAGTCAAGTGTATTATTTGAACGGGGGAGTTCCATTATTACCAAGAAACACGGCACAGCAATGCCACAGAGCACTGTTATACTACTGCTTTTCAAGTTATTTATTTATTGACTGGTTTTCTGAAATAATCATTGTACTCCGCCTTTAAAGAGAAGGGCTCCAGCGTCCCTGTGGTTTCATTAGCAAGTCCTTTCCTTTACTGAGTTAGAATAGCATGGCTAACCTCCACAGAAAACAATGGGAGAGCAGGGTTCGGTTGTTGTATTGTATGTAGTAATTAGCCACAAATGTATTATAAGATGATCCTACATGTGTGGTTTAACGTTATTCACTGCACAATGTCATTAACACCATTCTTTCTTAAAAGAACACCAATCAGTGTCACAGAAATAGAAACATACATCCTAAGAATACATCAGAGCCATTGAATTAAAGGTTGTTTCTTTCAAGTTTTGTAACTTCAATGGGTGTCTGCTAGACTGAGGGAGAGTTGGGGGCTTTGTTACAGTATAGAGGGGTACAGATTGAGGGAGAGTTAGGGGCTCTGTTACAGTATAGCTGGGTACAGATTGAGGGAGAGTTGGGAGCTCTGTTACAGTATAGCTGGGTACAGATTGAGGGAGAGTTGGGGGCTCTGTTACAGTATAGAGGGGTACAGATTGAGGGAGAGTTGGGGCTCTGTTACAGTATAGAGGGGTACAGATTGAGGGAGAGTTGGGGCTCTGTTACAGTATAGAGGGGTACAGATTGAGGAAGAGTTGGGGGCTCTGTTACAGTATAGAGGGGTACAGATGTTACAGTATAGAGGGGTACAGATTAAGGGAGAGTTGGGGCTCTGTTACAGTATAGCTGGGTACAGATTGAGGGAGAGTTGGGGGCTCTGTTACAGTATAGAGGGGTACAGATTAAGGGAGAGTTGGGGCTCTGTTACAGTATAGCTGGGTACAGAATGAGGGAGAGTTGGGGGCTCTGTTACAGTATAGAGGGGTACAGATTAAGGGAGAGTTGGGGGCTCTGTTAAAGTATAGAGGGGTACAGATTGAGGGAGAGTTGGGGGCTTTGTTACAGTATAGAGGGATTCAGATTCAGGGAGAGTTGGGGGCTCTGTTAGTATAGCGGTACAGATTGAGGGAGTCGGGGGCTCTGTTACAGTATAGCGGGGTACAGATTGAGGGAGAGTTGGGGGCTCTGTTAGTATAGCGGGGTACAGATTGAGGGAGAGTTGGGGGCTCTGTTAGTATAGCGGGGTACAGATTGAGGGAGCCGGGGGCTCTGTTACAGTATAGCGGGGTACAGATTGAGGGAGTCGGGCACTCTGTTACAGTATAGAGGTACAGATTGAGGGAGAGTTGGGGGCTCTTTTAGTATAGCGGTACAGATTGAGGGAGTCGGGGGCTCTGTTAGTATAGCGGTACAGATTGAGGGAGTCGGGCACTCTGTTACAGTATAGAGATGTACAGATTGAGGGAGTCGGGGGCTCTGTTAGTATAGCGGTACAGATTGAGGGAGTCGGGGCTCTGTACAGTACTGAAGGAATGGGATGGATCTTTGACCCCAGCTCCACTTTAAGCTATGATTTGAGCCGTGCTGTGCGCTCATTCTCCCAGGACTGAGACTGCTTTGCAAAGCCCTCAATGAAACGGACTCTTGTAGAAGAAGGGGAGGGAAATTCTAAGAAAAACACAGCGCTTCTGTCCATGCCAGCATACTGGCATTCCCTTTGTCATTCTCAAACACTGCAATTTGATGGTTGCTATGGAAGCCTGTTATTCCAGAGTTCAATAGACCTCAATTATCAATGCAAGTCAAAAACCTGGCACAGTTACACCAGGACACTCCTTTCCACATTTTAAAGACTTCAATCATGTCCACCTAATTCTTCACTTAAACAAACATGATTGCAGAGCACAGCAGCGAGGACGGCACGGACCTGACAAGGCACTTTGGAGACTCCAGACAGAGACAGAGATTTGTCTTGGATACGGAAGCTCCTGCTGAGTGACTAAAGGTCAGCCCTCCTTCAAAGTGTGACAGATCTGCTGTCTGGCTGTGCCATAGGTACTGAAGAGGAGAATCAGTGATTATCAATGCAGAATAAATGTCAGGGACGCTGTGTGCAGACATAAAGGGCGTGCTACATATGGCAGGTGTTCCATTGTCATTATTATTACATCCACCTTCCACAGGACATGTTTTATTTTGATTTTTTGTTTTACTTTCACATCTGTTTGTGACCTAGCATAGATTTTTATCAATGCAGGAGAAATCTTTTAGAATGCATTTGTCGGCTAGGTTTGGTATGTGTGTGTGTTTTAAATGTTATAAATAGTTTTTTTTGTTTGTTTTTCTATCGTGGGCGGGGATATACCGAACTCGCAAGTTGGAATTTGCATAAACGTCCATACTCTAACATAGGTTGGTTGTGTGGTCCAGTGGTTAAAGAAAAGGGCTTGTAACCAGAAGGTCCCCGGTTCAAATCCCACCTCAGCCACTGACTCATTCTGTGACCCTGAGCAAGTCACTTAACCTCCTTGTGCTCCGTCTTTCGGGTGAGACGTAGTTGTAAGTGACTCTGCAGCTGATGCATAGTTTACACACCCTAGTCTCTGTAAGTCGCCTTGCATAAAGGCGTCTGCTAAATAAACAAATAATAATAGGTTGCGCTTGTTTTGGTCTTGTTTGAGCCTGTTTTGAAGAACGAGGTCGCTATTCTTCTGTCAGAAATCTGAACCCTGAATGGGGAGGCTGGCTGTATTTGTTTTGTGTTGCCTTAGTCCATGAGAACTTGAGACTCTTTGGGCACACGATCAGCAAGCAGCTACTGTACTTGGCTTCCCTTTTTCATACACGATGCTCGAGTTGTGTTAGCCTTTTCAATATTGCACCGCGGTTTCTGATGATATTCAAAGTCAAACTAGACAGTGCAGTCTGCTCGTTCTGCAGGACTGCATGGAAATAACATTTCTGTATTCCTCCTTACCAATAAGAAATGTGTTAGAAGATCCTTCTGTTAGCCAGTATATGATAATAAATACATACATATTCAGCTCTGCTGTCTACAAAATCAACAGTAGACATATCCATGATACTAGCTTGTGGCATCAAACCGTACATGGAAACTTTTTCTTTTGCATAGCATTACTGCGTGTTTTGTGATATGGTTAACCTACATTTCCGTTCGTGATACCCGCATTGCTTCATTTAGCCTGGAGCTGAGCAAATATATTTAAAAAAAATAGAAAAGGCGTGTTTTAAATGAGATATCATCTTACCTGTGCTAACGCTTCAGCCTGCTTTGGGCTCACGTCGCCGACCCGTCCGCTCATGTTTTTCAAAATGACACCCTGTTTTGATCAAAGCAAGCAGGCGGTTTTTGAGTCAGCACCTCTCTCCTCTGTCTTCACTGTGCAGCTCCGTACAGCATCGACTCTCTCTCTCTCTCTCTCTCTCTCTCCTTCCTGGCTCTGGTTTGCACCTCGGGGCGCTTTGTTTGTTTTTGCGAGACTGTCAGTTCGTGAAGTTACGGCCTCTTAAAGAGACAGAGACTTAAAGTTACATCAAGCTTTCACATCACAACCAGGGGACTGCTGAGTGCGCGTTTGTACTTATGTATCAGGGATTTTCCTGGTGTTGTAATACAAATTTTATGTGATTTGACAGTTTGCTTTCCAAGATTAAATAACACATACAGACGGAGATGTGTGTAAGATTAAAACCACACATTTAAAAGTGTAAGATCATTCTACTGCTGGGCTCTATCAGAAAGCGTAACTTTAAACAAATATATGATTTCATATAGAGCTACATTGGTCTAGAACAGATTCATTAATGAAGAAGACTGAAGTGGGGACTTGATTGAAGTCTTTCAAATATTAAAGTACTGTAGCTGACAACCCTACTTTAAGAGCAGCACAGAAACCAGGACCAGACGACACAGCTGGAAATTAAGTGCTGATAAACAGGTTATGGCTACCATTTCACCTATCAACGACTATGCTCTTATGAAACCTTAAATGTAATTAATTAAATTCATCCAAACAATCTTTAAACAACTAAGTTAAAGCTGCGTGTGCAGCCCCAGTATCATATAGCTACGAAACACACACAGGTTCAGCACAGTTTCATAATCATGAGCACATAATGAACATTGCTTTCCACACACAGTGCTTGTTTATGAACACATTGGTTTACAGCTGTATTTTATGGTTCATTCCATTAGGTTCCACACAGGATTCGTCCAGTAAACAGCATGTCCCCAGGGATGTTTTGTTTTTGTTCACAAACACACCCTTTTTAGGTTTTCATACTATCGTGTAGAAGCTGCCTCTTTCTATTGAACCAGTTTCAGTCAGGATGGTCAAGACAGCACTAGGTGCTCAGTTGGCAGGTTCTGTATCCAAGACTGCGCAAATTACTGCTGTTTCTGGAGGATCCAGAAGTTTGTCATTCTGGATTCTGAACAGTAGACTTGTTTGCTGTTTCACTAGAACAATTTCAACACCTTGCAGACTTTTCACGTCTAACCAGTGCTGCCTTTGTTGCTCATGGTGACCCTATAGACAGCATTATTATCTATGTCCTTGTCCAAATGAAAGCATTATAGGTGTCAGCACCATGTTATTCACAGGTCACCATGACATACATCTACAGCAAAACCGGGCAGGTGCCCCACAAGAGATATCCTTCATAAAGTAAATTAGCTAATCAGGGGCCACAACTTACATTTAATTGATTTGGAATAACTTTGTGCAAAGTATCTCTGTGCAAGTTTAATCAAATGTTTTCCAAGATATAGCTTTCAATACCTCAGCCAATCAGGTGTCAGTATCATAATATGCTTTTTACAAAGAGTGAACCGCTTTCTTTGTTTGCTTTTTGCTATAGCTTGCTTTCAGCTAAATTAATGAATCTTTTGTGAGAAAACAAATGTTCTCTTTTTAAGCATCCCTGTCACCACGATGTATGACAATAGTGGCTCACTCAACAGGGTACAGTGGCCCATTGAAAATAACTGGATCAATGCATTTCAATTCAGTGTATTAGAATCGATTAAGATATCCATCTCATTTCATGAAGGCCAAGATTGCACCAAAAGTCACAGACATACAGTCACTAACAATCCAGTGCAAAAACAGCCATGAGGAAAAAGTAAAACTAACCAATTTCAGCTTCCAGATAATGATTGTAAAGCAGCTAGCTTCTAAAATATGCATGCTTAACACACCAGCTTACAAGCAATGCCGTGCAAACACAGCTACTGTAAATAAAAGGGCTAAGCTACCCAATCAAAGAACAGTTCATTTTTGCCGGTCGTTAAAAATGTTGAGTGTTCGCGCACTCTGGATAATACCAGGTACTGAGGTACATAGTCAATGGGCAATTAACTAAGGCCCTGGCACTGAAAGTATTTTAATTGGAATCACTGTCATTGCAGGGACATTGTGCTAGCATCACAATCTGGGCACAAGAGGAGCAACATGTCTGTTTGCCTATATATGATAATGAAAGATCTAATTTTGTATCTACAGTAACCTATTTACAATAACGATGAGTTGAAATTAAAAACTCTGTTTGTACAATGTCACCCCCTAGAGGTTAAACATTTAATAACCACTATCACTGTCACAAATACTGACCAAATAACTAATGCAGCGCCACAGCTGTCCCATACTTCAGAAGTCTCTGCTATCTGCAAAATAATATCAGTACAGCAAAAACACATTTTTTAAGAAGGTGATCCACCTTTTTCTTTTTGTGGAATTGTGGAACAGATGCACCAACACATCTGAGTGACACTCAAAACCTCAGGAAAGCTTCATTCATTCAGATTTGATTAATAAGAGAAGAAGCTTTATCTTACCCGCTGGTGGTGGCTTATTCATTCTGGTTTCCTCAGGTCGAGGCAGCAGGGCAATAAGGGGGCACAGGAAATGATCCATAGCATGTACTGAGTTATATATCAGCTCTCCCTTACAAGCAGCACACTGGAGCGGTCAGTAACCAGACAGAAAGGGGACAGGGTTCAGCACACTGGAGCGGTCAGTAATCAGAGGGGAAGAGGACAGCGTTCAGCACACTGGAGCAGTCAGTAATCAGAGGGGAAGGGGACAGCGTTCAGCACACTGGAGCGATCAGTAATCAGAGGGAAAGGGGACAGCGTTCAGCACACTGGAGCGGTCAGTAATCAGAGGGAAAGGGGACAGGGTTCAGCACACTGGAGCGGTCAGTAATCAGAGGGAAAGGGGGAGAGGGTTCTATTGATTTCACCTGGGGCTGCCCTGCCAAGAATCCCTGCACACTCTGAGCAGCTCAGCAAATCTGACCATTTATTACAATGTTTGTAATACATTTATTACAATGCTATTAACACATCCATTACTATGTTAGTAACATGTTCATGACACTGTTAGTAACACATGCACTGCAATATTAGTAACATGTTCATGACATTGCTAGTAACACATTCATTGCAATGTTAGTAACACATTTATTACAATGCGTTCAGAAACAAATGTGCTAATAGCATTGTAAGAGTAAAATGTTTTCACTAACAGGCTCAGCCTCTACCACACTGAGGGGCTTAAGTTCATGATGAGCAGCAGGGCTGGGCTGCATGCCGCTGGCTCTGTCGTGTTGTTGAGTGTGTGATGAGCAGCAGGGCTGGGCTGCGTGCCGCTGGCTCTGTCGTGTTGGTGAGTGTGTGATGAGCAGCAGGGCTGGGCTGCGTGCCGCTGGCTCTGTCGTGTTGGTGAGTGTGTGATGAGCAGCAGGGCTGGGCTGCGTGCCGCTGGTTCTGTCGTGTTGTTGAGTGTGTGATGAGCAGCAGGGCTGGGCTGCGTGCCGCTGGCTCTGTCGTGTTGGTGAGTGTGTGATGAGCAGCAGGGCTGGGCTGCGTGCGCTGGTTCTGTCGTGTTGTTGAGTGTGTGATGAGCAGCAGGGCTGGGCTGCGTGCGCTGGCTCTGTCGTGTTGTTGAGTGTGTGATGAGCAGCAGGGCTGGGCTGCGTGCGCTGGCTCTGTCGTGTTGTTGAGTGTGTGATGAGCAGCAGGGCTGGGCTGCGTGCCGCTGGCTCTGTCGTGTTGGTGAGTGTGTGATGAGCAGCAGGGCTGGGCTGCGTGCCGCTGGCTCTGTCGTGTTGGTGAGTGTGTGATGAGCAGCAGGGCTGGGCTGCGTGCCGCTGGTTCTGTCGTGTTGTTGAGTGTGTGATGAGCAGCAGGGCTGGGCTGCGTGCCGCTGGCTCTGTCGTGTTGGTGAGTGTGTGATGAGCAGCAGGGCTGGGCTGCGTGCCGCTGGTTCTGTCGTGTTGTTGAGTGTGTGATGAGCAGCAGGGCTGGGCTGCGTGCCGCTGGCTCTGTCGTGTTGTTGAGTGTGTGATGAGCAGCAGGGCTGGGCTGCGTGCCGCTGGCTCTGTCGTGTTGTTGAGTGTGTGATGAGCAGCAGGGCTGGGCTGCGTGCCGCTGGCTCTGTCGTGTTGTTGAGTGTGTGATGAGCAGCAGGGCTGGACTGCGTGCCGCTGGCTCTGTCGTGTTGTTGAGTGTGTGATGAGCAGCAGGGCTGGGCTGCGTGCCGCTGGCTCTGTCGTGTTGTTGAGTGTGTGATGAGCAGCAGGGCTGGGCTGCGTGCCGCTGGCTCTGTCGTGTTGTTGAGTGTGTGATGAGCAGCAGGGCTGGGCTGCGTGCCGCTGGCTCTGTCGTGTTGGTGAGTGTGTGATGAGCAGCAGGGCTGGGCTGCGTGCCGCTGGCTCTGTCGTGTTGTTGAGTGTGTGATGAGCAGCAGGGCTGGGCTGCGTGCCGCTGGCTCTGTCGTGTTGTTGAGTGTGTGATGAGCAGCAGGGCTGGGCTGCGTGCCGCTGACTCTGTCGTTTTGTTGAGTGTGTGATGAGCAGCAGGGCTGGGCTGTGTGCCGCTGGCTCTGTCGTGTTGGTGAGTGTGTGATGAGGTGCCAGCATATTGCCATCTAATCAAGAACCTTAAAATGAAGAAACAAAAAACTGCTTCATGGTACTTTCAATCCCATAGACTATCAAGTGTTAACCTGCAGCCACCCCCAGAACACTAGTGTGTGTGCATGTGCGTGTGCGTGTGTGTGTCTGTGCGTCTCTGTGTTTTCTAATCTCATTATGCAATATTCAATTTGTTTATCTTTTTATACCATCTTCCTAAAAAGTACACCATTTGACAAGAATCAGCACAGGTACTGAGATTGTCTTTTCACTTTGGAGGGATAACAAGTACACTTCACCTTTGTGAACAAGACGATGAACTGGTTAAGCAAGGCTGCCAGGCTATTCCGATAAAGGCACCACTGAAAATGATCAGTTTATAATTGAAAGTCTGACTCCTGTAGAGAGCCGTCTTGTAGAAATATGTTTTGTATTTCATTAGACTCTTGCTCCAGGATTGAGCCCTACAAACATTCTGCTTATCATTTAAAGGTTGCAAAAGGTTGTCAGGCAGACCCACACTTCTAAAATGACACAAAGCAAGCACAAGGTCACTGTGATTGAACAGCTTCCTTTTGATCTGTCTAGTTTTGACTGGTGTTCAGCTGACAGTAGTCTTCAAACTAAAAGCAGTGTGTAAGTGTCTGTGTATGGTATGGTGTGGGAAATGCCAAGCTAACTCTTCATTTCTCTTGCAGCTTCATGACCCCGAGCCACAACCGTTTAATTATCACATTGAACAGATAAGGCTGTGAGTGCTTGGTTTCTGTAAATAATTCAACAGCTTCCTTTGAATTGGCCAGTGTTAGTGAGTTGTATGTTGCCTGCTGTTCAGCTAGTATAGGAACCATATGATAATGCATCAGCTCCAGTATTCAGAATAGGAGGCTGTGTGGTCCAGTGGTTAAAGAAAAGGGGCTTGTAACCAGAAGATCCCCGGTTCAAATCCCACCTCAGCCACTGACTCATTGTGTGACCCTGAGCAAATCACTTAACCTCCTTGTGCTCCGTCTTTCGGGTGAGACGCAGTTGTAAGTGACTCTGCAGCTGATGCATAGTTCACACACCCTAGTCTCTGTAAGTCGCCTTGGATAAAGGCGTCTGCTAAATTAATAATAATAATACAAAAGAATACAGACAATTAGATTAATGCAGGTCATTTCTGAAGTGCAGTATACACTGAGTTCACCAAATGCATTTGGGCATCAACAGTAACCAAGGAAAGCCTGTAATTTGTAAAAGAGAAGCACTGTAGACAGTAATGATCTGTGTATGATAAGGTACGGTGTATGCCAAGCTAACTTCATGTCAATCCCTGGTTCATGACAGAGAGAGGCAGCAGGGCCACTGGAGATCCTGCTTCCAAAGGGAATGAAGCTCCACCCCCATGGACAGGCAGCCTGGCTGGGAGGAGTGACCAGGGCTTCAGTAGCTAGAGCCTCCCCTCTCCTCTGTGCCCTTCATACCACAACCTGCCCGACAAGGCATCCTTACCTCAGCTAAGTTTTTAAGCATTTGCACCCAGTCTCTTTTGAATCTGATTTTGCTTTCTAATTAATTAATAACTGTATTAATTACAGTGAGCAATGGGTGAAATTCAACAGGTTTCCTCAGAGTCATACAAATAAATGTAGCACACACAGATATGAATGTAATAGAAGCAGTACAGCTGTGCCTCGCTGTTTCACTGGGCTGCAGGCTCGTAGTGTTAGAACACACTGATAGGAACGGACTCTGTTTCTATCAACATACTCGCCTATTCAGATAACAGGTCCTGGTTTCGTTGTATCTGTTTAGTCCAGGGGTGGCCAAAGTTGTCTCTTCCAGTCCTGGTCTTTGTTCAAAACCTGTTCTAAATTGTTTAACTGAACTAATTAAAACTCCACCCATTATAGAATTTCACCTGTTAAACCTGAAGTCTGCAGGAGATAATAAAGGAATTCATTTTTTTGTACAAATGTAGTGAGCATTCAATTCCAGCAGATGGCGCATTGACTTCCCTTGTTCGCTTGAGTTTCTCCTCTGACAGCTTATACCATCTTTCCCCGCCCTCCCTCGTCGCTGCAGTGACGTGCAAGCGGTCACCTTGTTTACACACACAGCTGGGAAGACTTTCTGTCAGGGCTCAGGTGATCTTGTTATTATTTAATGTGTTGATTATTGTTATTATTATTTGTAGTCATGTCTCGAAGCGCCATGGCTGTGGAGAGCTGCTGCTGGGGGCTGTCTCTGGTCTCGGTGCTGTTGTTAGCACCGTCGCTGCGGTCAAACCCGGGGGTATCCGGGGAGAGGGTAGCGCTGGTGGAGGTGTTCCTGCGGGACCTGCCCGGCACGCCCCGACCCGGGTACCGGCTGCAGGGGGCGGTGCTGGAAAAGACCCCCACCGCCAGCGACAGCAAGGGACTCGAACAAAACCAGGAACTCGCCGAAGGGAGTCTGATTCTTGTAAGCTGTTTCTTTTTTAAAACACTACTTGTACTACGCATATTAACGTGGACTCTAAAATATTGCTACATATTATTTAAAAAATAGTATTTGTATATAAATACTAAAAACCGATTGAGACCAACCAGTTTATGCATTTTAACAACATTTTCAGCAGTATTACACTTTAAAAGCATAAACAAGGTCTATTAATAATCATAGTGAAAAAAATACAGACAATGGTCAATCACATAGAACTAAGAAGGATGAAGTGGGGCTATTTCACCTCCTTTTGGAATGGTAGTCATACGTGTTTCTAAAAATACAAATCTGTTACTGGACAAGTAGAGTAGTGAAACACGTTACAAATAACCCAAAACATCAAGCAAGCCAGGTAGGCATTAACTGTACTCCTTCCCCCAGCACCAATGCAGCTTTTCAACCCACTCCCTGAACGAATCTAGGCAGTTCCATCCCAATAAAAACAAATTCAGCGCTGTGCCACCACCCCTTAAACAAACGCAGGGCTATTCCACGCCTAACTGTTGTCCATACAAATACTCGATTCAATATCTTATTAACAATTAATAATAATAATAAAAAAAGGTCTAATGTACATCGGATCCCATAACAAAACTAACTTATCTGCCTCATTTCCATCTAAGCCAGTACAAGCATGTAGGGGGCTGATTAGACTTGGGGTGGAGTAGCCCCATTTGCATTTGTTCTCTTTCTTTGACACATTAACCAATGTGAACAGGAGGATTCCGATTTGCAAGATCAGCCCTCAGTGTTTGCTGAGATGAGCCTGTGTTGAGTTGAGCTGCTCTGTGTGTTTCAGGTGGAGGATGAGGGGCAGGAGCAGGACTCCCCAGTAAAGAGAGAGGCAGCAGAGCCCTGGATCGGACTGGTCCCTGTAGAAGTGGAGCAGGCAGAGGCACAGAGAGGCAGCCAGGAGACATTTGCAGCTGCTGTTGTCAACAAGGTCAACCGAGAGATGTGCCGGTCATTCTGTAACATTGCCTTATTGTATTCTAAAGCTGAGGGAACACGAAGCCACTGTGTGGTTTGGAGCTTGGTTTCAGGCCACTGCATGGCACACCAGGGGAGGCTTGGTGTTTGATTCAGCAAGGTTGTCTCAAACTAGGTCTCCTGGAACCAGGATTAAAGCCACTGTTCCAGAAAAAGTGGCTTTGTTTTCCCTGAGCCTAATAAGCACAGGGAGGCATTTCCTATCCGTGCTGTTTCCCCACCTATGATGTGCTGATTGTGTCTCTCTTTCTGTTCTGTTTCAAACACTTGACCTGAAGGTGTGAAATCTAAATGTTGTCAATATCAGGGGCCACTGGCTCATCTCATGACCCGGGGGTGATTGTACTGTGTTTTTGATTTGATGTGTGATTGGAAATGTTTGGAAAGAGCTTGTGTGTAGAAATGAGTTCACAATGAACTCTAGCTCAATGAAAGGTGTTTAATTTATAGCCAAAGTAATGTGACCTCATATTGTGGATGACAGAGATCTACCACATGTGATAATCGAGCTGGATCACTCTCACTAAGATGTGTGGAAAATGCTGCTTATCCTGATAAACACCCCCGTTTTAGGAAGCTGCAGTATACAATTATACTGCATGTCCTTAGAGCTTTATAAACTGACTGAAAAGATAGATAAGGTTGGTTAGGAATGATCTTTGCAGCTGTGCTTTTTAATTAAATAGTAGTACAGGGGCATGCTAGATGGCTATATGCTGTCACACAGTGTGTTTCTGTTTTTGATGTTCCCAGCTCCCTTCCCCTGCTGTGTGCTCTGCTCTCACTCAGTGTGTTTCTGTTTGCAGATGAAGCGAGCCCTTGTCTTGGGAGCCTCTGCCCTGCTCATCCTGGCTCTGAACCAGAATACCATCAGAGAGGTATCATTCATTCAACCCCATGATCTAAAACCATTGTCATGCCAGGGATCCCAAGATTAACACAGACTGTAAGTCCTGTTGCACAGCAGGTTAATCAAAGAGCTTAATTCTCAGGAACTGTTGCAGAAAGAGGGGATCATGCAAGTATATATATATATATATATATATATATATATATATATATATATATATATCAATGGCATAGATTACATTATTGTTTAAACTCTTTTGCCTTATTGACATACATTTAGTGGATTTGTTCAGATCTATTCAGATGTCAACCACAGTTCTTCTTAAAGCTTATGCCTCCACATGTGTCTTTAAAATGGAAAGTCCAAACCAGATCCACTCTTGGACGGTCTCTTCCTGGATGAAAATCAATTCAGACAAGGCAGTTTTGCTCTGCACTTTTTTTTCTTTTCTTTCAGCTGTTGTCACTACATAGCCCTGGAAATGAGGGTGTTCCCATGTTGCTCTCCCAGGGAATGTGAGCTCTGAGCCCCGCTAGCTGGCTCCCTGTCTGATCTGCTTATTGCTCTGTCACTTTCAGATGGACCTCTCCCAGGTGCTCTCCAAGCCAGTAGTTGTGATTCAGACGTCAGAAAATGTCACTAAACTTATCGGCGCTCTCTTGAGGTAAAAGCTGACAGTTCGCATTATTTAAACAAACACCTGTCAAATTAAAACTGATTACCTCGGTCACGTTGTCATCTAATTAATCATTCAAGAGGAGATAAAGTGTACAAAAATGATTTCTGTTTCATGTGTGTCGTGTTAGTCAATATTAGTTAGAAATAATCATTCAGGCTGTTTGTTAAATAAAACGGCATGGTATGTTACTGGTTGCTGCACAGATTTTTAAGCCTTAAGTCACAAAGCAGATTGGCTAATACATACAATATAATACCCATAGGATCAGGGGGCTACAATGCTAGATCCAGACTACTCTTTTAACTGGACATGGTATTGATTAATTAGCATCCTGTTGTTTAAAGCCTGTTCCAACACATCTGGACACATTGCAATAATCTGGCATAGTGGCTCCACCACCACGTTATAAAAGGGTCAGTACCCTTATTTATTTTATCATATATAATTATTTTTTTGCATATTTAAGAAAACTATGCCCTTATACTATCATGTTAAAATGTCATCTTTATTGAAGGCTCCAGTAAAGCATTGTTGATATAAGAAATATAACCTTTGGGAAAAGGCTACTCCCTTTTTTATTTTTGACCTTGAGTATGTCTTTGTAAAAAATCTTACTACAAGGATTAATAAGGGTATACATTAATGCGCTGTATTTAAAACATATCATGATATAAAATGATTGACTGTATGCTTACATAATTGGGGAAGGGTGTAACATAAGTAGGGTCAGGGTGTGTGTGTGTTTGAGGAGCTGTTTTATGGGAGGTCCTGATCAGGGGCTGTTGTGTGGGGGGTCAGTTATTTGAAGACCTGGCTTACTCTTTTTCTCTTCCCTTGCAGAGGTCTTCGAGCAACTGCAAAAATCACCTATAAATCCATCCTCCAAGATAATCTGGTGAGACGATCAGGAGCTAAGAAAAGAGCTATATATATATATATATATATATATATATATATATATATATATATATATATATATATATATTACATTTCTATATCAATAAATGCCTCAAGTGCAGGTCATCTCCTTTACTAAAGTTAGTAAGTGGCTTGAAGAGTAGCACTGAACCAGCAGCAGTGTTTGTGGTACTCTTAATAAGTGGGGCGAGTCACGTACAGAAGCAGTGTTTGTGGTACTCTTAATAAGTGGGGCGAGTCACGTACAGAAGCAGCGTTTGTACTCTTTTAATAAGTGGGGCGAGTCACGTACAGAAGCAGTGTTTGTACTCTTTTAATAAGTAGGGCGAGTCACGTACAGAAGCAGTGTTTGTGGTACTCTTAATAAGTGGGGCGAGTCACGTACAGAAGCAGCGTTTGTACTCTTTTAATAAGTGGGTGAGTCACATTACAGAAGCAGCGTTTGTACTCTTTTAATAAGTGGGGCGAGTCACGTACAGAAGCAGCGTTTGTATTCTTTTAATAAGTGGGGCGAGTCACGTACAGAAGCAGTGTTTGTGGTACTCTTAATAAGTGGGGCGAGTCACGTACAGAAGCAGTGTTTGTACTCTTTTAATAAGTGGGGCGAGTCACGTACAGAAGCAGCGTTTGTACTCTTTTAATAAGTGGGGCGAGTCACGTACAGAAGCAGCATTTGTATTCTTTTAATAAGTGGGGCGAGTCACGCACAGAAGCAGTGTTTGTGGTACTCTTAATAAGTGGGGCGAGTAACGTACAGAAGCAGTGTTTGTACTCTTTTAATAAGTGGGGCGAGTCACGTACAGAAGCAGTGTTTGTACTCTTTTAATAAGTAGGGCGAGTCACGTACAGAGGCAGTGTTTGTGGTACTCTTAATAAGTGGGGCGAGTCACGTACAGAAGCAGTGTTTGTGGTACTCTTTTAATAAGTGGGGCGAGTCACGTACAGAAGCAGCGTTTGTACTCTTTTAATAAGTGGGGCGAGTCACGTACAGAAGCAGCGTTTGTATTCTTTTAATAAGTGGGGCGAGTCACGTACAGAAGCAGTGTTTGTGGTACTCTTAATAAGTGGGGCGAGTCACGTACAGAAGCAGTGTTTGTACTCTTTTAATAAGTGGGGCGAGTCACGTACAGAAGCAGCGTTTGTACTCTTTTAATAAGTGGGGCGAGTCACGTACAGAAGCAGCATTTGTATTCTTTTAATAAGTGGGGCGAGTCACGCACAGAAGCAGTGTTTGTGGTACTCTTAATAAGTGGGGCGAGTAACGTACAGAAGCAGTGTTTGTACTCTTTTAATAAGTGGGGCGAGTCACGTACAGAAGCAGTGTTTGTACTCTTTTAATAAGTAGGGCGAGTCACGTACAGAGGCAGTGTTTGTGGTACTCTTAATAAGTGGGGCGAGTCACGTACAGAAGCAGTGTTTGTGGTACTCTTAATAAGTGGGGCGAGTCACGTACAGAAGCAGCGTTTGTACTCTTTTGAGAAGTAGGGCGAGTCACGTACAGAAGTAGTGTTTGTACTCTTTTAATAAGTGGGCCGAGTCACGTACAGAACTTGAATTGACGACATCAAATTATTACTTTTAGTTCAGATGTTTACAAAGGAAACAGGACTGAGCTCTTTTTTATTTGCTTTATTTTTTAAATAATTTTTATTGTAACTTCTCCACAACACTAACGACACCTGTGCCTTCTGCCAGTTCTGTTGTCAATTCAACTCTTGTCTTTTTTCTATTCCTTAAGAATAGTATCTTCAAGTATTGCTCATCCTTGTTAGACAGCTTTTTGGGTCTTCCAGTCCTGGGTTTGTCAATTACAGATGATGTTTCTTTGTACTTGTTGATTATGCTTCAGATACCACACCTTGAAAATCAAGTGATGCAAGCTATTTCACTCAATGTTTTTCCTTCTTTATGCAAGTCATGGTTGTTATAATAGTAGAAAACACAAGTGGAGGCTTTGAGTAAATTGTTAATGCTCATAATGCATCAGAGTAGAAAAATGCAACTTTTGCACAGCAGTGTATGTTCTAAGAATTAACTCATTGGACTGTCATAGTGCAAACTCTTCTAACTGATAGGAATACTTGCAAGCTGCTGGCTTTCAAAGCCATTTGATATACGCTTTCAGAGATGAAGATTTGACTGAGAATTATAGACAAAGAGAAGGAGATGTGATACCTTGTATTGGACTAACTAAACAATGCTTAATCACAAGCTTTCAAGACCTCAAATGTCTCTTCTTTCACTTGAAAAAGAGACCTTTGAGGTCTTGAAAGCTTGTGATTTTTGTTTAGTTAGTCCAATAAAAGGTATCACATCTCCTTCTCTTTGCTGATCATCTTTGGACTGATACGGCTACCATTTCATCTATCAGCGACTGAGAAGTATGAAATCCTGAAGCCAGACGTGACTAACCGTGCTGTCTGGAGGCTAATACAGCATGAGACTGCAAGGCCTGGGGAAGTTGTGAGTTTAGATTATCAGGTGAAAGATCAGTCCTTGATCTAATAGTTTGTGCCTCGTATTATTACTATTATATTATTATTAGCAGTAGTAGTATAAGTACGTTTTGTGTACCAAAAGTCAAACATCTAGCAGCGCCTGCAGGTCTCTCCAATATATTTGCATCTGTAAATATGATGTAGACTGCATTTTAAACAACAGCATTGTTGAGATACGCAGATTTTGACACAGCGAACCCCAGCTGTGTAGCTCTTCTGATGTGCCCCTCCTGTGCTGCAGGGGGCGACGCTGACCCTGTGGTCAAGCTGCGGCCGGTCCCGGGGCGGGCTGTACGGGGAGTGGCAGGGCGTGATCTGCACTGGAGAGACCAACTCACAGGTCCAGGTAAGAAAAGCCGTGAAGCAAGGAGTACGCAGTCCATTTAAAATAATCTGTGAAATGGACAGGACTTGAAAATGAAAGAATAGTCTTTTAAAGATGTTTTGATTTAACTTCACAAATGTCCCACACAGTGGTAGTAAATAGGTTATGTTTTGGTATTGCTGGACTGCCGTTTAGTTATGAATGGACAGCCCCAGATGGATTCACTACTACTGGCATTAAGGATTACAGCGGTTTCTTTTTTCTTTCTCTCACAGAAATACCTCCAGCAGCTCTGGAACACTATCCTATTGGTAGCGCTGATCTTGTGCACTGGGGTCGTAGTTCAGGCTCGTTGGCAGTACAGGCATTACCAATCAAATGAAGATATGGAGGTATGTTTATCAATTAGGTCTCTTCAATAAATACACCCGGGGTGTGCCATTGTTGAACCCCAACATGCTGTTCTGTTCTATTTATTCATTTATTACATCATACAGTACTTGTTACTGAGTCAGTCATTAGGTTCAAACTGTTTCCGTTTATAATTTATTAGACAAGGCAAATGCAAAGGGTGGTTTTGATACTAAAATTGATTTGCAAATTCTTCACACACAGTACCTTATCGCACTGAAGAAATTGCAAAAGAATTGTGCTTTTGCAATGACAATCCTGTCTAGCCCACACTGTCCACCCCACCCCACCCCCTCGGAGCCCTTTCCCTTTTTTAACAATTTTTTGTTTTTGGTTTTTGCCATTTTTAAATTTTTTCAATTGTTCTTTTTATTTATTTTTTTGGTTTTGTGGGTTTCTTTAATTTGAGATGCATGGCTACTGCAGTGATCCAGTTATGGGGTTACTAAATAAAGTACCCCAGGGGTCAAAAATTTGGATCCAAACATAGCCCTCGACCTTCCCCTGGATGAAAGAGGAGGCCGTGCAAAGTCTGGTTGCGCTGGCTCCTGCGGGGTCCGAATGCATAAAGGAACAGACAGACAGACACACTTTCTTCTTTATATATATAGTACCACCCAAATGCACTAGTTTCCTTCATACTATAGGAAGGTATAGTGGTTTTGGGTGGCACAATAGTGTATTTTTTTATTTGGGATCTAATCCTCTTGTTTTCAGTTACACCCGAAACACGACATTGTGAAGCATCTGGCTGCTCTGAAAACCAGACAGTATCACTCGCTGGGTGCGCAGGAGCAGGGAGGAGAGACGGAGAACTGTGCCGTGTGTCTGGAGCAGTTTCACAAAAAACAGGTTACACCCAAACCATGTACACATCTGACAACGACATTTTAAACAAGATTCTTACTGTAAAGGTAGATGTGTTTAACTGTTGAATTTACATGTTAGCACAAGAACATTTCTGCTTTAGTTAAAAAAAAAAAACAAAAAAAAACAGCTATAACTTGGCCAATAGAAACCTGGGAGGTGGGTTTCTCCTTCTGATTTCTTAGCCCCCTCAAGTATTGAATAAATCCAATCCAGTTATCAAGGACACATAGTTGAATAGTTGGGTTTGTGAAAACAAACCCATAAATGATGTTTGAAAACAATAAAACACAATGTACAACAGAGTGATCTTCTTTAGAAGGTATTTTGACGGGACACCGTGTTTATTTAACTCATATAAAATATTATTAAACATTTGTGCTTGGCTTCGCTTTAATTAGATTGTATTTGAACGTAGAAAAAAAGCATCCCCATTCTACCTTCAAAGAATCAGCAGGGAGTTTCTTTCTGCAGTGAAATATTTGAGCATATTTGTGTCAGTGGCAGGCATGTGCCTCTTGCTGTCCCTGTCCCTGCTGATGAACTGTGTGTGTGTGCTGCTCCCCTGTGCAGTGTCTACGGGTGCTGCCCTGTCTTCACGAGTTCCACAGAGACTGTGTCGATCCCTGGCTCCTCCTGCAGCAGACCTGCCCACTCTGCAAGCGAAGCATACTGGGTGAGCAATCCACGAGGCTGTATTTCCTAATGGGCCTTACAATACTTCACAATATATTGTCTGCTTTTCTCATAATAGAAGCATCCATATGGGGGCGCATATCTGGTGGTTTGTAAGCATCAAGTAAATCTGCCTCATTCATGTATGTTCAGTGGTTAAAACAACATGGCAGTAATGCAGTTCATTTTGTACTGGTAAAGGAACTTGAATGAAAGAAACAGGCAAACTGTGTCAGCAGGTGTACAAAAGCATATCCGCTCCCCTCGTATTCAAGACCGCTTGTACTTCTTTACTTCCTAGCCAGGTCAAATCACTCATGTTTGCATGTTGCTAGGATCTGAAGTCTTTACTTTTATAGATCTGATTAAATAGCTCAGAATGCTTATGCACTCATGATTAAACTTGGGACATTCGCTAGATCAAGTTACTGCCATACCAGAATCTGGGGATATATGGAGACGTGTTTGACTGTCTGTCAGAATACATACTGCAGAGTATGTCTCGGTGAACTTTTTCATATACTGATAGCTAGAATTTAGGAAAAAGGATGTATATCACTAACATGCTATTTGTTTTGTACTTCCAGGCAATTACTCCACAGACAGCTGAATTCAGCTCCATTCAGGCTGCAAATGAAGTTTTGGATCAAGCAACTCGTCTCACCGGCTGTCTCTCTCTGTGCGTCTCTGGGACCAGCACCTGCTTCCGAGGGCTTCTGTGTGAGGAGGGACCCACTCCTCTCACTCGGATTCTAACAGTGCCGGGCAGCAGCCCTCTGTCGCTCCTCTTCACAGTGTAAAAGGCAACAGTCTTTGTTTGATTTTGTTAACAAGCGCTAACAATGAAGACTTCTGAGGGCTCTTTAGAGCAGCCCTCTAAAGTTGCCTTCTGTCAGCTTCTGCAAGAGAGACAAGCCCATCTCTCACATGCATTTAGGTACACTGCCCACGACCAACAAGTACTGGGACAGAATGACTGGGTGAGACATTTAGATTTTTTTTGGTACCCCTAAAATGTGACTACAATAAGAAAGGTACAATATTTTGATACAATTAATACAGTCAGCACTGATTTCAGAAACGCTTTTTGGGGGTAAAGTGAAGAGCAAATATCCCACCCAATAATATTTAGGCTACCACTGCATGTGTGGGAGGGATTGCTTATTAAAATCTGTTGCATGTGATTAGAGATTATTCAGGGATATTTAGTAATGCAAAAACAGGCCCCAGATGACCGAATCGTTGAATAGTGTAATAGTGTAAGGTGTCTGTTAACAGCTTCTCAGCTTTTGAAATGTTCTTATTAGAACAAAGTCTTTTTAGGAAACTTGTTTGTGTTACCCAACTTTCTCAATAGAGAAGCGTGCAATAACTAATGTTATTACTAAGAGTATGGCAGAAATATTAGACCAGTGATGGTCATTGTGTTTTTTGCATAGCATCAAGCAGTGTTTAACACAAATAGACAAAATTCAACACACATTTTTGTACCATTCAATTAACACACTTTGAAATGAAGCAATATGGCACGACCGGGCAGGTGTCATTGTGGGATATTGCTGCATCTTGAGGTGTGTTGTGAGGCACCAGGTGAAGCCAATTTTGAGATTACTGAGGTCATTGGAAACTGACAACTAAAAATAGGTTTAAATAGAACCTTGATGATGTCCTGACAAGTTGCCATGGCTATGTCACATAGCCCATTGAAATCAATAGGAGGAGGATCCCTGCCATTGTGTAATGTATATTTTATTACAGACAGATTTGAAACTTGTGTTCTCTTTAAATTCTATTTTGATTGATTAAGAAAAAAGTTTGTATGCAGAGATCTGATAATAGCCAGGAAGTTTTGTGAATATAGAATCAGTTATTAGGGATTTGTACACCTTTATTTAAATGCAAACTTGTACACCTAAATGAACATACAGAACCACCTTATGGTGTATTAACACTGCTCGATGTTACCATGTAAATGGCTCCTATGTGACCCTAACACAGGATATTGCCAGTCCCTGGCTGAATTCAGTGTCCCTGCACTAAACATGTCAATATGATGTTAATTTATCTTTATATGTAAAAAAATGGAGGTAAAGTTACTATGTAAAATAACAAGAAGTCATCCTTCCAGTATATCCTAACGTGTGTGTGTGTTTCTGATCACTCACTCCAACCTACAGTATCTAGAGCTTCCCTAATAGTGATTGTGCTTCAGGGTGAGGAGCCTGTAAGAGGGACTCTGCTCCTCCACTGTGTGATGGTGTACAACTGCAGCACTTCATCCTATAGGTACCTTGAACTTCAAACTTGCACTATGGCACAATGTTCGACTAATAATTTCAGAACAAGTGTATGTTATTCACCAGCAGTAAACACAACACTTATTAAAAGACCAGCACATGCACATGCTATCTCTTACCAGAGGGGTGACATATATACTGCTGTACATTTCTGTCAAAATAATTTCTTAACATGAAAAGGTCATCCTATGAAAATATGAATTGATCCCGTTCCCACCATACCGTTTTTGGTTCAAAACACACGTTCTCACAATGCAGTCAGAGCTTTACAGTCATGTGCCAGCTGTTAACGTTCCAGTCCCTCTGTATCAGTGAGTGCATATGACTATTGTTGGTTTCAGTTATCAAGTGACTTGAGTTTCTGCTGTTCCATAATGACTAGGACTAGAGCTAATACAGCTTGTCCAAACAGCATGACAGTTAAAGGGGCATCAAATTTATATACTTAAGAATGTCCTTTAAAGATTACATTTCAAAGGACAGGTACTACATTGGAACCAATTGTAGATGGATGTGTTTTTAAAGTAATTGTGACCATGACTGCCTCAGATCTCTGTGACCAAAGCCAAGCTTGAACCCACATTCTTTTCTGCACTGCCCTTTCCATTCATGTATGTGAAGTTTTCCGTTTCATTAGTCAATGATATTAAACCTAATTGCATGTCAGGACTTTCTAATGTTGTTAAGTAAATTATTATGATAGACACCTGGCAGATCCATCACCACAAAAATATTGGGCTTGCCATGAGTCAGCTATTGATGACTTACCAGTGTAGCAAACATTATGGAATGGTTTTCTGTGGTCTGAAACCATAACCTTTAGTCCTGGACCTCGTACTCTGACCACTAAACTGTAACTGCATGGAATTGTATGACTGAAAACTCACTTAGAAAGAAGCCAAAATCATCTAACACAAACAGTTTCTGAGAAAGAACACCATTATACTCCCCATCGTGACAATGCACTAGAGCACATTATGTTTCTTATTGTAGTTTCACACTGGGAAGCAGACTGCTTTACAGAATCAAAATGAAATTGTAATTAATGGATTTCTAGTGCTTAAAATAGTTTTTACATACTGTGGAAGCTTAACACCTTCCAACAACCCTCTGAGTTTCCAATCACATTTCAGTCTTACAAAATCTTCTGCAAGTACAGCAGCAGCAGCAGGTGCGTTTGTGCCTTACGTTGTAGGAAGCAGGTTTTAAAATGGAGGAAGATTGTGTCCTTACAGCTGAAGACTATCTGAAAAATGTAAACTAACTGGATTATCAACCATGTCTGATTTCTGATAAAACAATATAGTAAGCACACACCATATTTAAGTGTAAAATTTAGGATTGTTGCAGCTTTAAGAATCGTCAGCACTTTTCATGACGTGTTTACAGAGGCTTATTAAAAGATCTTTCTGCATGTCTGGCTGCTGTGTTGCTGTGTTTAGGGTACAGGGAGTGTGTGAAGAACGCTTACCCAGGCACCCTGCTTCCAGTCTGTCGATCCTGTCTAAACCCCTCCAAAGCAATAGCACCAGGAACATATTCTCAGGTTGGACCCCAGCCAGACTCTTCCGCAACAATGATTGTGTAATATTAAGTGATAGACAATGGAACTATTTACACCACTCCACTTGTAAATAAATGCATTTCTTACATGAAAAACATGTTGTTTTCATTTTATTACATCCAGAATCTGGCCTTATTCTCATTGAAATGGAACGGTTTAAATTTTCATGTAAAAGCCTGGTCTCCAGTACAGAGTCATGCTGTAGGAGACTGGATGCATTGGGATTTCCAACAGGCCAGTTTAACAAGTAAACCACTGCCTTCTAGCCCACAGCTCTGTGGCTTCAGACTATGTTTTCTCAAATCCTTCATTTCTAACCATTGGAGCACATTGTCCTCAGCATTAAACACTAGTCCAAGCTGCCTCCTACACAAAACACATACAACCCCAAAATCAATAAAGAACGTGGCTGTGACAGAACTCAAGTCGCTCACGGTTCATCTCAGCTGGAACTCCTCTTTGTTTTACTGCCACTGCTCTCAGGATGTAGAGCTGCTGGAGTGTCTGCGCTGTGTGGAGGAGATGCAGGTTCCAGAAGGGCCCATCCTGTAGCAGCCCTCATGATGGGATCATGCCCTTGTTCCTCTTCCTGTCTGCCATAGCCCGGCGGTTGTGATTGGCCCGGCCGCTCTTGTTGGCCTCCTTCTTGCGACGCTCCTGCACGGTCTCCTTGTTCTGGCCCCGCCCCTTTGCTGCACCCACAACACTTCCTGGCGTGTCGGCTTTGAATCTGAACAGACACGAGGACAGAGGATTCATACAAGGAATATATGAAACAAAAGAAACAGTTTCATCCCCTCTGCCAACGTGTGCAGAACAGAGAGTATCCCTTTCACACGTTTCAATTCTTGTGTTGTGTGCTGCTCCAGCCATGGGATGTGATGCGCCTGTCTATCCAATGACAGTAATGGCAATGAGGGCAGCACTATAAGCCCTGGGGTATGGAGATTTTGCACACAGATTTACTGGAGGCCCAGGTGAGTATAAGAGGTAGTAAGTATTTACAGAGAGTGTTTCCAGTGCTCTACATGGTGATCGAGTTGAATCTGCGTTTGGCCACCTTAAATTTCATGCCAATCTGGAGTTGATTTAAGTCTGCAGAGTGTTATCATGAACACGTCTTGTTGGAGTTTAAAGCAAGTTCTGCCTGAGCCCCGTATCAAGGTACTTCCTAAGGTAAATGTATCAAGGTAAAATATAGCAATTTATGCGTGTCATGTGACTCACTTTGTTTTATCACTAGAATTCATCTTGTGGATTTCTTTTATAACTTAAGTCTGTCATAAAAAATCTGTGCTTACGTATTTATTTAAATATGGTTGTAATTAAGGGTTAGCAGTCTTTGCGGTTCCAGTGGCAGTAGAGGGGCGGAAGGGTGTTGCAATAACATTATTCATATTATTAGCTTTAAGTATTGTGAAAGGTACGGTTTTGGTGGAATGTTTTTTTTTTTTTTTATGTACATTTTGGTTTACTTTAACACCTGAAGTATATATTTTTCTAACCAGATAGATGTTGTGAACTGTCTTTGCTTAGTTAGATTTGTGATTGGTGGCCCCAGTGGCTGCCTGGAAACAGCTTTCACATGAGAGCAGTGGTGTTCCTCACCCTCTCCTGTTGTAGTTGGCAGCTCTCCGTGCCTCAGCGCGCTCCCTCAGCACTGCAGGGTCCTGAACAAACTGGTCCCTCGTAACTGCAGTGTCCTGCAGGGAAACACATTTATTTTTAAACTGAGAAAGCCATTGTTTGTGCATATTTCTGGATAACGGTATTTGGGTTTTTCTGTATTAAGAATAACTTTGCAGTGAAATCATTTATTAAAAAGCAGTATAGTAGGACAAAGCTTACCGACCTATGGAATTTGGAACAAGCACGAAAGCATTTCAAAATGGTTCAGGTGTTTCACTTTCAAGATGGTTTTTTTTTTCATTTTGGGGATAAAATCTGGTTTAATTTTTTTAACTGAAATACTAACTATAAACAGATCCTGGGAAATAAGTCCTATTACCTGCAGCACTAGAAGGACTATTGACAGAAAAATTAACCTATGAATATATTGCACTAGATAAACCTCAGAGGTTGACATTGGATTTTAAAGCCTTGGGGTTATAATCTGTACGAGTTAAACTTCAGTAAAACTTAGCAGAGCTATTGGTAGCTCAACTAAGTTAATGGCTCACGCAGCCTACAGCCTTTGTTGGTATGGGTATAAAAAAAGAGATTTACAATTTCATTTTGTAAGGCAGTCTGCCTCCCAGTGTGACACTACAATAAGAAACCTAACCTGCTCTAGTGTATTGCTCTGTGCTATCTCTTCACATGCAGGTTGTGTAGTCCAGACCTCTGCTGCAGTGCAGTGCACATTCTCCTATCTATGAAAAGTAAATCTGTACCTTCTCCTCTTCCTCCTCTTTGTAATCCCTCTCTTCCTTCAGCTCCTCCTCTTCCCTCCCGTCACGCAGGACCCGCGGGGTGGTGAAGGGCCTGTGGGGGGCAGTACTGAGCAGTGAGACAGCCGTGAGGGCTACAGGAGGCCTAGTGCTAGTAATTAAGCTTGATATAGCAGACTGTTCTAGCAGGAGTGGAGTACTGAAAAGCCACGAGCAGAAAAGCATAATCTATGTTTGTGTTCAGTGGCTCTCTAATCAAGTTGAGGGTGTACTTCTCGCACTCTTTGTAATGTGGGGTCCTGATTAGAAGTCATTTAATCTAATTTTAAAAAAAAGACAAAAGCTGCTATTAACGTATTTAATCTGTTTATACAGTTTAGAATGAGTGTGAGATAGTTACTGCTGAAGTTTCAATGTGGGCGTGGCTCACATTTTAAAGTCAAGCCTACATAAACACCAACAACAACAAAAAAAAAAAAACACACTCTTGTTATAAATGTTGCCTAACAGGTATTAAACATTGTTGATCTCACACTGCCCTAGAGGAAAGATGCACACACTGCGTAAACACAACGATAGGTGAATACTTTTTCTACTCAATGCTTCTATGCTGCATGACATTATGACTGAAAATATGGGTGTTGCTTCCGGCAGTTTGAGTTCTTGTAAAAGAAAAAACATTCAAGAATGTTTAGCTTAAGACTATGACTATTCTTGAACAGTATATATAATCTATAGAATCCACCTTGTTTTATCTACTTATTCCACTCAACTCTTGTTCTTTCTAGATTGGATTATTGTAACTCTCTCCTCGCTGGTCTCCCAGCTTCGGCTATTCACCCTCTTCAACTTATTCAAAATTCTACCAGACGAGCAGCATTCTCCCAACCCCGCTACACTCACGCTACCCCTCTGCTTCGCACTCTCCACTGGCTACCTATCTCGCTTCGCATCCAATTTAAGACCCTTGCTCTTGCATATCGCTCTATTCATCATATTGCCCCTTCCTATCTCCAATCCCTCGTGTCTCCTTATATTCCCTCTCGCCGTTTCTGTTTATCCTCTACTGGCCGAATGTTATGCCTTCTCTTCACTCTCCTTCCTCCCGTGCTCGCTCCTTCTCTTCCCTCGTCCCCCTGTGGTGGAACCAGCTACCGGTTACCCTCAGGACTGTCTTTTACTGCTTTTCGCCGTCTTCTCAAAACCCACTTATTCAATCTTTATTTGTTTGGATAAAAGCATCTGCTAAATATATATCTATTGTACTACATACTAGTTGAATGTAGTATATGCAGAACCTGTAGAATCACTGGGCAGTGGAGTGCAGTTCCCCCGTTGAAGCTGTTTGAACCCACCTTCGGGCCAGCAGCTCGCTGCCCTCGTCCAGGTCGTTCGCTCCCACCTGGCCGCCATCGTATGTGTCATCATACTCATCATCGTAGTCTTCACTGTAGAACGCAGCTCCGCCCTCCTCCCCCTCCCTCACGGGCACCTCCTCCATCACCACCTCGTAGGCTCGATAGCGCCCCCTCTGCTCTTCCACATGCTGCTTGTTATTCACCAGAGCACGGGCGCTCTCCCCCTGCCTGCAGACAAACACAAAACAAATGTCGTCGACAAGTGGCTTTTTATACACCGACTTAGGTGGTACAGCCCAGCCCTCCCCTTCTCATAACTAGGGTGGTACAACCCAGCCTCTCCCTCGCTCTCACCTCCTGCCCTTCCAGATACGTGATGTGTCCAGGACGTCCCGGGTGAACACGTCAAACTCGTCATCGTCAAACACGTTGGATCTGGACTTCAGCACTTCTGGCAGCTGCTCCTTCACAGGTCTGAAGGGTGGAATCAATAGACACCTCAAAAGTTAATTGTGAAATACCAGAAACCCATTAACACTGCACTATACAGACAGAATGATTAGTTAAAATTATTTTGCCACTTGTGAAGAGGGGACGATTATTGGAACATATTTGCAGTGAACTATTATCTGTTCAGGGATACCACTATATTTACTGTAGTAATAAAGCTGTAAAACAGGCAACAAAAGTAAATACGGTAATTACAAATGGGTTTTCCCTATTCATTATTGTGACAGAGCCATACAAGCCTGAAATTACAAATTCACAGCCAGTTCAACCAGGGTTGGGATAAATGCACCTGTAAAGAAAAGTTGACTGCCAGCTGCCCTGCTGTGTGTCTGTGAGTGTCTGGGTGTGACTGTGAATCTGTATGTCTGTGTGAGTCTGTGTGAATCTGTGTGTCTGTGTATCACCTGGGCAGGCTGTGGTCCAGTTTCTCCAGCCTGGGGGACAGCTTGCCCTCCAGGATGTTGTTGATGACGCGCTCCGAGTTGTTGCCGTACTCCTGCAGGCAGGCCATGATGAAGCCCTCCCCCAGGTCAGGGAGCAGGTCTCGTACCTGGAACACCAGGGACTCCAGCTCCCCAGCACTCAGTGCACACCCCGGGGCCCCCGGATCCTGCAATACAGCACAGAGCAATCAACACTGCAGCACAGCTCACTCAATACAATACCATCAATACAGCACAGCTCAATCAACACAATACCATAAAATACAGCACAGCTCACTCAATACAATACCACCAATACAGCATAGCTCACTCAATACAATACCATCAATACAGCACAGCTCACTCAATACAATACCACCAATACAGCACAGCTCACTCAATACAATACCATCAATACAGCACAGCTCACTCAATACAATACCATCAATACAGCACAGCTCACTCAATACAATACCATCAATACAGCACAGCTCACTCAATACAATACCACCAATACAGCACAGCTCACTCAATACAATACCATCAATACAATACAGCACAGCTCACTCAATACAATACCACCAATACAGCACAGCTCACTCAATACAATACCATCAATACAGCACAGCTCACTCAATACAATACCATCAATACAGCACAGCTCACTCAATACAATACCACCAATACAGCATAGCTCACTCAATACAATACCATCAATACAGCACAGCTCACTCAATACAATACCACCAATACAGCACAGCTCACTCAATACAATACCATCAATACAGCACAGCTCACTCAATACAATACCATCAATACAGCACAGCTCACTCAATACAATACCACCAATACAGCATAGCTCACTCAATACAATACCATCAATACAGCACAGCTCACTCAATACAATACCATCAATACAGCACAGCTCACTCAATACAATACCATCAATACAGCACAGCTCACTCAATACAATACCATCAATACAGCACAGCTCACTCAATACAATACCATCAATACAGCACAGCTCACTCAATACAATACCATCAATACAGCATAGAACAGTCAATTCCACACATCACCCTGCATAGCTCAGCAACACCCACTTGATATAACTGGTAGTTCAACAAAACACAAGAATTAGGCCAGCCATTACCTAATCCCTTATTAATACTAATCTTAGACTACCTAACATTATCTTATGTAAGGTAGCCTAAGATTAATCAGGGTCTGTGAAACCAGCCCATAGCCTATTTAAGGACACCTGCCTATTCTAGTAAACCCTAGAACAAATTTCAATCTTGACTGCTTTAAAATTCACCCCTGGTAACTTTCTGCCCAGTTGTCAAAATGCACTACCCAGCCCCCTATACCTGGTACCATTACAGTACTAATACAACAGTAAACGGTATATTTATATGTACAGAGGTTGTATTGTAATCATTTATGGAGGCTTCCCTCCTCCATAGCACACCCTGTATAAGTCACAGTAACTTATGTGCTTTATGATTAACAGCATCATTATTCATGGAGCTGAATTGCACATCATTCCTGAAAGATGGGATCAGGTGGCAATTTTAGAATGGATGTTGGTTTAGACTATCACTGTCTACTACAATGCAACCACAAACTATCCAGTCATTGATCTTTCTGTTCTTCAATAACGAAGAATGGCAACAACTGTGCTAGTCCCAGAACACAAAGCGCAGAAGACGCTGTCCTAAAACACTCACGTAATCCTCGCTGTAGAATTCCTGCTGGGCTCCAGTCCCACCCGTGGCTCCATGAGGCCCCTCTCTCTCCGAGCGCGTCTCGCTGCTCAGCTCTGGAGCCGGGGATGAGCGGACAGAAGGCAGGCTGTGCTTCTTCCTCCCCAGGCTCTCCCAGGCACAGTCAATCCCCTGCAGGATGTACGAGGCCCTGGTTTCATCTCTGAGGGTACAGGGTTAAAGCTTTTCCAGTAGAAAGAGGTGAAAGAAGTAGAAAGCAGGGGGGGTAATGGTTTCAAATGTAAACCTTAACTAAGTGGTAAATGCTTAGAGCTTTACTCCACCGAGACCACTTGCTAACTTTTTATGTCTAATCACACGGTCTTCAAATATATGCAAATGATTTAAATGAGTTACGCGTCTAACAAGAACAGTGGTCCCCCAAATTGCTGTCCATTTACAAGGACATTTAAAACGACTGGGGGCTGTACATTTACTGTCCAAAAGCTGTGCCCCGCCCCCTGGCTGCTGGGAAAAGGCCCCCATCTCACTGTCACTGTCCACCTTCAAATGCGACTCATGTTGACCAGAGTGTACTGGCTATTGAGAAGACAGTATTATATCAGCAGATCAAGGATACAGAAGTGGGGAAGCCTGCTGTAACAAGCTGACATCATCCGCTACAGGAAACTGTTCGTCATAGTCCGCAAGGAATCTTAAAAAAGAGAGAGGAGAGACAGAGAGAGTGTGTGTAAGGTAGGGGGCTGTGCACATTACTGAACAAAACATTGTACATAGTATTTACTAGATGAGCTATTCTATTGAGCTTCTTGTACATTTGTATCTCCCGCAAGGGATGGGTGTTCCAAAGCGTATTTATGTTTCCTATTTCAATGTAACAGTTACGTCACAATAACTGGTTTTGCCAAATTCACAGCTCCCCAATAAAAGAACTGGAACCGTTGTGAATCCTCTCTTGATAATACGCTTCCTAGTACTGCACTAGTCGTAGCTTACTTTCATAAAACAATAATGTTGCAACCAAGTTGAATTACTGCAGCTATAGCTGAATAAGGGGTTCAGTGCACATCACTATGCTTAAAGGGTGAAAACATGTTCACTGTTAAAACAAATTACATACAGGATCTGATCAATAATTTTGCAGTTTTCAACATTTTGACTGATTGAAAAAACTCAAAACACTGCAGCAGATGCTTCACTAAAGCACTCTGTCCTTCAGTCTAATACTACGAAGTATTAACGTTTAACAGAGAAGCTCTTTTGTTTCAGGTTTATTCAAAATTGCAATGTGTATATTTTAAAGTGTGTGGAGTAAAGCATACTAGTGTAAGTCACTGCAGTGCAGTTAGCATTGCTGCTTACTGGCAGGTAGTGACGTAGCACCAGGGCTCTCTGATGAATAGAAAGACAGAAGACTGAGGCAGGGGGCTTTTTAAGAGACCAGCAAGAAAATGTAAATATAGGTCACAACTAATAATGAACTTGTATAAGATCATGTACAGGGAAAACCAAATTCTGTAATTGGCGGTCTTCAAAAGAATAGGTGCACTGCCTGTATACAGCATTAACCTAAAATGACCTCAGCGAAGGTCATCAACACATTTAAGACGCAGTTTTTATATAACCCTGTAAATATGAAGCCAGTACTTCCTTGACCCTGTTACCTCTTTTCCTGAAGGAGAGCTGTGAAGAGCTGCAGGAAATCTTCAACAAACACTTGGATAGTCTCTGAGCTGCTGAATCAAAACAGAAAGAAAAAATCAGCTTTGTACTGAGCCCATGTAGTACTGATCCATATACAGAAATATCAGATCCATTCTACTTTTACTGTGAGCTTCATTAACCATATGGTTTACATAGCAAGCTCACATGTGACCAAGCTCATAATAACCCTGGAAACTGCTATGCAGGAGAGGTCTAAGTTCTATGTGTTAATAGCATTGGTGTCACAAAGGCTCTTCACAGAGCTCTGCAGGACTGGATGCATGCCCTACTGCTGCTGTAATCTGCTTTCACCTGTTCTCCAGAATGGGCTGCAGACAGGTGTGGTTGATCAGGAGGTGGCTGATTTCAACCATCTTCCTGCGTGAATGAGACAGCCTCCTCCACAGGTCCTCCTGCAGGCTGAGGGGAGGAGCAGGACATATTGCAACATTAGTATCGTACAGTGAAACCTGAATTAACTAGACACCAAAGGGACTGAAAACGCGTGGCTGTTTTTATGTGGAGGCAGTGTCATTCCTTTGTATTGGAAAAATCTGTAATATTGTTTTTTGGAAAGTGAAAGCCTCATTTATGTGATTATTACAGAATTTACTATAATTTATTAATGATATTTTTTTTAATATTTTATAGTGCATCACAAGTGGTATTATTAATGACCATTTTATGTATGCATTATACAATGCAGACCATTGCATGTATCACAATACATTTATAGAACGTACCTTTTCTCTTCAAACTTTCTCTTCCTCACCGCATTCTCTAGCTCAGGAACACAAAGCTCATAAAAAGAAGCCAGCCTGGAAATAATAACGAGAATGTGTTCACTGGCTGCACCACTAATGTCCAAGTAAGATTTGACATATTACCCAAATTCACAAAGAGTGTGTGTGTGTGTGTGTCATACATGCCTCTATGGAAGTGCATGCACGTGAATGTGTGAGATTTCCTGTATGTGTGATTGTGTGTTTGCTTGGGTCAAGCATGCATGAGGATGCTCTTCGTGAGTATGTGTGTGCATGTTTCTGTGCATAATCAATACATTGTTTTAGTGCACCGTTGTGTTTATGCATGTCTCAAATAGGTACGTGACTGGATTTATCCCTGACGATGCAGTCCCCAGGTTGCATGCCACTTGGCACGGTGCACTGCCGCTCACCGGAGGAGGAAGCTGTGTTTTTGGAAGGTGGTGCTGGCAGGTGGGAAGATGTCCAGGAAGGAGAAGAGAGTGGTGCAGGTGTCACACAGGTACAGCGCCAGATCTACCAAGTCCTGGAGATGGGGAGTCACAGCACAGGGGGTCAGAGAGAAGTGGACAGATTAACATCTAAGAGTGCCCCTGTACTGAGCCTTCAACACATAAGAAAATGTATGAATGAGAGGAGGCCATTCGGCCCATCAATGCTCATTCGGTTCCTAGCAGCTGACTGATCCTAAAACTTTGTCAAGTTGGGTGTTAAAGGAACCTGGTGATTCAATATCAATATGGCTAGGAAGCCTATTCCATACCGTCACCACCCCTACCCTTGATCGCCACTTCATTTCCAACTGAACTGTGTTCTCTGGTCCTGGTCTCTGGGCTGCACTAAAGTAGCTAGAGTTAACTTTGTCAACTCCTTTTAAGATTTTGAAGACTTCAAACAAACACGACTCTCTGCAGCACCTGATTTTTTCTCATAGAAGGATCAACCTGGTTTAGCTTCTGAGATCTGACGAGATCACGTAGTACGACAGCAGAAATGCAAACCTCTATCTGACCTCTCTAAAGTTGTGTTGTTTTGTGATATAAAGTTATGTTTTGTTTTTTTTAAACCATTAAAACAGATTTTGTCATGTTCTTTCATTACTCAACACACAAGAAGTAGAGTGGTCTAATTATTTTTTTAATAGGATGATTATTTAAGGTTCCTGTCATTCACTTGTAGTGAAAAAAGAACATATATTATTGGCTGGAAAGACTTCATTGTAATTTATTAAGCTAGTAGAACTTCACACAGTTCCTAGTTACCTTCACACTCATGTCCATGGGTCCAGGAGCACTCTGTGCCCCCAGCTTCAGGGGCTGCCCATTGGAGGCTCCCTCTGTCTGCAGCCCACACTTCTGCAGGATAGTGTCCAGCACCTGAGGAGACAGAGAGGGACACTGCATAACCAGCATTTGAACGATGTTTATCATATTAGCTGTGCATTGCCCACCCTTCCTGTGGACAGGATGGCTTGTGGGTGACGTCAGATCAGGAAGAGAGACACACAGTACTGAGGTATGAAGCGCTGATGTGTGAGTTTATTATAAATAAAAGGTTTGAACAGAAAACAAAACATTTCAATAACAAAACAAAACGGCACAGCGGCCAAAATAAACAGACAAAACAAAACCGTGAACTAACACAGAAACAAGTAACGTACTGATTTAAAGTCAGCACGAACAGCAATTGTTTTCTCTGGTATTTAACTTCACTCACGACTCACGTCTCTCGTTCCACCTCTGAACCAAAACCAACCCCGTTCAGCCAAAGCTGCGGGTTTTTATACACGTGACCGTCTCCAGTTTAGTAGTAAATTAATCAATCTGGAGATGGTCACATTCTGCACGAGTTTAGCATGGATGGGGAATTTTAACCCCATCCGTGCTGTAAAATAATTAACAAAACATGGTGTTTTTTTTCATACTAAACAATACATTTAAATCTTAAAACACCAAATACAATACAAAATAACACAAACTACACACAGAGGCGAGGTGTACCCTGTCACACTTCCCCAGTCTCACTGTTGTGTACCTGTAGTATTGTGGGCACAGTCTCGTCAAGGTCGCTATAGTAACCAGGCTGCTGAGTGAAGATGTTTTCTGAAATATATAAGAAAGCACAGTTAGAGGATCTAAGGGGCAACCACAACAGTATGAGTATGTAGGTGATTTCAAATCATATAATTGTATCATTTCCTGTACAATTCCCAGCTCCTTGGATAATGTATACACAGACAGCAGAGGTGAAAGTGCAGAGTGCTGTTCATGGAACAAGAGAGCGAGCTCCTGATCGGAGCAGTTGCTGTGCTATGCAGGTAAGTGAAGACAAGGTAGGTAAGGTAGCCATTATACTGCTACTTTGGACTAATATCCCACGTGCTCTCTGTGTGTGTGTGAATCAATATTCTAGAAAACGACTCAGACACAAGCAGGACCATTCCCTGTTCCCCGCTGCCTTTTGTATTTGTTACCTTGATTGAATAATACTATACAAACAAAAACTCACGCATGCTCCCCTAACGAGGATGCTTAATACTATTTTAACAAAAACTGTATTAAAATCCTGTCACCTCTTGCTGCAATGCACAAGACATTTCTTGATTGGCCGCTGTATTTATTAGGATCCCCCCCCTTCCCCCGGTGGTCACTGACCAATCATTTTGTTCAGAAGCATTCCATTCCCTTTTCCAAACAGCACACACAGGTCAAGGATCTTGGGGATGTCAAACAGGAAGTTATTGTAAATAATCTCTCCAAATACAGCAGGAGAGAGGAAATGTTCCTGAAAAAAAACAAGAATCAAACGCTTTGAGAGCCGCTACTGTCACGCCAGAGGGAAATCTGGGCGAGAGAATGGATAGGAGCAATAAAAAATAAAAGAAAAGCCCTGAAGTCATGTTTGTTCCTGCAAAAAAAAGCTAAAGAAATTTAAAAAAAAAATCCTGGATCTAATCTGATTTGTAGGACTAGGATGCTACAAGCTAATTTGTTTTTAAGTAAACAAATTAGTTTCAGTATCTCATCAGTAAGAGGGATTTACTGATGTGTATCATTTCAGTGGTAAAGTATTTAGGTATTTTTTTATGACCAATTATAGAAAAGCAGTGTGTCCCAGCTGGGGCATACTAGGCTGCAATTACATTCTTACACTGTCCAAAAGGGTCTTTCATCTACTACCACAGGCACATGTGTGTACAGTATTGTAGCTCTGAGGGCATGATTACTACTCTCTCTCGACAATTAGCAGACTATAGTATTCCAAAATGAAATCAAAATACAGATTTATTGAATGGCACAAAAGCAGAGATTCAGAGCACAGGGTAGTGAATTGTAGGACTTTAAATCCCCTATCAATACATCAGCATTGTTATATTACAGATCATAATAGTCATCTGTCATCGTAGGCACTACTTAGAGAACAACCAGTACTCTTAGCCAAGCATACAGTAATTACATCTGATTAAATTATCATTTTTGCCATCACTTTTCCTTATTGACTATGGTGGATGTATACGTCTTCCCTTAACTGTATCAGGAGCACGTTGCTATGGCTGATACAGTAAACGTGTGTGAGGCTCAGCCAAACAGAGCAAAGACTGATGAGAAAAAGTTTGTTCTGTTGTTTTTTTCTCAAAGCAAACTTTATTGACAGCACAAACATTACAAAAGAGCAAATCACAAGGTAAAGCGGCAGGAGACTAATGCATGCAAACTGATAATCAACGCTTTGAGATCAATTTTCTAATCTCTCGTTTGCATTGGGGTTAGCGTTAGCAACATATCTTCGTATCACCAAATAAAAGTAAAAAGAAATAAGCAATACAATATAAAAAGATATTCATCTCAAAGGTAAGGGGACCAGTGATAACACTGGCAATGCTAACTCGCAAGGTTGGATTAAGGCTTAATCAAACTTGATTTTCAGTTCCAAACCCGAGGTAAATATATAAATGAAGTAGAATCTGTATGCATTGAAATTGACATTGTAAAGAACTGAAAACAGAACAAACAAAAGGGCTTTCAGTTCTGAGAGGAACTGCTTTCCAGCATAGAAACAAAGAATGCTTGGTTTGCTAACATTAAACAGGCTCTTAACACAGATAAAAAAACAAGCTACACTTTTAACTTTTGACATAACTTGAATCATAGCATCCATTCAAAATATCTTGCAGCAACCAATAATACATTTGATCTTACACTGATGGCAAAAACACGATTGAACCTAATTAGCCATTGAAAAGCATACCTGTCAATATTTGCAGTTAATGAAATTATCCTCTAAAGTATACAAAAACATAGTTATGTATGATTCAGAAAAACTAAAGACAGAAAGTATGCCTACCTCTGGCAGTGGCAAATGTACTAGATGCACATTATGTGCAGAGTTGTAATTTGTTTTAATTAAATCCCAAAACCGAGTTGTTACATTAATAATATAATTGATCTTCTCTCTCTTTAGCCCATCTGAAATGTTCGCATGACAACAGGCTAAATTGTACAAATGAATTTCTAGACAAGTCCACACAACCGACCAGACAGGCACACAGACACACTCACACACAGACACACTCACACACCATACCCTGGACTCCTTGTGAGTAGCCATCCTGAGAAAGGTCATGAAGACACAGCGATGGAGGTGCCTCTGCATGTCGCTGACCCTGGGTGATGTGGCCAGGTTACAGTCCAGTCCCCGGGGAGCCAGTCGCAGGTATGAGTCCAGGCATTGCTGCAGAGACACATCGAACACCACCTGCAGCACAAACAGCAGGATGAACCCACGGGCTCCCTGTCATCATATATCTAATCACTTCCCGTACACACCTACGTTAGAAAGCAGCATCAGAACAAACAAGCTAAGATCCACGAGATCTTCAGCACAAGAAATCAGGGCCAATGATAATGTTACAAATACAAATAAGAGGTAATAAAAAAAGATTTTAAAGCCTCCGATGTACAACAATGTACAACAGAAAAATGAATTCAGATTGCTAAGCCTTACACATTGCTCCAGGGCAATGTTTGCGCCACTTTTTACCAGGTGGAATTGAATACTGTTAATTTTCTCACAACTTGTAAGAAACAACTCAGACATATAGTGGGTAGAACCATTTAAAAACACAATTAGCTGTATCTACAAGTCAAGTTGGCAAACATGGTACTAGCTGAAAAGTACACTGATGATGGCACTGTTTGTATGGATATTGAAGTATTGTCCATGCACTATTTAAAAGATATCGCTCTTACCTGGCACCAGAATTTATCGTGTGGAAGAGCCAGCAGCCAGTCCAAGTCTTCTGCAATGAACTGGGCCTGCTCCAGGTACTCCTCCACCTGTGCTGGGGAGCCCTCTAGTGTTGGGGGTCTGTACATCACAAAGCAGCGCTCCTCCATCCTCTCAGGGTGCTGAAACGGCACATCACAGCGTTCGTGTGACACAACAGCTTGAGTTAAAGCACTACATGATACTTGAGAAAATCTCATTGCCCTGTGTGGTGTGACGCTGCAGGTACTAGTAAAACATAAAAAGCCCTTAACATAATTGGAATTATACAGAAACTCGTCTTGCACAGAATAGTTAGCGGGATTAGGTCTGTAAGAGGAATATAAGAGAAGGTGGGTTGCACTGTGCACAGTGTATCACAGCTGCTAATCCTAACAAGTTAGAATAGTGAGTGGAACTACCATGATTCTATATAGGACTAAACTTCAAGGTAAAACAAGAAATGAAAGACTGTATGACAAAAAAAAAAACAACTAAAAGATATCGGGCCATAATCTAAAGTGGAATGTCATATCAGACAGATCAAATCATTTGTAAACATGAAGTAAAATGCATTTGTGAAAAAATCAGCATCTTTGAAAATTATTGAAAGGAAAATAAATCACAGGACAATCACAGAGGTGTGTGTGTGTGTGTGTGTGGAGGGTAGACACTGTGATGCAGTCCTGACTCACCAGTGCTGACAGTGTGCGCTCCCTCCCTGTGCACCCATCCCTCTCCGTCACCTGCAGCTCATCCAGTGGAGCTTTCTGCATGGCCGCCTCTGCCTGTGCCTGTGCCTGCAGATGGGAGTAAAAAGAAGCACTTTAGAGGTTGTTTTCCTCCTTTTTTCAATGAAGACCCCCCTGTCGTCCTTGTTTAGAGATGTGTGCCTTAGTGAAAAATTGAATCCATTTTGGTCAATTGCAACAAACTTGAGTCCTTAGATCTGTACTAAGACGAGTACAAGCTAGTACAGTACCATCTGCAGGTCATCTCCAGCTCTGTATTAGCTGATCAGCTGAGCCTCAACTTTAGTACAGACCTCAGGGTTAAACTGACCCTTCTATTTCATGTATGGGAAATGGCAGTGTGTGGGCGGGGACAGCACAGTAAGAGAAGTGCTGCATTCTGGTATTGCATATTTCAACTAGAATTTTAAAGGTCTATTATTTTAGGCGTGTTCTTACATTTTTCTTCATTCTATATTGTATAATTACAATAATATACTTCAAGTGAAAACAACAGGCACTTTTTACAGTGCGATTTCAAATAAAACATATTTTAAAAGATGATATTAAATCACCCTTTCCGGACTGAAGAAAGTGAGATATATAACAAGGTGTCAATTGCATGTTTATAACACTCAATATGAAGATATTCAGTACCTGAATGAATTGTTGTTGATGACAACAGTTAGCAGAAATGTTTTTTAAATGTATCAGCAGTTATAATGGACGGAATTGAAATGACGTCAATATATTATTATTTGTGTATTTAGCAGACGCCTTTATCCAAGGCGACTTACAGATACTAGGGTGTGTAAACTATGTATCAGCTGCAGAGTCACTTAGGTCTCACCCGACACGTTGTGTTCGTTGCAATTGAGAACAACTTAAAACCTAACCTGCAGACTATGGAGGCGCTCGATTCGTTACGATTGAAACTACCCTGGAGACGGTTAGTGCTGTCCTCCGCACAACCACAGGATCATCCCCAGTTAGTACGCTACTTTAGTTTGTACTACTGACCTTTTAAAACACAACTCTGCAGTTCAGCCAGGTCCTTGTATGTTATTTATGTGAGAGATGGAAGAAATTGCACTGCTTCAAGTTCAACTACAGTAAAAAGGATCGGAGAATATACAGTAAGCTTACTGCCAAGTCTGCCATTTGGTTACAATCTTAACGTTAACAAAATATCAGTTGATCAGAGGAAATATGAAGACGCCAGCACCTGGACTGGTTTAAAAGAGCCATCCCCTCTTTTTTTCTAAACATTACCCATGCAGGGCGAGGACTAACTCGTTACAGGCAACATACCTAGTATTTTTTTTCAAACACATAATTAGATTCCAGTGACTTACTATACCATTCCCCATATAGAAGCCTACTGACGTTTTCTGAGACATAAAATGACGTATAATGAATGTCTGTAGAAAGTATTACAGAACAGAGGACTCATATTCTACCAAACCGAAAAGAGTTTGGGTCAAAATGACATTTTACAGACACCAACAAGACCGACAAGTCCAGCACAAGTAATATAACATGTTTGTAAGTGAAATCCTTCTCTCAACAATATATAACCAATGAAATCAATAAAGAAAACATACCAAGTGCTGTATGTCGACCTGTATTATTACCTGAATGGAAGAAATAGATTTTTTATTCCAGCTCTGCTTTCGTTTTCGATGCAGCAAACAGGAAGCTTCCGGCGCCCAATGCAAACGTGTATGTTGTTTTGAATGATAGGCGCACCTCTTCCGTGTAACCACACGTTAATCCATAGCACCGCCCATTACGTTTTGTTTATAAATCTTAGCCACACCCATGTGTTTTGTTTTATTAAGTAATTGTATTTAATTGGTTACAAGCTTCACAGCGTTTTTTTACTTTTTGAAAAACTTTAACAATTAAATCGAATACACAAAAACAATGTTATAAAAACCAAATCCCATCAAGTCATCAGAATTCAGATCCACACAAAGTGAAAATAAATGACAAAACGCTGTCAGCACTGCAGTTGGCATAGCAAAACAGTATTGTGGTCTTGAGAGCGTTTATATTTAAAATGCAGTTACGATCCTTGCTTATTTTAGTGTGATAAACACTACATTTGACATGTTTTCGCTTAGTTACATTACTCGAGTTCTCCTACATTGTATACAGTGACACGCTGTCGATGTTTATATCTGCAACGAGCTCGCGCCCATATTTGCGTGCTGACGCAGCCGAGCTTCTCCTACGTCCTGCGTCACGTTCCCTAGGCTCGGTTAGATACGCGGCGATGGTGGCTCAGATCGGGTCTGGGACTAGGTGAAGGAGCGCCGGAGCGGACAATTTATTTATTGTATTATTTATTATTAATTGCTAACCAGTGCACGGAAAGTCGACGGAACACCCAACTGACTGTTACTCGGAGCTCCCCAAAGGTGAGTTTTTTAGGGTACCTTCTGAGCTCGGTGTATCGGGCTGCGGCCTCCTCCTGCCGCCGGGGGGGTCCGCCCTCCATCTCACAACAACAACAACAACAGGAGCCTGTGATAGGGGAGTCCTAGCGAGGATAGCAGCATTACACACAGATAACACTTACCAACGCAACCCCAGCGCGACCTGAACGGGGTTCGAGAGGATACCCTAGGAAAACCAAGAATAATGACACGGAAGACTAGTGCAGAACAAAAACAGAAACGCAGAATCACAACATCTAGACTGACATCACACAGAAAGGAAAATTCAGTGCGAAAATATAGGTCTCTAAACAACAACATGGAGATGATGCATGAGGCAGTTCTTGGTTGATTTTTCAAGTTGGTGTAGATTGTAGAGATGCCGGTTCGTAGGTTGGGAGCTAGAGTGGAATATAAATATGCAGGAATGGTTTTGTAAAAAAAAGACGTGTAACGGTACATCATATGAAGAGGGTGGAAGTTTGTTAGAAAGACGAGGTATGTTTCTTGCATGCCCACAAAGGCTAGGTCCAGATATGTGCATAGTACCATTATTGCACATTCATAATCACCTGTTTGCTTACAGGAATCCCTGGTATTACAATAATAGTAATAAAGTGTTTTGGTATTTAAAATGATATGCCAGTGGCATGACAGTTGAGACGAATGCACTGTGTATGTACAGTACACCCTCGCTATAGCGCCCATCATTATAACGAAATATATACATTTATTGACAATCGTTTCAATTGGCCAAAATTGGAACCACATGTGGGAATGCAGCACAAACATCTTGGTAGTCGAGTATAAGGACAGACCTCCTATGTCTGATTGATTTATTTTTAGGAGGATGCCATCCCTGGCAATGTATTCAGCAATACATTATGTTTCTGTTTCAGTCATGATTGGATTCTGTTGCAGTTTCTGTTATGGGAAAGACTCCAGATCTGTTCTTTGTAGAGGGCTATTTCAGGTACTCAGTTGGCAGGTGTGCATCAACAGTGTTTAACAAGAACACAACAACAGCAATCAGCCTGCCAGTGGTGCAGTGAGTATGAAACAAGGACACTTAATCATTGGTGAATTAATAAGTCTGTGTTGGTCATGTTTAGGTGTGCTTGGTTCCGCCTGTATAGATACTGGTGCTTATGTAATGCTCTGGGCAGCAATAGACTGGAGACCATATTTATTACTACAATAATAGTTACTATTATTTCTACACACCTGTCCTTTACTGCTGTGGAAATTCATGTACAGTTAGAAATGAATACAAAAGTACGATAGAAATAATAATAAATATAAATAGATGTGGTAGATAAAATGAGTTACCTGATTGATAGATCTTAAGATGTGTTACTGAGAACAAGGCTTCCACTCTGTTTCGGTTTGAAAGCATTCATTGCTGTTTTAGCTCCTCTAAAGAGAGTGCATTTGTGTGTAAATTACAGTGAGGGTCTGTGCAACCTATTGACACTTTTTTCATATTTTTCAGTAAAATTAGGCTATGGGGGACATGGTCTTTGAAATAATGAGATTGCTAGCATTAAGATTCCAAAAGGCATGCTGTCCGGTGCAGGAATATTAAAGGGCAGAGACTATGAAGATTTATATGTTGTGTGGTGTAAGGTATATTTTAATAATCTTAACTGTCTCCGAATCTGTAAATACTCCATTCATTCACTCACCTGCACTCACAATCGAAGTTGTCATTTAACTTCATTATGAAGAGAAGGGAAGAAAATCTGCTATTTCATTAAAAGCCTGTATTCAAGTCAAACTACTTTTAAAATAATTTGCCTTATTACAGTATCTATAGCAACACAACATCACTGTCCCTGTGTACCTCATTCCAGGTGCAGTCATCTCATTAATTGTGATCTTTTAAAAGCAGGAATCCAATAACTATCTGTTTGCTTTCCACAGAAGCCTGATTTTACTTCAGTTAAACTGCCATTGTCAGACAAAATTACTAAATAACTGATTTCCTCACTTCTGCTTTTACGAAGCCACTATGGTTTTTAATTTTACTTTGAGGTGGATACTGCAGAAGAATGATACACTGTATTGTGGATTGTTTGACGTTCATATGGGGAAACACAATACAGTCCTTTGAAAGAAGTATAGATATCCTTGACCTCTGACCTAATATGACTGCCTTATGAGGTTCACATGAATTTACTGGAAATGTCAGCTGTATAGGGAACATACACTTTTAATTATTGTGTTCATGTTTGGTATACTGTTGTATTCTTTAACATTGTCCATTAAAGATTAACACTGTCACTGCCACATTGTTTTAAATTATGAACTAATACAGATCTTTCTCCCGTTTCCATTTTACTTCATGTTTACAAACCATTCAGTGAGTTACAGTGTGACACAGTACAGACGGTGAGGGAAGTTCAAGTGAGGTTTAAGGTGTCCCTTGACTTTCATGAGCATGAAATAAGTGATGAATTGATGAGCATGAAATAAATGATGAATTGTATGTTAACAAAATGATTTCATTTCGTTCAGTTAAAGTACTCTATTCAAACATCTAAAGCTAGAAGGAGATTTATCTTGTGTGTGAGGATATGTGGTGTTGTCAGCTGAGTTGCTGGTGAGCTGTAAGAGGCCTGACGTAATTGGAGAATTTTCATTAATTAGAATTCCCTTTCAAAAAGGAAAGGAGCAAATAGACTAGCAGTGAATGAGCTTGCCATCAATTACTCTTCTCAACCTGTTGGAACACAGCAAGTGGTCCTCTTAGAGACCCAAATATAGGCTGAGGCAGCCCCCCTAATACCGGACTGGTTTTTATTGTGGCTGTCTCTTAAGGGAAGGCCCTTGAATAGCACAAAAGAATTCTGTTACTTCATCACATTCAGAGATCTCGAGTACTTAGGAAATCCAACTGTGTGAAAAGAGAATTTCAGACTATGTGGACGTCCTTAGAGATTTGTTTGCTGGATTAATAGCTGTAGACTGGGTAATCGGTTGTTTCTTATGGATTGGAATCCCACTTAAATCTCTACCATTGCAAAGTGTGAGAGTCACCCTAGACTAGTTTTCCCAGTCCCATACTGCAACGTGTTATATCGTGGGTGTCGGGGTCCAATATAAATCTGCTACATATCGAGGACCACGATATAGCGAGAGACCCATAGAAAAACAAATAGGTTCACAAATACTGTACAACCACTCCCTCGTTTTATCGGGAGCATCAGGGTCCAATATAAATCTTCTACACAACCTGCTTTTCCTCATTTTCTGTATAAAAAGCAGCACACCATTTTAATTTGTACTGTGGAGGGTAATTGCTTCTCTTCAAGTTAAAGTCTCAAATTCATTTCATGAGTCTTCCTCTTCTTTCTCAAATGCACAAACCCGCTGCATTGAAAGAATCCATTCCCAACATAGGAGGCTTGTTGCTAGGGAGCTGACGTCACTGCCCTGTGACTTTTGCCAGTGCATTGCTGCCACAAGTGAACACCTCGTTGGCTAAAATATAACCGCTTCAGCAAGTAGATATTTGATTTGCTTTGTGTTATTGTGCAATGCATGTGTATATGATAACAGTACTATATTAATGCTTTGTTTTGTATATTTCTGTTTGTGGTGTGCAGTACAAAATAAAACACAGTAATTCTAAGTGAAATTGCCTATATTGCAGCTGAGGTATGTGCAGTTAGACTGTAAAACATGCCCTGGATAAGGGTGTCTGCTAAGAAATAAATAATAATAATAATAATAATAATAATAATAATAATAATAATAATAATAAAAATGGGGAGCCAACTCCAGGACCGTGATATATCTGAATCCACAGTATAGCGAGGGGTGTGTGTATATATTTCACTATTGTACGTGAAGATTTGTGGGTACATTTAAAAATAAATAAATAAATAAATAAATAAATCTTTAGTACCAATGTGTGTGTGATTTATGATTGAATGTTTCTGATAGCTTGGTTTCTTGGCTTTAATTTGGGGTGTGGGGTTACTGGACTGCTTTTAACTGATTTGTTATATTGACTAAACAGTGTTGATTATCAGTACACCAGAATATGAGCGGGGATGCCCTAAAATACTATGACTATATACAGTATGATTACAGATTTGCATATGATACACTGTCTTGGATTTGAACAAAACTGGGTCATTGCGTGGGTTCAGTGAGAATAGCAAATTGCAGGCCTGTATCACACTGTGATAGGGGGGTGTAGGTTGTCCGCAGACAGACACAGACGCTGCACGCCGCTTTACAGGCAAAAGTAATCAACCACAGGGCTGGTACTAACAGTGGTATTTGCTGCGAGTGACAGTACACACAAGTGTAAAACAGAAAGACAGACAAAAGAAAACACTGGGAAAACAAACTAACAGGCAAAGGCTAGGCTAGTGTTGTATCTGTAGCCAAAATAAAACAGCTTGGTCATCAGTTGACATCCTGAAATACAACGAAGTGTCTGATGCTTTCTAAAATGATTTAAAAAACACAATGAAGCTGACAAATGCATTTACATTTGAAAAAGGGGGAACACATGCATTATTCATACTCTGAATAGTACTGAATATAACTGAATAGTTCAGTTTGACAGTTGTAATTTCAAGAGTTACTTTTTTGCTGTTGATGTTTGCACTGGCTTTCACAGTTTAATTTATTGTTACTTCCACCATACCCAAGGCCCATTTTAATCCAAATTACTGTAGGTTGTTAATTACACACTGTATTGATGAAGTAACCTAATTATATACAGATGGATTTAGCACTATAAGAAGATTTTTAGACTTGCGTTTCAATGTACAATTTTCAAACATTGTAATTGTACCACATTCTATTTAGAAGGGCCTTTGCACGCACGACTACCTCTCAAAATAAAAACTGAAATGTGGAATTCCTTGTTGCTTTAGAATTGGGGTCATTCGTAGAGAGTGAGAGAAAGCAGGTGTCTGTGCCAGATGTAAGCATCACTAATCGCAGGGCTTTGTTCCATTACAGGATTGAAACCAGAAACGGAGAGCTGACACTAATGTTTTCTTTTATAACAGAAAAGCTGGCAGTTGTTCAACAAGGGTGGCAGTGAGAGGCACAAATAATGAAATCACAGTTTTTATGATTTTTATCGTAACCTGTACACCAATAACTCTGCTGCAGGCCTAGTTTTTGAATCCAGCATTTTCTATAACAGTTACACAGTTTTACTATTTTTGTAATACTAATCTTGGTTAAGTATGTTCACAGTAAGTTAAACCCCTTTCACACAGATGAGATATTACAGCTCAAAGCCAGCATTGAAGCAGCATGTTGGGCTGTGTGAATTACCTACACTGGCACAGAGCCCACATATTTTATGACCTCCTCGCGAGGCAGCTCAGAGACAGCACAGACCCCTCTTAACAGCCTGTGTGAAGAACTGTACCTGCACTGAAGCGCTGTAGTGAGCATGGATTAAAAGGAAACATCCCACCTGACTGTATATATGTAATTTTGTTTTAAACACATGCCGTTGCTGTAGTTAGTTTCTGAAGGTCTGTAAATGGTAACACTTATTGTACTGCAGTATATGATGTCACTGTACTGAAGACAGTCATTCTATAAGTACAGAGCAGTGGAACCTGATGGGGATTTACAAGTACCGCTAGCCTACCGAAGCACTCATCTGCATTGGTGTGATTGTAAATATTTGTAACTTGTCAAAGTAAAACTAGAGGTATTATTTTACAGAGGAGATGGTCTTGCAACGTGGTACTACAATGACAGGGATACAGAACTAACCGTGACAGATCACTTATTGTCAACAATGTGTTTTAAGTAAACGTTTCCAAAACAGCAAAATGTGACAGTACCCTTCACTTTGACTTGTGACCTACGTAAGGATGGCTGCCATATTGGGGCCATGTCACTGTTTTCTATCCACCCACATAATAAAGACCTTACGCTTTGAGAGATTGGCTTTGTACTTTATTCTGTGATTCTGTAGTTTAACTCATGTGTAGAGCTGCACTGTAACATTGCTGGTCTTCCTGTCTCAAGCATCATCTGAATCTAGCTTTTTCTAATAAATATATTTTTAATTTATATTTCATACGTTCATGGTAAGCTGTTTTGAGTTGAATATGTGATCTAGAACACTGCAGCAGATGTGACTAACAGCGTGTCTGTCCCTGATAAGGTGGTCTGTGTTATCTGGTTGTGCCACTATGTGTCACATGAAGACTACACCCTTATGAAAGTCCTACTAGTAAAGTGATGCCGTCTGGGTGGAATGGATGTGAATGGAGCTGCTTGCTGTTCCAAATTGTTATTTTTCTCTTGGTGTGACACCAGCTCTACAAAGACTTTGTGTTACAGAACACCCTGCAGTGTTTTTAGAACACATTACTTTACCTTTGCTGTTTCTTGTTCTGTCCATTTCACTGAATTTTATCCTGAATGTTTTGATGCATTTTATTTTTAAAGATTATGGTTTGTAAGTAGATTCATAGTTGAACATGTTTTACCCAGGAGCGTTCGCCAGGAGAAAGTGGAGAATTTCTCTGGTTAGCATCTTAGCGTATCCAGTGCATGTCCCCACCTGTAACTATGCTGGTGAGCGGATTGATTGCTGTGAGCAATGTGGCAGGAGGGACCATGATCTGAATACAGTACGATGTTCATAAGAAGCTGAGAAATGTATTCCCCAGGTGATTTGTGTGTTAATAAAACCATCAGGATTGTGTTGATGTATTGCCGTGATCTGGACAACACAGGACAAGGCAAAAGTAACCCTTTAACTTCCCCATGCACTGCTCACTGGGGGATTTATGTACCTATTTAGATTTGTTCTGCATGATACTACCTTACAATCTACAGTGGGGTATGTATGATCTATTTCACATGATTTGATAAGTATTACTTTGATTTTAGATATTAGTTAGATATTTAGATATTAGTTATTCCTTCTATTCGATAAACAGTAGGTTTCAAATGTGTAGTTTTGAAAGAACGAGTCTTTTCATTTTGAAAGGTGATATGTTGCACTAAGATAAATAAGCTCTAAGCTTGCTTGCCTTTCTTGCAGAAAGTCTGCTATTGTTTCACTACCTAGGTACCTTTTCACCTCAGTGGTGTCTTTGGGCTCAAAGCATGTTATTGACTCTCGGTCATTAGGGTAGCAGCTGGTTCGTTAACTCTCCAGGCACTGCCGGGTGCTGTCCCAGATAACACGTTTTCAAATGAAAATACATGTTTGCAATAACACTGTTTATCAGACAGCCTCGTGACAAGCTACGCTTTCAACCCCCTGTATATTTATTATTTATCAGCTCTCCAAAGACTCCTGCTGGCTCCTCCCAGGCAGAAGCATATCTTGTGACTGCAGTACATGCTTCAGAACATCTCTGCAAGCACAGGCTTTGGTAATTAAACACAGCTCTATAGCAATATGCATAGGTCCTGCTGATGCACCACAGGTCTCTGCCAATGTACACATGCCTCAGTAACTTAAAACAGCTCTGAAGATTTGCATAAGTCCTGATAACCCACCACAGCTCTGGTAATGTGCACCGCTCTGGTAGCATACCCCTACCCACTCTCCTGCAGTACGCAGTCCTTCATAAACAATTACATGAGTTTGATTGTGTGCACAGACACTACAGTTCACACAGCTATGTACTTTATTTATTATTACCTCTCACTGCCACACTTGATATTTTTCCATATCTCAGGAGTACCGCTTATCTAGTTGTCATGAAACTTGCTATTAACTTTATTTAGCATAAGTTATTGAGTATGATTCTGGGGATATATGGAGGTTCTATCTGTCTGTTCATCCGTCTGTCTGTTTAATATATCTGGAGAATCTCTTATCAAACTGTCATTAAACCTTTCATTGCTCGTTGTTATTCTTTACTGTTGTAAACATTCTGGTAATAAACGTCATGATCATCAGCTTCTTCATGAGATGGATTCCTCTCATTTTGAATTTCCAGTTGTAGCAGGGAATGTCAATAAAGTCCATTTCACAAGTTCTTAAATTCATCACAAGACCTGCTGTATTAGACAGCAATAGTCAATGTACTAAGTTCAGTGTTTAACTTTTCTAGTTCCCAATAAGTAAATCCTTTCAGTGTTCCTCTGCAAGGCTTCTCTGTGCTGTGGTGGTTGTCTAAGAGGGGCAGTGTGACTGATTATGACTTGGCCCTTTCTCTAGTAGTTTTGGATCAGATCATTTTCCTCCCATTGCATTGCTGGAGTGTTTCCTGTTTTTACACAACAAGGCTGATAGTGCCAAGGGCGAGCCGTTTCTGAATGAACCTTTGGTAGAGCTGATCAAGTGATTACAGGCCTGGCTGTGTTTACTTTCCTGCTGATGTTTTTGAACTCCAAAGGTCAGACTGACAGTACTGCAGGCAAAGACTGTGTTACCGATGAGCTGCAGGTTCAGCTGGGTACAAACTCAAACACAATTTCAAAGGTTGGCTTGGCGAGCAGTTTCCCATTGCTTGTCATTTTGTATCTATTTTATTTTTTTTCCTGCAAAATTTCAATGACAGGTTTTTGCCAGTTCTTTGCCTGCCTAATCCATGTGTTTCCATTTTATTTAGAAACTGTCCACTAGCACAACTCTGAAGCGCAGAGACGAGAAGCCTGCAGGAACATACTTGGAATTGACTGAGTCATACCAAGTGCCAGCTTCAGGGGGCTAAGATTTTACTGTATATGCCTCAAAATCTGCAGCAACATTCGGCAGTATAGGGTTAATATTCAAGCGTTAGTATTGTATAGGTTTGTACCTTTACATACAACATTTAATGAAAATAGTGTAGAATTAGATTTTGCTTATGATGTCTAGGACTTTGAGTGTACAGTTTCATTTACATCAGTCAAAACACAAAGTATAACAGATTAATGTATGCACATTTAACCTTGTATTGTTAAAAAATAAAAAAAACTGTAATCCCTGCCTACCTTGTCGGAGAAACAAACACATTTTTAAGGCTGGCCTCACTAGGCATTAAATGAAGATTGCAAACTATTTTCATTTTATTATGATACAAATGCATTTTCAGTGCAAATACCAGGATACTTAAATTTGGGTGATAGTGGTAAAATCAATTATTGATATAGCACCCTTCATACAGGTGTATCTCAAAGCACTTTACAGGACAAAAATACTCAAATACCAGGTAACTCCTTAGCCGTTCCTGCCCCACTTGTGTGTACTGGGCTTAGTTGCATTACAACAAGCAAAAAAAAAAAAAAAAAAAAAAAAAAAGTTCAATACTAGGGTTTAAGATCAAGTTAGTGGTATTATTAATAAGTGCTTTAAAGAAAGTTACAATTATCTTGAGACCAAGGAATAGGCTTCACCAATTGGCTGGTTGTCAAACCCTCCACACGGTTCATCTTGGGTGTCTAACTCGCTTGGTTATATTTAGCTGGGACATATCGTTCAAGAAAAAAAAAAAAATCTTGTCTTTTAGTCTTACTACAACCTGAAGTAAACTGAATAGGTTGTGGATTAGAGTATCAGAACAAGGTATATAATGGGTAATATCGTAGTCTCCGGCTAAGAGAACAGCCCTCTGGAAGCAAGTGAAGTGTTCTTATAGTCAAGGTGTTCTCTATGACGGAGTTAGCCACCAGACAATATGAATCAATAAATAAATAAATAAATACATATGTATTACTTGTCATGTTTCAGGCCGTCACAAGGGCAGAGGCAAAAATAATGGGTGTTACTTAGGGTTAACTTAACGTTAATAAACTAACTGTCAAACTAAATTTAACACAGCATCCCCACACACGTTACAAAATGCAGCAGCAATATACAAGACATGAACATTATTTAACAGAATGGTGAAGCAACTCACAAGAATGGAAAACACCAAATTGCTCGCCGACTTGTGTCTGATTCAGGTTTGTGTAGCAAGAGAAGTATATTTAGCAATATATTTAGTAAGCGGTAGGGCTGAGCGGAAGAAAATAGCAACAAATACTGGTGTAATTCTAGACTGAAAATCTATCAGGTTCACCCCCATTATGAGATGAGATTCTGGGATCAATAAGCTGTAAACTTTCTTATGTTCTTATTTCGAATTGTCATGGCAAATCACACAATCCTAGCCAATAGATATGCATGTTTCATTCTCCACTAGTGTTAAGATCTAAACAGTGCACTGTTATTCAACATGTACAGAAATGCTTGTTGAAAAATGCATGTGGGTATTAATTGGGTATTCTGGGGGGAACGGTTTGTGGTTTAAAAAGATGCCTATTTCATTACCACACAGTTGTAATATAGATGAATCCAACAAGTCAGTCAGTGGAAATAAGTCATAAAAGCTTCCAAATAAATATCTAAACAAGAAGTTAGACCCACACACACACGCATAAAGTCTTCAATGCATCACAATAACTAGCCACATGACCAAAACATTCCTTCCAACTGTTCTGTGTTCCGAATACAGTCCAAATATGAAAAGCAAAGAGATGTGTACATGCATGTGCTTTTAAACTCTGAATGGATCTAAGTGATCTCATCTTCAGCTTTTCCACAGTCTTTCCTTGGAGTCTCTAAAAAGCAAATCTCTAAATTCACATTTGTTTTCTTGTGTAATCTTTTCCAGAGAGGCTTTCAAAACGGACTCATCAGAACTAGAAGACCAGATCAGCTGTCATTTCTGTTTGGTGAGGTTTAATCTAAAATGCCCAATTTAAAACTAACTATCTGTCAATAAGTGGGCCTATTAAGAGCTACAGCACTTTCACCCCTAACTACTTATACCAATGGAGGTTTGAGACCTTCCAATTGTCATGTTAAAATGTGCTCTCTAAAAGCTAGAACAACTGTGGCAAAATGCAAATTTAATTGGAGGTATGAGAATTCCCCTTAAAATGTATATATCTAGAAAAGTTTCCCCACAGTTTAAATAGTTAAGATAAAAACTGTTTTGCTATTTAAGTGGTATTGGTATAAGAAAAAGCTGGAGTTGCAGAAGAGCAGTTGTAGCTTGAATCTCAGACCTCTGTAATAAAATAAATTAATGTAAACAACACTCCGCTACATTGAGTTCCAAACTTTAAGTTGGTTCCTGTTTATAGGTCAGATCTTAGCTGTATTATAAATATATTGTGTTGTGTTTTAGGCAACATAGTACGGTAATGTTTGTTGAAAACGTGGCCCAGAGTTTTTGGACCATTGATACACTTTCATTGACAAAATTCAAAAAGCAGTGCAACAGACTATGCTGTGTATTTAAACAGCCAAAATAATTTTTAATAAGTGATGTATCTTGATTTATTTGGAATAATAATTGTGTAAAAAGTGCTTGGTAATAAAGTATTGTTTGCACAAGGTAATTGTTTTTGTATAAAAACAAGAACAAAGGTAATGTTGTTGTAGTGTTTCAAGTTTACTGTTTTAATATGAAAATGAAACTGTAATTGATACAGTTACCAGGACTTACATTATTTAATGAGTGCAATTGTGCAAGACTAGCGCATCCTCCTAGCTCTGTCCACCCATTTGCCATTTTTCCCAATATTAGGCTATATACAGATTATACAGCCAGGGTCTTTAAACTACGCACCACGCATGTTCATGTCTCGTTTGTCAGTTTCCCTAGTTGCGGCATGTGCCTCGAGGGTCTCAAGGATTGGATCAAGATTACAAATCAGTGGAGCGTGATCCAGATCCGCTCAGTACAACACCTTCTCATGATCCTGCTCCACTGATCCCATTGTTTGGTCTTTGTAGATAATCACATCTTTATTTGGATGGTCCTTTTTTGTAGATATCACATATTTGTACAGCTGATCCCTTTATTCCAACTAGCTGTTTCTGTACTTGGAAAATGTTTTGGTCACTTTTACAAAAAGTCACAGGGAATTTCAGACAAGACCACATTGATGTGAACATTAATTCTCACGTGGCACATGAAAATCAAGTGTGTTGGTGCTGACCTAGTTTACAGTGGATGAAAAATAGTCTGCATTTAAGTGTTTCTGTAAATAACTCTTAAGTGGAATTTTGCCTACTGAGTGGCTTGCCTTATAGAGGCACACTTTCCAAGTAAAAACCATCTCGATCACCACTGTTCAGAAAAGTGAGGATTGAGAAGGACTTTAAGTGATCGTGTCGATAATAAATTAGAATATGACATGTTGATCTTTGGACGGCCAAATTGAATTTTTCTACCAAGATTTACTGTCACTGCTCGTCTTTGAAGAGTCAAATCATTAGGCAAATTTACTAGGCTGCCAGTAGCCACAAATATGCTTTGCATTTAAAATGTAAAGGCAGGTTCCTTTCTAGATTGCAGACTCATCAGCAAAAGATGTACGACCAAAAAAGACACTTGTCACAAACCTTTGGGTGAGGCCACTGTCTCAGACCATTTATATCGGAGCGTGAAGCATGAACCAGGCTGACTCTGATTAGGTTATATTGTTTAGTCCCTACTTGACCCTGGAAATGGCAGCTGTTATTTTATCATTACAGAATGCTCAGGATCTTTTGGCCAATTGGAGCGCACGTTTCACATTCTGTATTTCACGACACATCACATAGAAACCCAATTCATGACATCAGCAGCGGCACTTGAATTTTTCACTGTGCTGTGCTCTCCATATCAGCATGGTTGACGTCACCTGCTTAAAATCATACCCGAAACACCTTTTCAAATTCTATTCAACTGCAAAGTCCTTTCCCAAAGTTTTCCCTCTTTAGTGAAAATTGACATTGGAATAAATAGTTTGGTAATGATTAGAAAACAAATCTAGCTGTATATAATAGATGTATAGGACTGCGATGATCTGGTGATGGCTTATCGGTACTCCCAGCTCTTAAACAAACCTGTGCGTTTCAGCCTTGGTGCGTTCATTTCTACCAGAGCCGATATTACCCACATACACAGACACCCGCCCTCATATAACCCTGCAATACAGCTTTGATTATGTAACCTTTATGTTAGGTTCATTCATCTCTTGGTATTTGTTTTACAGTTTTGACCATACAAGACCATTTTCATGGTTTCTCTGTGATACCAGTTAGGTCTAAGAGAACTGGTTTGAAAGCCTTGGTTTCATCACTTCTTAAAGTAGGTCATTTTTTCCTCAGAGCAGGGATTTGTTTGTGTTGTGAGGTGCCCTCTGGTTCCCTGTCTAGGTTCTGTCCTTCAACTTTCACTGACCCTGCTTTCTTTCCTTCCACAGATCGAGAGTGAGATTGAGCTGAGAAGGCAGCTGTTCCCAGGAAGAATCCAGACACTCTGTGGTGCGGGGCATGGTGAGCCACTCTCCATAGTAATGCCTTTCTGTAAAGATTGATACTTGTGAAAGAATATGATACTGACTCAAAGTATTAGTGTAGCGCTGCCTTCAGGCTGCAGTCTACCATAGAGCCATTAGTTTGAATCCCAGAAACCCTACAACAGGATATAGCAGAACCGATGATATCTCCTCAGATATTTCAGCTTGCAACTTTTATATTTGAGGATCTGGAAACTGTTTTGGAAGCCATAATGGAAGCAACGTGACTTTCGTGTAAATAAATGTGTTTTTTAATCATGTAGGTTGTTCCACAGTGCTTTAGCCAGCCTGCCTCCCTCTGTCTGTCTTGAACAAAACACATTCGGTCAGTCCAAGTTCTAACAATTATCTAGAATGACCTTCAAGTTCCAAAAAAAAATTATAATGTTACAAAAAAAAGAATACATGTGAAAAAGAGCCCTGTGTGCCTAACCTTGAGGCTATGTGGCAAGAGTGCCGAGCTGGCCTGTAATTTGCTGAACACAGTACACTGACTGCAGCCCTTCTGTGTGGCTGGCTTCCCTGGAACGCAGAGCGTCGCTGACTGGCTCTCAGCACACTGTGCTGTCAAGCATGTTCATCCAAAATGTCAGGCCTGGCCAGACACACTGCGATCACGCTGATTCAGCAGGCAGCACAATTTGCTGTACATTCATTCAGGTTCTCTAGCAATGGTCTGCACTAATCTTTTTTGTAGTAAATACAGGGGAACTTTGTTTATGAGTAGAAGCCAGGCACAGTCAGGCTAAAGCTGTGTCTTTCATAACTGGACAACACAGTTTAAATCTGGCTTTTTTCTGTAATCATTCTTTATCATTGGGTTTAAGCCCTCTTTGGCCCAGTGTTGGTTTTTGTCAGTTGTTTCAGCCCAGCCAACAGTGGCTTGTGCCTCAAGCATAATTGGATCTCCAAAGTTTTAGATGTTCAGTGTTGTCTGTGCTAACTCATGAACTAGACACCATTTTGTGTGTAGTATTCTTGAAGAGTCATTTTCAGGATTAAGTTGGTTTGTAAGAGTCGTTTTCAGGATTAGTTTGGTCCAAACTGCCCCGTGTAGTCTTCATGGTTGCTAAATCTTCCCAAAAATACATACCAGCCAACTGTTCACTGTTTATCAAAGACATTTGCAAGTGGTTCCAAAATCGCAGCCAGTTTAAGTTTGGTATGTACAGTGCTACCCCGTTATTATGCGGTTGTCGGGGTCCATAATTAGGAGTCGACTGGCATTTTTGTTCCCAAAATGATTCATGATGTCCACAAGCCAAATTAATATTGTAGCATACGGTGGAAAATGAAGGAAGGAGACACACACAATTTGCAGGTACTCGAATCCACTGTTTATTGGGACGATTATTCCTGGCCCCTGTTGGCCTGGGCCACACCAAAAGCAACAAACAGTCTTGCACTCTCACAGCAGCACATTAACACAGCAGTTTGTCTCACTCTTTAACACAGCATTTTTTTCTTAGAGCAGGCCTCTTTGGAGTCAATCTTATCAAGAAAACCTCTTTATATCTTTTGAAACCGCTGCTTGAGTTTCACCTTTTCTTACTCTGTCCACTGCATCGAGTTTCATTTTAACAGAAAGATTTTCGTTTTTTACTGTCTACCATGCTTCGTACTGTATGTCTGGAACGTTCACCCAATGTTTGTGAGTCAAATTGCATTATGGGGGAAATGGGAGCCACGACCTTACCATGTTATTCCCGATTCCGCACTATAACAGGTGATGTTATAATGGGGTAGCACTGTATTTGCAACTAAAAAAAACCTGGTTGCTGCATAGTATAACCTTCACCCTGGATTGATTAGATCAGAAGCCCCTTCAGAAGTTGGAAAGAGGCAGAATAAAAGAGGCCCTGAAACTCCAAGTTTCTCTGGCTCAGGATGGGACAGAGATTTTTCCATTTTATTTCGCGTTTACAATCCATTAAATCTGAATGGATCTTAAATTATGCCTTGGTGTAAACTGGATTTAGAGTATCTTCTCTGAATGTTTCCACAACTCAGACACAGTAAATCATTTCAGAGGTTTGTTGCCTATACTTCATTAATCCCATGTCATCAGCAGTAATTGACTTTTAAAGGACATACCAAGCAAAATCACAATCGCAGTGATTAAATATCATTATTGATAACATGTAAACAGTTAGATACAACCCACGCAGCCAGAATGATCAACGACATAGAGATGGTAGGGATACTGTGTCCAATTCTGGTCAGCACAGTAACAAAAGGACATTGTGGCCCTGGCAAGAGTTCAACGAAGAGCAGCCAGACTAGTCCCAGGGCTTGAAGTAATGAGATATACAGATGGGCTTAAATCTGTTCAGCAAAGAACAAAGAAGAGTTAGGGGGAGCGTGATTCAAGTCTTCAACATCTTAAAAGAGTTGGCAAAGTTAACCATAACCAATACTATAAGCGCAGCACAGAAACCTGGACCAGAGGACACAGCTGAAAATTAAGTGAAAATAAATTTAGGCCAGAGGGTAGGACAGGAGACACACTTTCACACACAAAGTGGTGAGGGTATGGATTGGGTTAACAAGTCATGTTGTTGATGCTGAATCACTGGGATCCTTTTAAGACCCTTCTTGACAAAGATTTGAGATCAGTCAACTACATTTTCTTATGTTCTTAGAGTATAAAATTATTTTTCTAATTTGCAAGGTCAGCTTCATTGCATACAAGGTTTCTTGGCGTATTTGAACGTTGCTGTCTTGCCCTGCACAAATATGATGCCTTTCTGCATGTCTTGGTAAGCACAGAGGACGACGCTTCAGTTTACACTACCTGATGAAAACAGAATGCCAAAATAATGCCCTTCATGGTATAAGAGATTTTAAAGCTATTAACCTAAAATGCTAACCTTAGAATAAAAGATTCAGCTACAGCTAGCCAGGGCTGTCTCTTGATGGCATGTTCGCCTCCCCTAGTTTAGAGTTGAGTTTGACACTTGATTTCACTCCACTGTGTTTCTTTCCCAGGATGACGAGGGACAGCAGAGCTTGGAGTGTATCCAGGCGAACCAGATCTTCCCCCGGAAACACCCAGTATTGGAGGAGGAGAGTCTGCAGGTAAGCAGGCAGACTGAGGGAGAGTGCTGTCATACACATTCATAAGCAAACCATTAAACACATAGCATCACAGTGTACTTCTTGGTTCTGCCATGCCTGGTGAATATTGTCTGCAGTGAAGTTCATTGGAATTTTAAGATCATTACCAAACTGCAGCGCTAGTCTTAAATCACTAACAATGGGGTTCCTACTACGCGTTATAATGTTTATAATAGTCTGCATTAGAATGCATTTCCAGGGAATATTTGTTGCAAAGTTGAAATGTTGTAGGTGTAGTCTTCACCCTAGGGGGGTTTGTTAGGTGACTTTGACCTCCTTATGGCTGTCTGTCTGCAGCCATCCAGGAGGTTTTCACCCATTAACATTCACAAGAAGTCCTGTAACAGCATTTGTATCTAAACATACACTTCACACGTTTGCTGATTATCTCCACGGCGGTTAGCGATGGAGTAGATAAGTAATGAAACTGTTTTAAGTGTCTGCATAAATAAGCCTGCCGTTTTGAGTGGTGTCATTCATCCTAGACTTCTTTACAAGTCTGCAGTGTTGAAAGCGTTTAGTATGTTACCATGATTTAATATAGCAACGTTCTGGTTTAAAGAAAGCATCCAGTCTGGTTCTGAGTTCAGGAGAACCACTTGTTTCTATGGGTGTATGGTTTGCAGTTTCAGTAGTATTAAAGGATGTGTTTGGCTGTAACTATTGTTAGTGGGGCTTGCGAAGCAAGAGTCCCCACTTTAAATCTTCGACACACTTCTTCTTATTATTGTTAGTGGGGCTTGCGAAGCAAGAGTCCCCATTTTAAATCTTTGACATTCTTCTTCTTCTTCTTCTTCTTCTTATTCTTTGGCACGCTACTCCTCTTACACCGTTTAAGCTACAAATGCCATTCAAACTTTAAAACGTGTGGACCGGTCTGGAATAGTGTGCTTGTATACAACTTTTTTATATCTTTTATACTTTTTAAACTATTAAGCTTTTTGTCCTTTTTTGTCCATCTTCATTCACTTTAAAGGGACTTTTTTCAACATTCTAAAGTTCCCCATTGTTTAAAAACTCCCAGACTTCCAACATTCTATTTACTGTAAACGATGTAACTTTTGGCACAAATCAGCTACTTTGACCACTTTCCCAACAAGCTAGACAAAAAGTTAGAGGGTATGACATCTTACTCTACTTCTCTGCTATTCAAATATGAAATCAAAACAGAAATAACTTTTACCAATCAAGAGGTACACCTGTTTTAGTAACCACACCAACTACGTTTTCTGTGAACTTTTAGAAATAACTGCCGTTTTGACCACTTTCCCAACAAGTTAGACAAATATTTAGAGCAAATGAAATCTTCCTCTACTTCTCAGCTATTCAAATATGAAATCAAAACAGGAATGGTGTCTACCAATCAAGAGGTACAGCTGTTTTAGTAACCGCATCAACTTCTTTCAGTAGGCTACTTCCCACTGTTGAATTAACTGTCATAGAATTTTGAGAAATTTCAAATTCTAGCACATTCTAAGAATGAGACAATTAGTAAACAATATGACTTTTGACACAAATCAGCTACTTTTGCCACTTTCCCAATAAAGCAAGCCCCACAACTTTGCTTGTAAAGTTACCATCTAGTTTTATTAAGAGTCTGAGTCCTGTGCTGTGATTGTTTCTGTTTGCAGGTCCCTTTTCCTGAGCTGCATGGAGAGTTCACAGAGTATGTGGGGAGGGCAGAGGATGCCATCATTGCAATGTCTAACTACAGGCTGCACATCAAGTTCAAGGAGTCTGTGGTCAATGTAAGTGTGTTATCTGTATTTACATGGTTTTATTCCCTCATCTGCAGCCCAGTACTTTAGATATGAAAGTTTGAATTTGTAAAGTAGAAGATTGGGAGACATAATGGTTAGAACTCAGGACTGGGAGGCTGTTTTTCCTACTGTGAGGAAAGCAGTGGATCTTATGGATGGAACTGAGGGATGGAAGGCATTGATGTCAGATGGTTAAAGCTCAGGTACTGGAAGGAATTGTGACCTAGTGGTTAGAGTAGAGGGAATGGGAGGGAGGCAGTGTGGCTTAGTGGTTAGAGTCGAGGGACTGGGACGGAAGCAGTGTGATTGAGTGGTTAGGTGGAAAGTTATAGGTAGGATAGTGTCTCATGAGAAATTGAATAGAAAAACAACCATTATGAGGTGTATAATATCATCCTACTGTTTTGATACTGTGGTCTTCTTTTCTTCCTATAGCATTATTCTCAAACTTGCTCTTGTGAAGTGTCAGTAAGTACCATACCAGCAGAGCTGGAAACAGTATCAAGACTAGTTTTGTGCAAAGGAATGGCGTGCTAAATCTCACAATGTTCTTGAGCTGCTGCATGGAGTTCAATTGTGTGTTACCTGACTAACACTGAGCACTTCCAACAAGTGAATAATTCATAGCAGCACAAGACTACAGTAGGAAAACAGGCCGTCAGGTATTGTTTTTTCTTGGCTGGTTTAAAATCACATTGAAAGAAATCACCACAGTATACTGCACTGTAAAGAGGCTGTATACAGTAGGTAGAACATGGGGCCAGCTATGCTCAACATGCTGGGTTTGGGTTAAGGTCTAACTCCAACTAACTGATTGTGGAGAACCACTGCTTGTCATGTTGCCTATGAAATAGATCTCATCAGCAGTACCGAGCCAGGTACCTTAAGAACCTACATCATGGGAACAGATGCTCATTTGAACTGAGCATGTGCCTTACCAATTCCTTCAGACAACACAAAGCCTTCAGGTTCAAGCCTGATAATGCAGGGCTTATAAACAGCCTTGGAGGTGGGGGTCAGATCACCTCCAAGGGTTTTGTGATCTTATTTGAGCAACATGAACAATGAGAAAAGATCATAACATTAAAGAACATTAACAAACAACTTAAAGGTCTAGTCAGTCACCTAGGAGACACTATTTCTTCATTATAAAAAAAAAATACAAATGGGAACCAACAGATCTGCAGCTAAAATCAAAATAAAAGGTTTTATAGATCCTTGTGTGTGATTCACATTTGTGCATGATGACTTCTTGTTACATAAGTCTACAACAGGAACTGTATGACGCTGTGAATGTAACTTATAATGTTCTGTTCTTTTACAGAAGATTATACATGCTAAACTGCAATACATTGTGCCGTTATTGATGGGCTTTGGTTGACATTCAGTTTTGAAGCTGGTTGTTATTTCAGTATTTAAATACTGTAACCCTGCTCTTCATCCTGAATTTCCAGCTCAACCCCTGTTTTACTGATCAGTGATTTATCACAACATTGTCACGTATTTTACACTTCAATCTATGGGTTATGATCATGAGATATTATGTGAAATTAAATAGAAACTTGGTTATAAAAATCAGACAAAGTTTTGACGAGTCGTCTTTGTCAAACACAGATGACAGACTTCTTGTTGAAGCATTTGTCTCAATTAGGTTTGTTTTATTTATTGATTTTACACTCTCATAAACAACTTGTATTGAGCTTTCGTACAGTTTCGTGAGAGGTTCATCAGTGTGATTAACTCGGTGTGTTGTCCTCTCTCCCAAAGGTCCCGTTGCAGCTGATAGAGTGTGTGGAGTGTCGAGATATGTTCCAGCTTCATGTGATCTGCAAAGACTGTAAAGTTATCAGGTATGTTGTTGTAGAGGGTGGATGGCTTATCTCAAAAAGATGCTTACTGTATCTACATACAGTCTACCCCACTGGTATATCTCAAAAATCCAAAACCGTCACCAATGCTGCATCATTAAATGTACCCTGTTTAAGTGTAACATTGTAAGTATATATTCCCGTTTTACTGTAGAGCGGTGAAACGTTTTTGATAGCTTTTTATACAGTTAACAAACATTGTGAACACAGGCCTGGTCTCAGGAACGTGAACGCTTTTAATACATTCCTGCAAAAAAGGAAACTTTTCATTAAGAGACTGTAAAGGACTATGATGTGCTAAAATAAGCATGGCATTTGTTCCAGGTACGTCGATAATGTTTTCTGTCTGTGAAGAGACTTGAATGACTACAGTTTTCAGAATTGTCTGTGACTTACATACAGCATTTAAGTAGCAATTATTTTCATTTCATTCTTGAAAGTGCATCACTGTGCATTATTTATGATTTACTGTATGTTAAAGTAAAATGCGTTATAAACTGATGGTGCTGTGTTTTCTTATTCAAGTAAAATAATTATTGTTGACCTGAATTACGTGAAGCCTCTAAGAAATGTTAAATACTTACATAACATGATGCATTTTGTTACCAGTGCAGTAATATTTTATAATACGTATTGGGATTTCAGATCTCCAACCCGTTTTAAGTATATAAACATTTAAATCGGTTATACACTTAAGTGGGTTAGACCTGTATATGTCTATTTCCTAAGACACACATGTTCTTGTACGGTACAGTGTATTTACAACACCCATTTGCCATTGATCACATTTTCAACAAATAGGCCAGGTTTTTGTTTGTCATTTTTCTTTTAATGTATTTTGTCAGTGGTGCACAACTCGGTCCTGGAGGGCCGGTGTCCCTGCAGGTTTTTATTCCAAATGCACCCTAAAGTACTTTATTGGACCTTATTAGAAGCTTAATTGGTCCAATTAACTAAGGGTATGGTTAGAACAAAAACCAGGAGGGACACCGGCCCTCCATGACCTGAGTTGTGCACCACTGTATTTTGCAGCTTGGTGATACAGTATCTAACTGCTGTTGAAACTGGCCTATTATATCTGTAAGCGGTGTTATATGTGCACTTGAAAACATGTTTGAATAAGTATTTGGTTCCTGGTTGAACAAAAAATCTTGTACCAGAGTTGAAAACTACTGCTTTACCTTAAATCCTTTGACCTTCCAGTTATAAGAACCAGTAGGCATGTGCTCATCCTTATGGCATGTGATTGAACAAGACCACTAGGAGGTTGGATGATCAATGAAATGTGAGCAGTATCTGTACTTGAGTCAAATGCTCAGAAATGAATGAATGAATGTCAGATGAATGTATCAGTTGCTTTGATGGTATGTTTGCCTGCAGATGTCAGTTCTCCACCTTCGAGCAGTGCCAGGAGTGGCTGAAGAGGCTGAACGGTGGGACCCGTCCGCCCTCGCACCTGGAGGAGCTGTTCTCCTTCGCGTTCCATGCCTGGTGCATGGAGGTGTATGCTGGGGAGAAGGAGCAGCACGGGCAGCTCTGCCGGCCAGGTACCAGCTCGAAGAAACATAAGGAAATGGATCGCCTTAAAAATGAACTCCCGTATTACTTTACTTTTATAAAATAAAATGTGGTGGTTGATCCCTCGTGATTTCCCTTTTCACTGCTCTTTTTTGATTTCTGTGCTGTGAATATGAAACTATTTAACTTTGTTTGGGGAATCTATCAATACCCGCCCAGTTCCTAGTAGCTGATTGATCTTATAGGATCCCAGTGATTCAACATCAAAAACATTGCACAACTTTACCATGCTTTGCGTGAAGAAGTGTCTCTTACCATCTATACTTAATCATATTTATCAGTAAGCAAATATCATTTAGAGATGCACAATCACAATACAAGGGGGCTATCATTGGATATCTGGCATTCAAACCCAGGTTCTGTTGTAATAATCCTCTCATTATGTGCGTTGTTCTCCCTCAGGAGAGCATGTGACCTCAAGGTTTAAGAATGAAGTGGAGCGAATGGGCTTCGATTTGCAGAATGCGTGGAGGATAACTGAAATAAACACCAAATACAGGTAGTGTTTTCCAGCACTTTACAATTCTTTATTCTTAGCGTGAGCAACCATATCTCGGGTCCCCTTTTTATTGTGTTGAAAACAGACTTTGGGGTGGGAAGGGGGTGATGTTTGATTCACTTGCAAGATAACAAACTGCCCAAAAAACACCCAAAAGAAACAATAACATGTAATAGCTGTAAATAACAGATATTTAGTTCCTGATTGAAACCTGGTCTGTGTGGATGATCACTGCTGCACATCACTGTGCATGAAAATGCATGTATATTTTTAAAATAGATACTACTATAAATATTAAGATTAGATTAGATTTTTATTGAATAATAATATTAGTACTGATTGTATGTTGGCGAGTGTTTTATCTTCAATTATGTCTGATTCAGTCTATTTCTCTCCTCATAGGCTTGACATAGCAAGTTGACACTACTTGCTTTAATACAGGCCATCTACCCTCCTAATCGAAAAACAATACTGCTTTTTGTTTCAGGGTGCTGGGAACAGATCCTTCCTTTATCTTTAGCAGCCTCTGCCCTCTCTCTGCCCTTGGTCTTCGGTCAGTCAGTTATGTAACTGTCTCTCTTGTTTTTTGTCTTCCGCTTGTCCCTGGCGCTGGCAGGCTGTGTGCCAGCTATCCCCAGCTGCTGCTTGTGCCAGCCTGGATCACAGACAAGGAGCTGGAGAGCGTGGGTGGCTTCAGGTCCTGGAAGAGATTCCCGGCCGTGGTGTACAGGTGAGTTGGGGAGGGAATCTTCAAGATCCCCAACTTTCTTTTTTTCACCATCATCCATGCAACATCCCATCTTGAGTTTGAGAAAACACCTGCAGCATTGTTGCAGGACAAACGGCTTAGAAAACAAAAATAGAAACAGGAATAAACATTAAGAACGTTATGTTATTGAATGATATTGTTCCGCATAACCTTCAATGGCAATACATAAGACGTGCTTTGGATTGATTTGGAAATATGGTCTGGTAAGCCACAATAAAATGAGGTTTAATAGATCTGTTAAGCACAGTGGCAGGAAAAAGAGGGAGCTTTATTGGATTTACCAAAAAGATAGCAGCATAGCAAAATTAGACGTGCATGTGCAAGTTTAAAGATATTAGAAATGCCTGAAAAGATTTAGATTTCCAAATTGCATCTGATGTTAACAAAACCTGAAAATCCCAATACCACAACACAAAGTGTAAGTGACAGCAGGGGAACAGTAGGAGAAGAGGGTGCTGAGCCCCCTTTTTTAACGTGTGTGTTTCAGGCACCAGAGCACGGGGGCAGTAATTGCCCGTTGCGGGCAACCCGAGGTGAGCTGGTGGGGGTGGCGCAATGCTGACGATGAGCACCTGGTCCAATCCATCGCCAAGGCCTGTGCCATCGACTGCAGCTCCAGCAAGCACCTCGCCAACGGGAACTGTCTCCGGGACTACAGCAATGGCACAGATATCTCAGACGGGGAGTTTGGTGAGTTTGGACTTTTCTAACATTCTCAGGAGAGAAGTTTTGAGATGCAGTGTGTGTGGTTCATAACTTGTATATGATAATGAAGTGAACTTTTGAAATGATGAGTTTTTAAAAAAATTGAGTTTCTGTTTGTGACATACAGTGGTGAAAAAAGCAGATAATAAATTGGTCACAGTAATGGACAGTCATCAGATATGCAATTCTAAAATATCATTGTCCTTGAGGATTGAATCCAATGGTATCAGGGATCAGAGACCCACTGCTGTCTGCTGTGTTGAACAGCCAGGCAACTTTTTAAAGATGCAACTTTATATTAATTCACTTAGTCAGCTACTGGAGAGAGTTCATTGCAAGAGCAGTGCCTAAAAATAACTACAGAAAGAGAATATGTTCCGGTTGTTGCAGAGGCTGTGTAGCTATATTCCATGCCACCGTGGTAGCCCCGAATGAGACTGGAATGTCTCGAGCGGAGTTTGTCCCCAGTCAGTGCGCCTGTATGACTCGACAGTTTGGTTCAGTGGGCAGCTCCCCCAGATTGTGATTTACTTGGGTCGACCAGATCTGACACCAATGGATTTTTCACCTTGTCATTCCACGGTGATGTTACAGTACACTTGTTAGCTTGTTAAAAACAGACAGATTGAATCAAACTAGGCTGTATTAGCTGTGGCTTGACCATTTTTATCATGCTACCATCTCTAATTTGCAATATATCCAGGATGCTGCATAACAAGGTTTGCAATATACTTTCTTTTTCAGCACTAAGTAACTTTACGGACATATAATAGGATATATAATATTCAGTCAACTGGTCTGCTGATTTGATTTGCTTGCTGTTAATGAGAGTTGTCTCCCTTTCAGACGCCTCAATGACGCACAGCACTGGAGTGGAGTCACTGGCCATCCAACCACAGAAGCTCCTCATCCTCGATGCCAGGTCGTACGCTGCTGCCGTCGCCAACAGAGCGAAAGGGGGCGGCTGTGAGTGCCCAGGTGAGCCTGCACTACCTGACTCCAGAGTTACTGTGTGCTTTAAAGCTGAGGATTTTAAGTGTAATTGTGTTGATATTACAGCAGACTCCTTCATTGTTACCAACTGAATATGGCAACACTGTATTGATTATTATGGGATCGCTTTCTAGTAAGGCAGTGTAATGTAATATTGAGACACATTTGCCTCCTAAACAGCTCCATTCAGAGAATTACTTTCCTTAGATCTTCTTCGCAGCGTAGTGCAAATTGGACCTGTGACCCAATACGACTACCATACTTTGGTAGAACGTCACTTTTTGTTTTTGAGATATTTACCTTTGCACCTGACTTGGTGTTTCTCTCCTCTTCCTTTCCAGAGTACTATCCCAACTGTGAAGTAGTGTTTATGGGGATGGCCAACATCCATTCCATCCGAAAGAGTTTCCAGTCCCTGCGATTGCTCTGTACACAGATGCCAGATCCTGCAAAGTAAGTCACTACAGTCAGTTAATGCCGTCTTAATTCACACAGTAACTTCATTCACATTAATAGTCCACTCCATATAACTGCTTGTTACATCAAGGGCGCTTTTTCCTTTTGGACCAGTTTTAGACCTAGGCTTCCAAAAAACGAGTAACTGAAGCACACTGCTGAGTATTTGTCCTTTTCTTGCAATCGGATTGTCAGATAGGAATACAGATTGCTCCTGTTTCCGATTTGCAGCGCTGCACATGAACACAAGTTTATATATCTGGCACATGTAACTTTTTGAGTTTCTTTATATATTTTATTATCGTGTCCAACGGGGTGTTCCTGCTGGTTGACTCACTCGCTGTGTTTCCCCACAGCTGGCTGTCTGCTCTGGAGGGCACCAAGTGGCTGCAGCACCTGTCTGTGCTGCTGAAGGCGTCTCTGCTGGTGGTGAATGCGGTGGACCGGGACCTGCGGCCGGTGCTGGTGCACTGCTCTGATGGCTGGGACCGCACCCCCCAGATTGTAGCTCTGTCTAAGCTGCTGCTTGACCCCTTTTACAGAACCATCGAGGTGAGTCTGCATGCAGGCTGAGTAACACATTCACGCTACACTGTTCATACAGAGTGTTTGGTAGCATGACAGACTAGTGTGTTCAGGATTGCTGCCTCATGCCAAAAGCTGCTGAAATTTGTTTAGTAAAGATGAGGGGTAATAGTGGGGAGCCACTGAACCCCAACCCTGGGTGGTATAGCAACCCTGACTCTCCTCTCTCCCTGCAGGGTTTTCAGGTGCTGGTGGAGACGGAGTGGCTGGATTTCGGGCACAAGTTTGCGGATCGCTGTGGCCATGGGGAGAACTCCGACGACCTGAATGAGCGCTGCCCCGTGTTCCTGCAGTGGCTGGACTGCGTGCACCAGCTCCACAGGCAGTTCCCCTGCTCCTTCGAGTTCAACGAGGCATTCCTGGTGAGGCACAGTCTTTGTGAAAATTGTACACTTTGATTTGTGTCCCCCACAGGGCATGCATATCCCCAGTGATTATAGTGGGAGTTATAGTGGGAGAGCCAGAACAAATGTCCACACAGTGCGAATGTCAAAGATGTGGCCTTAACAAAGGGGTTGCCTTACTACTGAGGGCACACATAATATGCCGTGCATCTGACTTGCACATCAATAAATATTGAAGAGAGTGAATTGGTGTCTGGCAGTCCATTTGTAGGTCACACTTACATCTATTCTACATTTTTGCTTATCCAATTGTCATGAAACTTGTTAACATTATTTAGCATGAGTTACTTAGAGTATCCGATTCTGGAGATATATGGAGGTGTCTGTCCTGTCACCCAGCCATTGGTAGAACGGAATTTTTGCATATATCTCTAAAATCGCTTTTCAAATTTTGATTAAACGTTTCATTCCTAATTATTTTCCTATGCTGTTCTGTACATACTGTTATGTGTCATGGTCATCAACCTTTTCATAATGTAGAAAGCTCTAATTTTGAAATGACAGGCATAGCTGGGGTAGATGTAACTGGCCCCCATGTCTCAGTTTCCTGTTTGTTTCCTGTCTGCAGGTAAAGCTGGTGCAGCACACCTACTCCTGTCTGTTTGGAACATTCCTGTGTAACAGCGGCAAGGAGCGGGAGGACAGGCATACGCAGGAGAGGAGCTGCTCCGTGTGGTCCCTGCTGCGCCCCGCCAACAGAGCCTTCCGAAACATGCTGTACTCCTCCCACTCAGAAACGGTGCGCCCCTCTCAGGCTGCTCAGCGCTGCCTCAAAGTGATGCTTCAACAAGCACAGTATAGCCAGAGCTAGAGGACCAAATGACCTCCATTTATTTTGAATTGTAAATCCATGTTTTATCATGCTTTTTCCCCCTAAATAAATTACTCATTTGAGTCATAAAGAATGTTTGTTGCCAGTTAACACCATCACTGTGCAAGTTGATTGGCTGATGAACTGTATAATGTATAGTATATGATTGTAAAGAATAGAATAGTATAGGCAGTATTTTAAGGTCCCAATGCATATTGTTAGTGATTCAGTTAAGCCAGAGGGTGATGTCTAGGAAATCATGAGTATGCAATGCTGATCTGAGCTCACATTGTTGCATGCACTTACTGGTAAAAGCAGTGAAGGATTTGAAGTTTTTAGAGCATTGCTAGCAGTAGAACTAATTATACAATGGACTACAATCCCAGGGAGACAGTCATAAAAACACTCGCCTGAGTTCCAACTTATCCGGAAAGCCTTGTTTTTGTTTTTCAAATGCGATTATATTTGTAGCTGACAATTGTAATTTGATCAGTTTTTGAAGGTTGTGAAAGCATTGGTAAGAAACATACGCCTAAAACAAAACTGATGGTCGCATGAGTTCGCTATCCTATAAACCCCTTTCATTATCCCAGTGATGAAGGAAGGTGTCCTAACTGCTTCGCTGGCTCTCCTTGTCGCAGGTGCTGCACCCCGTGTGCCATGTCCGCAACCTGATGCTGTGGAGTGCGGTCTACCTGCCGAACCCCTCCCCCTCCACCCCCACTGACGAATCGTGCGCACCGTACCCTGTCCCAGGCTCCACCTCTGAGGATCAACCCCTGGGAAGGTGAGCCTCCAGCCCTGACCTCTGTGAAGTAAGACAACCCCAGATTGAGGGCAAGGGGAGGGGGTTTGCTTTGATAGACTTGATGCATGCATGCGTTGATATACAGTGTAGGCTTTTAAAGTAATTAGCTAACAAACTCGTTCCATACATTTTCTCCACCATGCACATCCTTTCACTATCTAGATCCCAAATGTCCAGTTTTGAAAGAAACACACGTTTAAGCGGACATGCATTTTCATTTTAAATCTTGATATCTGGTACTACACATGTTTTTTGCACTTCCTGGATCGTTTCACCTCTAAAGGGAAATTGTCCCCATCCCTTTTAGGGCCTTCTTTCCTGTCGGTAACCAATCATCCGCTTCCCCTAATGACTGACGAGCTTTGTAGCCAGTTAGACGCTTTGACCCCAAAGACACAGCTGGAGTGAAATTACAAAGAAAGTAAAGCAGTAATGACTTCCTGGGAGGCAAGGCAAGCAAACTGAGAACTTTCTTGAACCTAGTATAGTACCAGTTGTTATGTTTTAAATTGAAAGCGCCTGTATAACGCTTGAGACATAAAGTTAATGGAAGTGCCCGACTAGTAAGATTTATGGAATTATTTTGTTAGATACAATTACTTTAAACCCCAATTTATCACTAATCTGCCTTATTCAATGTAGTCTCAGTTAATCAGGGTTAGTGAAACCAGCTGTTGATTTTAGTACAAAACCACTCACTTTCACAGATTAAATCAGTATAATCTAGCAGTTCATAATCAACAATTCATGAAGACATCCACATTAATCAGCAGATTTATTATTAGTAGTAGTATTATTATCATCAGCATGCTTTTTTACCTCCTACCAAAAACTTTCCAATTGACTCCAGCAGGTTTATTTTAGTACAGATCAGTCTGGCGTGCTTGAAGGTACAATACAGGTGGAAGATTTTTTGAACCAGAATGTTTTCTGTGTTTTATATGTTTAATTTAATTCAGCTGTATTCCACTTTGAAGCAGAAATGGAAATCACTCTAACAAAAGCTGGGATAAAACTATGAACAGAGATATATCTCATAACACAAGCTAGTACTCCAGCAGTGGTATTCAGCCAAAAAGTACACAGAGCTAATAAAATAACCCCAGTAAATTGAACCTAATATGCATTAACATCACTTCATAGATGTCACATTTTCCCCATATAAAATATGCACACATTCTGCTAAACCTGTATTTAATGTAATGATATTTAATGTAATTGATAAACATTATAAATGCCTGCCATGTATTTCCTTTGCAAGAAGGAAAGCTTCACAGCTTGGCTTGCTCTCCCAGTCACCTGTAGCTGCTTTTCCCATGACAGTGTTTTCAAACTCGACTGCGCTCCTTTACAGGAGGTAGAATACGGGAACCGGGAAGTGCAGCATCAAGTATCTGCACGGAGCGATCGACCATTTTTCTTAACTGATGTCTAATTCACCTTTTCCATAATGTCATCATCTTTCATGTAGGAAAATACTAAAATAAAAATGATGGCAATACATTTTAGGTCAGATTTACTGGAACTATTTTGTTCGGTCAGTGTCATAAAATCGTCATTCACCATCCAAGGATGTGTGCAATCTTCAAAGCCTTGCTGTTGTTTCCATTGTTAAATACTTCTTTGCAAAACTGAGGTTTACATTGTTCGTGCAAAGATTATTTTAAGGTGTTTTTTTTGTTTAAAATTCTAAATGACTGTATTGGTGTTGATTTGAGTTGGAGCTGGTCACGTGTAGCCATGCTAACAATATATATTACAAAACATATTAATTAGTATTACTACCTCTCTGGTTTTTGAATATGCATGACAACATGCACAGCTTAGCTAAGAGAGTTCCTGCCTAAGTTATTTTTAGTCCTAGTTCTATCACAGAAATACTAAATAATAGCTTTTACTTTTCTCATTTTTGACCTAACAAATATTTATTAGTCACTCGCACAAAAAATCCTTTTTAATGTTCTTTTGAGTGATTGCATGAGTTACATAACGCAGCAGATATAGTGACATTTAGACAGACAGGGTTGCACCCAATATCATATAAGTCGACCAAGGATTTGTGAATAAAAATATAAAAACAATCGTGATTAAGTTGCAAAAGATATTAAGGTGATTTACATAAACAAGCAGACAGCAACAGTAAGTAATGTACTTTTGCTGAAAATGCTATAGCATGTTCAGGAACACGTGATGATTTTCTAGTTTAGTGCCATTAACAATGAATGCATTTATCCGTTTAGATTACAATTGTATAAGCTTTGCACTGGTGGGGAAGCTTAGTAAATGTGGATTGCTGTGTGTTGCCTGACCTTACAACAAATGTAGTATTTAAAATATGTATTGTCATTTTAAAAAGAATATTGGGAAAAAATTACAAATCTGATGCAGTGGTGAAATGTAGTCTTTAGTCTATGGATATGCGGACAACTAATAAACATTCAAAGGTCATACAGGCCATATTCATATATTCCTAATTTATCTTACTGGGTAACATCAGCATTTTTTTTTTTCTTTTTAGGAAAAAAGTAGCTTAGCACGGTGGTTAATGTTTTATGAATACGTTGAATTCTATTTCTAAATCGGCATAAAAAATGCAAACCCAATTACCTTGAAGTCATTCTGAATTAGAACATAAGAAAATTTGCAAACAAGAGAAGGCCATTTGGCTGTCCGGTTCCTAGTGGCTGACTGATCTCAAAACATTTTCAAGTTAAAGCATCCAGGTGATTCAGCATCAACAACATGACAAGGTAACTAATTCCATGCCTTTAACACTCTCTGTGTGAAGAAGTGTCTCCTTTCCCCTGTCCAAGGTATATCTCCACTTCATTTCCAGCTGTGTCCTCAGGTCCTGGTTAATGAAAACTGCTGCATTAATGAAGTGTAATGCACACTATATACTGACCTCCTGTTTTAACATTGCCTGTTTTATTTTTTTGTTCTGTACCCTGGCAGGCTCCCAAAAACCAGGTCCTTTGACAATCTGCCCAGCGCCTGCGAGGCTGGTGGTTCGCTGGCTCCTAACCGGCGCTCCAGTGACCCGAGTCTGAATGAAAAGTGGCAGGACCACTGCCGCTCAATGGAACTCAACATCGCGGTGGGGCCTGAGGGGGGAGGCAGGCAGGATCAGGGGGAGGGCCCCCTCGCAGGGGGTAGGGCCAGCAATTCCAGGGAAGTAGGGCCCAGCGGAGGAGAGCAAGAAGAAGACGAGGAAGACGAAGAGGGGTTCCTACAGGATAACACACCGACTGTGTGGCAGAAAGCTAAACCAGGAGCCAGTGAGCCTGCGACGGACAGTACTCTCGAGGCAGAGTTATTAGTGGAGGTAGGAGTGGCCGAGGGGCAGATGGAAAACATCCTTCATGAGGCGACAAAAGAGGAGAGTGGAGCAGAGGATCCTAAGAAAGAGATGAAGAGTGACTCTACTGACAAACCACAGGAAGAGGATTTGCCAGCCCTGCCACTTCCCCCACCCCTGCCGCCTGCACTCCCTGCCCTGGAAAACAAGGAGTCTGCTCCTGACCATAACTCTGAATCCCCAGGGACATATGTTGCTCAAGAGCCGGCAGGACTCTCAAACTCTATCAGCAGGGTTCCAATCCTGCCTGGGTTGAGTGGTCCTGTATTTAGGACTATTACCAATGGCTACAGCCAGGCAGTATCTGAGGAATCTAATGAGTCTGAGAGCCACTACACCACACCCCAGCATAGCCCCCCTCCCTCTCTTGCTCCTGAGAGGCTGGAGGACAGAGCCTCGCTGATGGAGAGCTCCACAGAGACTCTGACAGAGGAAGGGGGGAGGCAAGAGGGGGTGCCGACCGCCTGCCTTTCCTCCAGGCTGTCTAACGGGGCCGAGAGTCCACTGCCCTGCCCTGAAGGGGAAGGGAGCAGGGAGGCCCAGACGGAACCGGACACCCCAAGGACTTTAAATGGTGGCCACAGGTTATCCCAAAGTGCCTTGCTCCCCAACCCTGCTGGCGAATTCCGGCAAGAAGAGCCTGTCTGCAATGGAGAGGTCTCAGAAGGGGAACCCTGGGCCCCCCAGCTGCCACGGATCAACGGTCACTACCCCAACGGGGAACGGGTCTCTCTCAGCCGGCAGATGTCAGCAGCCAGCTGTGGCTCCCAGGCCCTTCATGCTCGCGGCAGCGGTAGCTCTGTCTGTCAACACCGGTGCCCACATGGCTTCATGGGACGACCTCCCCTCAGCCCAGAGCAGCCAGCCCGCAGTCACCTGGACGATGATGGGCTGGCAGTCTACAATGACATCATCCAGCAGCGGCTGCGGCAAATCGAGGCAGGACACCAACTGGAGGTGGAGACTCTGAAGAAGCAGGTGCAGGAGCTCTGGAGCCGGCTGGAGAGCCAGCACTTCAGCAACTCCCTGAGGATCAATGGGGACACAGGAGATGAAGTGGTGAGGCACAGCCTGGGAGGGGAATTGAGAGAGTTTAGGCTTGAAGTGATCCATCTCAGCACTATGGAGTGGGATTAAAGTCTTTCTTTCTTAACAATTTGTACAATAAAAAGACTGTTTCAGTCTAATGTGAGTGTAATGTTTAAAGGGAATGCAAAAAATATACTCGTAAGGGAAGCACTCTTACTGAATGCTTTAAATACTACAGTTGTTTTGAGAAAGTAATTGATATAGTTGATTTATATAAAGATTATAAGGATGCCCCATAGCAATAAATTACAACTGACCCTCCTTTTGTGTGCGCTAGATTTTAAGTTTATTCTACTGACTAACTAGTAAATGTGTGTGCAGAACAATAATATTTCTGGTTTTGGAAAACACTATATTGTAAATCCAAAGATTTAGTGGACGGGGATATTGAGAGCGGTTTATAAATATTTGCAGGTTTACGATCTATTCTACCTCTGTTTGACACAGAAAGGGGCACATGCACTTATTTAACCATTTTAAAGCAATTGGAGAGGGTAACGTATTTGAGAGGCAGCAGTTGGCTTTGCATTTCCTGTTTGGTGATCCAAAAACAAATTCTTCTGACTCATTTGAAATAAGCCGCTTTCCAGATCTGAATATTAAATATGAATTACTATTAAAAATCCCCTTTCTAAAAGTATACTATACACTGTAACACTCTGCCTCCTGTCTCGTGTCTTTCAAAGCTCTCTCTTTCTCCTTTGTTCCAGACCTCAACACCAGACTCGGAGAACAACCTTGATCAGAGCTGCTTGTCTCGCTGCAGCACGGAGCTCTTCTCTGAGGCCAGCTGGGAGCAAGTAGATAAACAGGACACTGAGGTGAGAGTGCTATATCAGAGTGTACTGCTGCAGTGGGAGCAATGTGCTGGAGGGGCTCTTCTAGTCCAGAATGTAGCTACTGTTTCCCATTGGATTTAGCCTAGCCTAATACTTTAACTTGATTGTCACTCCTTTAACAAAAGGTTTCAAAAAGGTATTCTGTTTCATGAGGTTAAGAAAAATATTGTTATGGCTAAAAGCTGGTTGTAGTAATAAGCAATATGGCCTCAGACCTTGGCAATGTTAGCCAGTGAATCCCAGCACTTTGCAGTTAAGCCACGTTTTGTAATGGTTTACCAGGCTTTCATTTTTAAGTTTAAGCATATTTTAAGTTGTAGCCTGAAATTGCAGTTGCTTCTGCCTCCTAGCCATTGAATTGTACTTCATTCATTTTCATGCTTTATTTACATTGAAATAATTAACAATTTAACAGTAAGGTGTGTACAACAATAACAAAGTATTGTTGGCTTTAATCATCTGGGGTCAATTTCAACAAACTAAAGCTTTTTCTTGTACAGCTCCTAAATTATGGCATGCCCTGCCTTTGTTTGTCAGAGAAGCTGGGACTGTTACAGTTTAAGTCCAGACTAAAAACTGATTTTTATAAAATGGCTTTCTTCTCTTAATGGGTTTTAATGTAACTTTAGAATTGCTGCTTTCATTTTACTGGTCTAGCTTGCCAAACACTGCATAGATGAGCAGCAGAATACATTTCAGTAAGTGTTTCAGGGTTGCAGGTTCTATTTCGCTCAAAAGTGAATGAATCCAAGCACTGTAGTATATATAAATGCACAGTTAGGTCAGCATCCGTGCCGTGCTGTCCGCTGGGAGGTACATGCTTGCTTAGAACCTGCTTTGTGTTTGCAGGTGACTCGGTGGTACCCTGACCACCTGGCTCCCCAGTGCTATGGGTGTGAGAGCAGGTTCTGGCTGGCCAGCAGGAAACACCACTGCAGGTATGGCAACCTCCTACATCCACAACTCCCAGTCTCAACTCTCCATCCCTCTAGTCTTCCATTTGGCTCAAACTGAATGTACTGGTTACAAGATCTCTAACCTGGAGGTGGCTGTCAGATTTAGTTATTTGAGCATCCCCATTACCAAACTCTGTGCTGAATGTGCTGGCCCAGTACTCGGCTCTCTCCGTTCTGAATACTGAATCTAAAGAGTTCACAGTCTCCTGTCTCTGAACTAAAGATTAGAAAGTTGTTAAAGTCACACTTCACAGCCATCCTATTTATTTCTTCTTATTTTTTTGTTTTATTTGTTTTGATTCCTCCAAATGTTCAGTTTTGAATGTTAAACATGACAATTCATATGTCCCAGTCTCCCTTCTAGTTTAAGTCTTCTATCAAACCACGGGCAGCAATGATTTCTATCATGATTCCTGACCCCCCTCTCTCCTGAATTGAATCATTTCCTTGCTGCCCTGGGTCTCGGGCGTCACCAGGTCTAGGCTGGGTAAAACAGGGTAAAACAGTGCATTTTTTATGGTAATTGACGACTTGTCAACTATTTGACTATTTTTACCTATTGGACTCGTCAAATTGGTGGTTGTTATACCCTAGTAATGACACCTGTGTGCCAAGCTAGCCAAGGCTTTATCTGGATACATTTGCATTTTCTATTCTACATGTTGTCGTAGATTTAGGTCACGCTGTCTGCTCTTTTCATAGAGCACCTGTAATGTGTTATTCATATCCTTGGTTACTGACTGACAGACGTGGTGTTTCATTAGCAGTTAGATAACTGTGAAATCCCAGTTTAATTAATGCCTTGTTTTTCACCGATAGCATTCTTTTTTTTTTTTCTTTTTTTTTTAAATTTAGTCGTTGCCAATTAATTTTTATTATTTTCTCCCCAATTTGAAATGCCCAATTATTTTTAGGCTCAGCTCACCGCTACCACCCCTGCGCTGACTCGGGAGGGGCAAAGATGAACACACGCTGTCCTCCGAAGCGTGTGCCGTCAGTCGCCCGCTTCTTTACACACTGCAGACTCGCCGTGCAGCCGCCTCAGAGCTACAGTGTCGGAGGACAACGCAGCTCTGGGCAGCTACAGACAAGCCGCAGGCGCCGGCCAGACTACAGGGGTCGCTGGTGCGCGGTGAGCCGAGACACCCTGGCCAACCTAACCCTCCCTCCCCGGACGGCTTCGGCCAATTGAGCGCCGCCCCTGGGAGCTCCTGTCCACTGTCGGCTGTGGAATAGCCTGGACTCGAACCGGCGACATCCAGGCTATAGAGCGCATCCTGCCCTCTAGCGAGTGCTTTTACTGGATGCGCCACTCGGGAGCCTATCTGATAGCATTCTTAATAAGACCACAACTTTCTTAGCATTTTAATACTAGACCCTATTCACAAATCACCAGCTTATGAGTTCCAATATTCTTTTTAAAAAGTATATTTTAATAGCTACAAGTTTCATAGTCATGAAACCCAAATATTTAGTTGATTGCTTTAACAGCAAAATATATGTAATCCATGAAAGCAGATTTTAAAAGCATTTCAGTAACTCTCCAGTTAAAGCATAGGCTGTAGGTGGATGAAGCACAAATGATTGACTTGAGTACTCAAGATGGGTTGAGCTCTTCATGGTAAGAGGGATGAATGGAACGAGAGAGATCATTTAAAGGAGCCTGCAAGAGCACTTCTAACAGCAGGATGAGTAGAAAGGCATTTTGAACAGACAGGAGGGAGTGCTTTGAATAGATCACACAAATTGAAAGAGGCCATGGTGAACAGTGCACTAGAGGAGGTGAAGTGTACAGGGAAAAGGAAACTCAGCTAGTGGATGAATAGACAGATGAAAGGATAGTGGAATATTTGGATAGTGCTTTGAATGAATGGATCGATTTAACGGATAGATAGTGGGCAATAGGAGAATGAAGTGCTGTAGGCGTCTTTTCATCTTGGTTCCTTAAATGGACAAAGAGAACAGGCCAAGTAAGAAGCTTTTGGACAAATGGAACTCTAATCCTTGTGATGGATTTACTCCACCTAAATGGAGGTTTTGTTTTTTGTAATAAATACTTTTATTGCTTTTCCTGGGGGCAGTTTATTATTAATTTCTTTTAAAAAAAAATAACCTGCAGGCGTCTATTTATAGGCAGAAGTTAAAGTAAATCAGACTGCAGCTGGAATTAATTTGTAATATGAAGAAAAGGTATATTTTATAATCTTGTTACCGTTTGCTTTTATCATTTTTGGTGGATGTGTAACAGATACCTAGCAATAGCCACATAGGTGCACACATGTCAAGTCAAGGTACAGAATTGGATCCGGTAAAAAGCACCTTTATCTGCTTGTAGACTTTAGAAAAGTGGTCATGCAGACGTTTTAGAGGGAAGTCCCCCATTACTGTTCTGAGGGTAATAGAGACCTATAAACCAAGCAAAAATGATATAAGGATCAAACTGTAAGGAACAAGCTTATTCTAAAAGCAGGCACTGTCCAGTATCGTGGAGATGATCTGAGCAGGGTTGAGTCCCTGTATTTTGCCCAGCCTTGGCCCTGCCTTCTGACCGGTGTTCCTGTCCACTGTTTCCCCTCTTCCTTACAGGGACAGGGAGCCTGTTGAGAAAGTCTGGTGAGAATCTGTTCATCAGTCCTCTCTGTCTCTTCACTCATGCATTTTTTTTATTTCAGCATTGTTTTTGTCAAATGTATTCTAACACCTATTTTTTGCTTTGTTTTGTTTTAACCTTCCTTTTCTGCAAAGCTGTTTTGATTTAATTTTCATCCCCAGTGACAGCCTTCACTCACACCCTGTAGCTCTCTTTTAATAAGCAGGGTCCACTCATCTTTTTTTTAAATGTATAGGAAGGACAGCAATAATGTCTTCTGAAGATCATTTGATACAGCTATACACATACATTTTAATAAGATGGAAAATGTGGCTTCATGCGATTTTTAAGCGATTCCCAGATAAGGGTTACAGTCCTGGCAGCTAAAGGGTTGATTACAAATCCGCATGCAACACATCGGCCCTGTACGTGAAATTATCTAGGTATTGAGTCAGAGATCCCAAACAGTGTTTATGAAGAGATCCCAAAATGTTTATGAAGAGCTTAGTCACACAGGTACCTAATGTGGCTTTGATATGGACAATCAGGGGGCATTAATGGATGAATTTCTGTAGATGTGCACTGACATTAAATTTGAAGGTGATGTAAAGGTGGCATTTCTTAGTCGGTTTGATGTGTTCTTTTAAAGTGGGACTTGTGTTTTGTTTTGTTTTTTTTCTCCATTTACGAACACTTTCAAACCCAACTTTTGACCTGTTTTATTTATCTTAAAACAGTAACAGAAACATAATTACTACATTTAACCATTGTATCTACATGGAGTATAAAAAGATTATGGTAGTCTGTTGCAAAATAGCGAGTTGACGAGAGCCCTTGCTGCTGCAGTGTTATTATTCACCAGATCACCCCTCCTGCATGTGCATGACTGCCCGTCTTGTGCTGAATGTTTCATTTTGTGCTGCATGCATTGAACTGAATTGTACCACAGACTTGTTTACTGGAAAACCCATAAAGATCTGGCTTGGCTGCTGTACTGGGCATCCAGAGGGGGCATTTCCATTGTGCATTAGGGGGCTGTTGAGTACTGCAACTGGTCATCCATACCAAATAGATTCAATTCACAGTGGCTCGTATTTCAGAAAAGATTGCATCAGTCAATACCACATTTTTTGAAGTTGTGGTTCATATTAAATAAATATGTACAATCTTTCTTTTTTTATAAATATAAGCCAGACATTTCATCTCCTTTGATTATATTTTTCTATGAAATAGTTGTAGGAAATAAATCTTTTGCAAGATTTGTTTTGTGTTTTTTAGAAATATTAAAATAAACTTTTAGACTAGAAGTCTTTCTCAGTGTCTTCAGTTGGAGTTCAGGTTGGGAGGAGCACCTGCACATCTAAATTCAGCACTATTTAGTGTTTTAAAGGTATGGGGGGAGTTTTGTTTTGTGTACAAGCAACCCCACAAGTATATCCATATACTCAAAATGAGCTGCCACTGCCCCACACTGCATTGCTTGGAATTGAGTCACTCTGTGTGTGGGAATGTTTATAATTACTAAAATATTTCCTACTAAACCTGCATTTTGAGGTTTTAAAACTACAAATTAGTTTGGTGCAATTCAATTACGAATACTAATCAGAGTAGAAACAAATGGCTTTATTTCTATCACACATTTTCCCATCAGTAAGTATCCCCATGGAATAAGTGGCATTTAGGCAGTATAGTTTGTAAACTATTAACACAATAATCCCATACATTTTCTCCACCATGCATATCCAATCATTATATAGATATCAATAGATGTGCAGTTTTGAAAGAAACACATGTTGTAGCAAACATGTATTTTCAATTTAAAATATGAAATGTGGTTCTACACTAAGTTTGCCAGCCATTCCTTTGTACTTTCTGGCTGATTTCACCTGTCATATGAAATTCCCTTCAATTATGTCCCCTCTTTTCCCCAATTGACTGACATTCTTTCAGCCAGTAATACTCTTTGACCCAGAAGACAGAGGTGAATGGCCAAGGAAGTAAAGCAGTATCGAACTTCCTGGAAAGCAAGACAAGCAAACTGAGAACTGCTTTAGCCCAGTATAGTACCAGGTGTCCTGTTTTAAAATGAAAATACTTATTTGCTGTGTTTCTATAAAAACTGCTCATTTCAGATCTATGTAGCAAATAGAGTGCAAAATGACATTTTTTATTAGCTAAAATTACATTAAGTATAGATGGATTTCCTCTCAGTTTTAACAGAGATTTGTAGAGAGCCATGAAAAGACTTCCTGGCAGAAATAAGAGCACACACTTAGATTTAAAAAATCAATTTCCATGTTTGAAACTAAATCATTCCTCTTTTGGAACAGGAACTGTGGAAACGTGTTTTGCTCCACTTGCTGCGACCAGAAAATCCCAGTCCCCAGTCAGCAGTTGTTTGAGCCCAGCCGTGTGTGCATGACTTGCTATGGCAGCCTGCAACCCCACAGCACCACCCTGGAGCTGGAACTGGAGAAGCCCATCGCTGCCAGCTCCAACTAGAAACTGCACCCAGCTTTGGGGACCGGAGGCTGGGGTGAGGAAGGGAGCTTTTCCCCATGCCCCCCACAAACACGCACATTGTTGCCGGACAGAGTCGCCTTGGAAAGAAAATATGAAAATAAGATTATATATTTTACAAAAACAAATGGCCATGTATGGGGAAAAAAAAAAAAAAAAGGCTAAGCACTTTGGATATTTGGTGCAAAACGATGAGTGATCAACAGAACTGCTGGAGATATTATTGGGGTGGGGATGTTTTGGGAAATGTCAAGCTGGTGTAAAGCAGGCTAGAAAGACCCCTTCGGTCACTGCAGAGAGGCAGGAGGTGGCTTAATTTATGCTACTTTTCACACTGAACTTTGAAGCACCTTCCGATCACATTAGGAGTATTTTTAAGAAACCTGTTGAGTGCAGTGCTTTGCCCATTGAGTTGAAAATGGACTGGATTTTATATGTGTTATGTGACCATATACCCTGATCTCGCAAAAGCTGTTGGAATTGTTCAAATTGAATACAGTACCTAGTCATTTGAGGGAAAATAGTGTTTCATCTTATTTTGTGTAAAAACAAAAAAACATGAGGCTGCAGCAGAAATGGAAAACACTTGACTGGAGATCGGCTGCCATTAGAATCATTTGGGGACATTACAGATATAAACTACAGGAGTGAAAAGACACCCCTGTCAGGCCCTTCTGAAGTGGAACTGGCATACACCCATTGTCCAGGGCTGTGCAGTTTTGATTTGGTCACAGTTGCAAGCTTGGTTTTGAAAAAGTGTTACCTGAACCCTGCTTGAACCAGGTTTAAACATAATCTGTTTAGGATCAGTTCTCCCGCCTGAAACAAATACTGAACATTTAAAGCTATTGAAAGTTAAAAAAAAATAAAATAACAATAAATTATAAAATATCCTACGCCTCTATACAGTATGTCCATATAAATATATTGTACAAGGCAGTAGATGGAGCATGATGTCCGGTCAAAGGATATACATTTCCAAATTGTACAGACTGACATACACACACGTGTATGATGAATGTCCCTTTACAAAGCTCTATGCATGTTCACTCTGAATCTGCACTCTGAATGGATAGTGCCCTCATACCTGCAATGGAGAGCATGAATCAGGAGGCAGTGTTCACTAAACCCAGACACAGCGTTATTCAAAATATAATTTGATACAAGTCATTTACTTTAAAGAAATGTACTTTATTTTACAGAACCCTGTTTGTGGTCAAAGCAGTACCTTCCTCATTGAAAGTAAAACTGAGCCCAGAGACAGACTCCTCCCCAGGAAACTCCAGTCCCACCTCTCCCAGCAGGGAGGCAGTGGGGTCAGGGACAAGTAACAGAACAGAAGGGTCTACACACGTACATGCATATAGCATTTTACGTATCCAAAAAGTGTCATATACAAGCACCTTAAATGCCATCCCAAGTTTGTAAGAACCCTTGGCAGTGTGGAGCAGTGTTGGATTGGCAGCAGACCTACCCAGCTGGGTTTGCAGTAGTAGCAGTAATACAATTAATTAACAGTAAATACAACTTTATTAGGGTGAGACAGGATCTGTTTCGTAATTGGGGGAATCGTCAGTGCGGGAGTTAGATTTGTGCAATCATTCCCATCATATGGTTAAAAGATTACAGCTTCATATGTTTTTAAATAACTTGAAATCCAGTAAGATAATCGGGAAGGGTGAGAGCCATGGAGAAAGAAAGATGAATTATTTTCATTATCAGGTAGCAATTTTCTCTTTTGAGTTTTGTTATTTGAGCTTTTGGCAATGTTTTTGACCATTTTTGGTCAACTATACCATCCTCCCCCCGTGGGCTACTGCAACACTAGCAGTAAATTGAATACTTCTCGCTCATTCCTGTTCAGGCTTTGACTCCCTGTGTTGTGGCTTTGACTCCTCATGGCTGTTTTCGCAAGCTTCTCCTGTTTCAGTGCTGGTTAGAATGGGCTCTGGGCTGAAAGGAGGACTGGTGCAGATGATGGTGCTTGATGCAGATAGATGGAGATAGTGTAGCAGGTGTGCATTAGCAGGACATGAAAGTAGTGTAAAGTATGGGTTGTGTTAGCCGCAACAGTGGAATGGAAGTATTGTTTTGTTTGACACCTTTTAACTGTGCAGCCCAGTCTTTTGAATGCCAGAAGATGGGTGTGCAAATGCTTTTCTTTTTTTTCTTTTTTTTACGCTGTATTCTGAGAAGATGTAGTTGCTCCTTTGGTTTTCTGAGTAGAAGTGCCCCTACAGCTACAGTCTACTGCAAGAAGGGTGTTTATAGAGCATGGCAAGCAAGCCTTGTAATTTGATTTCTAATGGATTATCACTTTTTTATTTCTCTCAAGTAATATTCCTGCATACAAGCACTTACCCATACATAAGCGCATTCACCTATTTGATTGCACAGAAACACCTGGCTGAGTTCTGTGTTTAATGAAGAGTAAATCACAAGCCTCTCTGTTTCACAGTGGAACTGTTATTAATAAAGCAGATGTGGTGCCAGATTGCCAAAAGGGGAAGATTTTTCAGAATTGTTTGAATTCACAAAGAAACAACACTGGGACTTGGATCTGGAATAAGACAGTGGCAGCTATAGTGTGGGTGGCATTTTTTAGTGCAGCATTTTCTCAGGGGGTGGATGTGATTTTTTGGAGTGTCGGTATTAAGAGCAGCCGATCATTAAAATGAAGCCCAGTCTCAGATACAAATCATTACCAGTCACTGAAAAGAGAAACAAGAGGGGCACTTGAGTCAAGCTTCTTCAGGGAGATACTGACCTCTATGTTTTGGGGACTACATCCAGATTCATGTACAATAATTGAACAATCATTAATTAAAGGGATTATTACTGGTAACCTAAACTGATTCAAATCGCAATTCAAAATTGCGTGTTTTAAAATTGGTTTTGTGGACGGGAGTGCAGGCTCATTGCACAAAATCCCTGTAGTGACAGATAAGAGAGACACAACAAAGTTAACCGTTGTGGTTCTAACCTGTGTAAAGAAATCTCAAAATATATATATAATAAAAAATCTACTTAGAACTATGTTTTCTTTTTATCCCACCAAAGAAATATCAATTGCTATTGTTTGAGACAGGTATTTGAGAGACTTCACACCACTGTATCCAGCTGCTCCAGTCCCCTTCCCTCAACTCTCAATTTTGAGGAACAGGGTTTAAGGAATCATGATGGGAAGGGGGGCAAAATAGTGTAGAAAAGAATGGCTTGATTTCAGTTCCATTACATTAAATCCAGTGGGCCTGCATAGTAGTGTTCAAAATAACCCACATTTAAGGATAAACTTCTTGGCTTAAATTTAGGTTTCTCTAAAAAAAAAAGTTATGGTTGCAAGTATAGGTGTGCGTGGCCCAGGGAAACCTAGTATTTCAGAAAGAAGTCCTTTTGTCACAATGGGGTGGTGCTGAATGGAGGCTGGCTTAGGTGTCAGCAGTTTGCACCTTTTTTTATTTCTCTTTATGGAGTTTTAATGTACAGAGTGTTTTTGCTTTTCAGCGAGGAAGTCCCAGAGAGGTTTAAAAAAGGCTAGGGTTTGGGGTCAAAACTTCTCCTGAGAGAGAGAGACAGATAGGTAGGTGCCAATTGGTAATAATACGGGTTCCTGGGAATGTGATTCTACCTGTGCATATTCTTCCACAGCAAAATTGTCAAGGTTTTTTTTTTTTATTCTTGTTTTTCATTTAAAGCACTTTTAAGTTTTCTCTCTCTCTTTGTAAAGAGGAATTTGTAGCTGTACATAGCTCTTTTCCTGTAACAACAGAAATGCTCCTTGCTCAGTATAAATATTGTTTTTGTTCAATTTTCTTTGAAGAGCATTACGTTGTAGAGATTCAAACAATCTAAATAAATACATGTTTAGCATCTGCGTGTTGCATTTGCTAATCTGAATGGGTTGTCTCTTGACTTTTCTTTTCATGTGGCACTGTGTTGGTAGAGGTTACCCAGGCTTAGGGGCACAGCTTCTCTTGCATTGGGGTAGCCTAAAAAACAGGTGTCAAGTTCTCCTGGAACTCCTTAATTGGTGAGCAGCTAAAGATGTAATTGTTCTTAATGTGAAGAAGTGCAGGTTAGGCAGCTTCAGTGCTGGAATGCTAACCAAGGCTTTGAAACCCATTTTCTTCCATTTTATATGAGATCACTCTTTAATAATACATTTTGCTAACTAAAAACTGGATTCAGTTGCAGTTAGCTGTTTGTTTTCCTCTCTGAAACCACTTTAAAACATCGCATTCATAACATGTTTTTAACACTTCTTGCAAACCGAAGTTTATCCCTTACTTAGCACTAGCAATATCGTTGCTACCTCCCACTCCCTTTCCTCTGTTCATCGCTTGCTTCTTTGCTTGTATTTCATAATTCAATTTGATATATACAGCTATTTACAAGACAGCAACATAGAAAAAGGTTACTGCTGCTTCCTGGTACCTAATCACTTCCTGTGTCGAAGTTCAAACTCATTCCAATAGTCTGGCTGCTACCAGACCAGGTGACCTACAGCAAAGGAACCAGGCTGCAGTATTTAATCAACAGTGTTGTACTCGAAATATTTCCATATCCTGAAATAAACATTAATAACGTGTCATGAACCAAAATAGACCCAGTAATAAAGCTAAAAAGGAAAGGAATTGATGTTAAGGCCTTCCTTTTGAAGTACAGTATATACATATGCTAAATGTTTGCAACATGACTAAATGCTATAATCTTCTTTCTCATACAAAGTTTCTGCAAACAGGATTGTGAAGCAGATTGAGTCACACCCAGAATGGTTCTACAGAACTGGGTTCTCTAGACGATGGAGAATTCTAGATGCCTTCCCTGCTTAAAAAAAACCCTCACATAGACGTGCTCCTGTTGTTATTAACAGGATGAATTAAAAGGTAGCTAATACGCATTTGTTATTTTATAGTTGATATTTAATCCGGGGGAAAAATGGGTCACAGGACTCATTCTGACCGAAAGATCTTGTATATTTAATCGTGAATATGATGGGGTCAAGAAATAAATGTGTTCTTTTTATTCAGCAGTGAAAGCTGTTCCTTAAACACCTCTGTTTACCCATTCCTCGACCAACTACACTAGTCACAAATACACTTGGCAAGATTAATAACAGCATAAACTCACACTGAAATATCCCAACACCAGATCACACAGTCACCCTGCAATGATGTTTACTTATTTCTGTTTATTTTGCATTTAGTTGAGGCATCAAGTTTACATGATGATTGTTCAAAAAAAAAAAAAAAAAAACTTTCATCAAGACAGTAAGAAGAAAAATAATAAAACCACATGTTAGATTGGTATGATCCACAAAAGCAGACCAGGTTACTACTGCAGGGTAGGAAAAATGAATATAATTATACCCAAACCTGTCAATTCAACAATTTACAATGCAGTGCCTCTGTAGATAAAAAAAGGATATTATGTCATATAGAACACGTGCACCTTTACAGAAACCCTACACGAGTCTACAACTATGTCACCCGTTTCACAAGCCTTGGCTAAATAAGGCTGTATGAAATACATACAGCATATAGAGAAAACTAAACTGAGGATTCCAGTAGGTACAGTAGAAGGGAGGGCGCATCCGCACAAACAAAAAACAATCAACCTGCGGGAGACCTGTGTCATTATTTTAGTGTGTGTTTGTTTTAGTTGCTACTTTACCCTGCCCAGTAAACAGATTCTTCATTTTTCTTTGTATAGAGTTCCTGATCTCCTGTTTAGCACTGTATTTGTATCACAGCAGTACTCTCTGAACTCCCCTCTCATTGTAGCCTGTCTGGAGGCAGTGAAGGGGTGGGTGTGCTGGGTGTTTTATAGTCTTCCTCTGACGACGGGGCTCCCCTCATACACCAAGGCAGTATCCATGGCGGAGGAGTCACGGCTATAGCAACCCGTTTTCTCTTTGGTAACAACTGGGCACAGATCCTGCTCACACCACCTGCAGGGAGGTAACACAACATCATGAGCACAATGCACAGTACAGTGTGTAAATATAAACAACACTGTGCAAGGAGTAGCAGGATAAGCACGATGCATATCATTTGGAATATATTGTATCATGCTGTGGATGACCATGTATATTACATTATAATTGCTGTTTGAACATGTTTTCAAACAATACGTGCACAACAGGACTATTTAACAGGCTACTTCTCCAAAGATTCCAACGTTGTCTACAAACACCACTGGTTGATACTAAACACAAACATTTTCTGTAATTCTGTATTGCTTTTCTCTCTTGTTTATTGTGTTTGAATGTATGATAATCTTTAAAGCAGGACATTCCGATGGAGACATACTGTACCTTAGGGCAGCACAGAGGTCAGACTGTGAGGCTCCTTCCCAGGCAGCATGGTCCACTAACAGAGTGCCTAGACAGAGAGAGAACACAGTGAGCCTGCCTGGCATTAACAAACCTTCATCCTCCTGTACTGTACACTACCCTCCTGCTCTGTGTGGAATGTTCCCTGCACAGTGAATATAAGAGCCTCCCTCAGCTCTGTGTGGAATGTTCCCTGCACAGTGAGTATAAGAGCCTTGCTCTGCTCTGTGTGGAATGTTCCCTGCACAGTGAGTATAAGAGCCTCCCTCAGCTCTGTGTGGAATGTTCCCTGCACAGTGAGTATACGAGCCTCCCTCTCCTCTGTGTGGAATGTTCCCTGCACAGTGAGTATAAGAGCCAAACATTGAGATTTCATACCCATGTAGATCCGGGCCAGGCTGTAAGCAAAATCTCGGGCTGAGAGCTGCATGAAGTCTGGGCCCCTCTCTGAGGAGACCTGTGCAAACTGGCCCAGCCTGTGGAGGGAGCTCTCCACTGTCTTCATCGCTGGGGTCAGAGCCGGCCTCACTGACGCAGCTTCTAATTTCCGCTGGAAAAGAGCAGAACACAAGCTAGACACACCTGCAATAACAGTCAACCATGGGCAGTCAGGGCAGCCCTGATTCAACATGACAAGTGTGCAATGAAGTCTGTGCTCAGAGTAGTCTCATCATCTTTGTGACTGCTTCTGGTAAAACATCAGTAATTAATGCAAAACCCATCTGCCAACTTTCAGCCATCAGGTTTGTCAGATCTTCATACAGTGTGATGCAACCTTTGTATATATTAGAGCCAGAGACCACCCATTTGGACAGAAGTGCTACATAAGTGTTTCATTTTTCTGTCCAACCCCTGAATATCAATTTCATTTACTGGCACCTGGGAGACATCTTGGAATTTCACTAAACAACCCAGCTTCTCACTGGGCAGCTATCTGCTCCAGAGTCCTTCGAAGGCTTTGCGATACAAGATTGTGAGATAGTTCAATGGAAGTGTTTCAAATACTCCCTGTGCTAACAAGCCTCCACCCGTCTATCCTGGGTGTCGCTCACCTTGACGTCTGTGAAGAAGGCCTCCAGCACCCGGCCCCGGCTCTTTGCCAGCGAGCGCAGGACATCCAGGGACAGGATGTTGGTCGTGCCCTCCCAAATACTCAGGACCTGTGGAGGGAGGGAGGGAGGAAAGGACATCAAGTATAACATAGAACAAAAAAAATGCGTTTTCCTTTTACAAAACTTCAATATGCAGGGGCATGGTTGGGATCAGTGCTAAAATTGAAACTGCCCTTTATAATGCAAAGGTTTATCTTTCCCTATTATCACAATTGACCCTGAGCTTTTCTGTTGTAGCAAGCACAATGAATGGAGTAACTCTGATATAAAAGGTCCTCTGTTAAGTTGTAGTGTATGCACTCTTCTCTTTTATTTCAAGTTGTTTCTCCAGGTGTTCCTACCTGTGCATCCCTCAGCAGCACCGGCAGGCCGGTGTCCTCCATGTAGCCCTGACCCCCGAAACACTCCAGCCCCTCCGAAATCACCGCCACTGCCTGAGGAGAAACAGTGCCCTGTGAGAGAGAGCATCACCACTGTACCACACCCTGCCCTCCCCATGCATCACAGCATGGCACACTGCCGAGGAGAGACAGCATCACCACTGTACCACGCCCTGCCCTCCCTGTGCATCACAGCATGTCACACTGCCGTGGAGAGACAGCGCCGTGAGAGAGAGCATCACCACTGTACCACGCCCTGCCCTCCCCATGCATCACAGCATGTCACACTGCCGAGGAGAGACAGCGCCCTGTGAGAGAGAGCACAACCACTGTACCACGCCCTGCCCTCCCCGTGCATCACAGCATGTCACACTGCCGAGGAGAGACAGCGCCTTGTGAGAGAGAGCATCACCACTGTACCACGCCTGCCCTCCCGTGCATCACAGCATGACACACTGCTGAGGAGAGACAGCCCTGTGAGAGAGAGCATCACCACTGTACCACGCCCTGCCCTCCCGTGTATCACAGCATGTCACACTGCCGAGGAGAGACAGCGCCTGTGAGAGAGCATCACCACTGTACCACGCCCTGCCCTCCCCGTGCATCACAGCATGTCACACTGCCGAGGAGAGACAGCGCCTTGTGAGAGAGAGCATCACCACTGTACCACGCCCTGCCCTCCCCGTGCATCACAGCATGACACACTGCCGAGGAGAGACAGCGCCCTGTGAGAGAGAGAGCATCACCACTGTACCACGCCCTGCCCTCCCCGTGCATCACAGCATGTCACACTGCCGAGGAGAGACAGCGCCCTGTGAGAGAGAATCACCACTGTACCACGCCCTGCCCTCCCCGTGCATCACAGCATGTCACACTGCCGAGGAGAGACAGCGCCCTGTGAGAGAGAATCACCACTGTACCACACCCTGGCCTCCCCGTGTGTCATACTGCCCCCCTCCAAACATAATACACACACACACACATTGCAAGACATTATGCCACTCCACTCTGTGCACATGCACTCAACACAACAAGCACTCACACAAGAATTCTTTCAGGTAGATCAGAATGAACAATGAGCCACATCTCAATTTTAAAGTCACTGTGTAATGTGTCCCTCCCTGCTCCTGGTACCTGTTTGCCGGTGTACAGCTTGGCGACCGGTGTGAGCAGTCGGAGCATGTGCAGCTCCAACTCGGATGCACAGCCTGTCTCCTCCCTCCCCAGCAGACGAGACAGCTCCATCAGCAGCAGGAAGGCAGCGCGCGTCTCCACCTCACACACACACACACAGAGACACAATCAACACACAGCTACAGCAACTAGGGGTCAAATCTCAGATGTCACTATATTTTAAAGGAACTTTCCTAGTAAAGATAACAAAATGTCATTAGTGGTGATAAACTAGATTTAGACACCTAGTTAATACACCTATTTAATATTTAACACGGGTACCAAAAGATCAGTGTCATTCAGGCCTGTGAACGTCAAGAGTTACACAATGTTTTTACCGGCACTAAATAGTATCCATAAAACACATTTATCCTTTTTTATTTTTTTTACTGCTGCTAAACACTTTTGTATTGTCTTGACATTTACTTGGTCGGTATCAAGCATATGAATAGAACTTGTTTTAAATGATAAAGCACTTATCAAATATTCAATGTAACATTTTCATGACATAACAATTCTTTAGTCACGAGTACACAGTTGGAAATCGTGTGGAGACAGCGTTGTTGATGCTCAACCACTAGGATCCTTTAGGAACCAACTAGACAGAGTTCTGGGATTAATCAGTTACTAGGAACCACAAGCACTGATGGACTGAATGGCCGCCTCTCCTTCATAACGTTTCCTAGGTTCCTAGGTTCCTATGTTCTGTGCTTCCCACAGTTCATTTAGCACTGAATAATGGAATGCAAAGTGATTCCTCTCTAGACCAGACAGCACTCTACCTCCATCCTCGCCATGGTCTGCATGTGAAGTGGATGCTCCTTCAAGAACTTTCCAAACACGAAGCGCTTGGTGGCGTACTCTCGACCCAAATTAATTATCCTGCAGGAAGACATCAACATGGCTTCAGTAAGACTTCTTTTCAAAAAACTCAAAAATAGAAAGCAGGAATTAAGCAGTCCAACAGTAAAACGGTTGTATTATGTTGTTTTCAGTACAGAATTAGCAGTCAATTGAGCTGAGGTCAAACTTCTAAGAAACTAAAGTAGACAAACATTTCAGCTGCTGCCTTCAGCCGTGTAATCATTACTGCCAGAGAGACAGAAAGAGAGAGAGAGCAGTAGATGCCTACCCTTCTGTTCAGTCCTCAGCCTCTATCAAAGAGAGAATGAGTTGAGTTGTTTTATGGTTTTCAGAGTAGTTGTGAAACCGCGCCCAGACTGTAGGAGGTCTACACCATGAGTGAGGTTCTCTGCATTAGGACAGGACTTTGACAATGTGTAGCAGAATACCAATTTCAACACAGTAAAGCCATGACGTATTAATCTTCTGTAGAATGAGAAGCCGCAGCCACACAGGTTTAGAAATGTACATTTTTGTGGCAGGGAACAGTTGCCAATGATGAATCATAATGGAAGCTGATTAATTTGATTGGCCACGGTCCTGTTGGCAGCTTCACGTTAGCCGTTGCATAACGTGATTAAAAACAAAAAGCTTACATTTAAAGCAGCAGCGCAAAATGTATTTTGAACATCAACTTGGAATAGAGTGTGTAGCTGTAGTCAATTTATTTTATATGGATCCATAATACAATTTATTACATATTCTATTGTTTATAACAACAACAATACATTTCCAGTTCATCTGCTAATATACAGTCACTACATATTAAAGTATTTCATAAAATTTCACAAATGTCTTTGATAACAGATACATAAACCGTGCTATAAACTACCCACATCAGTATTAATAGACCCTTTAATTAAATATTAAGAATGTAATGAAATACATTTTTTAACATGACTACAATATTGGGCCATTCTATCTATATTTACTAGTAGCACTCCAGTGTGAGTGCTGTGGGATATCACCACTGCCTCTAACTCACAACACACGAGACATGGCTTATCCTACACCACACCCCATCAGGCTTCATTGCCTCGGAGTGACATGCTTACGTAGTGACTGCTACCTACCTTCTCATGCACCCGACTGCAGAGATGACGTTGTGGATCCGGGTAATCGTCAGCATGTTGGCGATAGAAGCCACTCCTCTTCCCTCCTCAGAGATCTAATGCGAGGGTGAGGCAAAGAGAAATCAACATCCCTCAGAGAGTGGCCACTTTCTAGGTTTTAATGTGCAATGGTGGCTCTTACCCGCTGGGCTCGCACCCCGTCCAGCAGCAGCTCCGCGGTGGGGACCTGCCTGGTGCCCAGTTTGTCCTTCAGCCGCTGCACCTCGATGTTGTTCAGATTGCCCTGCTCATCTCTGACCTCCACGTAGAACAGAGACAGCCCTTTACTGCCCTGAGAACACAAACACACACACAAACTGTAGCATTGCAATCACTTATTGAATAATTTTAATATTCAATTAACCAAAAAAGCTCCCTTGTGGTGTAACTTCAACTACTTAATCAAGATATAATGGACTGTGAGGGAAATGGCTTATTTTACAGCAGCAACATCACAGGCATGGTCAATAACATGGTCAGCAACACATTAAGCGTGCAGGATTTATAATTGCAAATATGAAGCCACCAGCTCAAATGCTTTCTGAAATATGAGGCTTTGGCACTGTGACAGCGGCAGCAATTCGTTGTCTTACTTTAAAAAATAAAAGCAGTGCTACCTGTATGTACTGCTGTATAACCATAAGCACAACATGAACGACTTCATTTTCACTGTTCACACACCACAATATCACAACAATAAGATGTGTTCAATTTATTGTATGCATTACACGTACACTTTTTTTGTTACAAAACAGAGGCAGCCAAAGACAGTACAGTGCAGTGTAACGACTCAGGGGTTATCTTGCTGGCATCTGTTTTGTGTTTGGGTTTGTTGCCGTTTAAAGCCAGCTCTTTACCTGCAGGGTTTGCCCATGCTTGTCCACCACCCTGGCGAGGGTCAGTGTCATGTCCGAGTCGGTGGCGGAGGTGAACCACTTGAAGCCGTAGAGCTGGTAGGTCCCATCTGGCTGGAGCTTCGCCACCGTCTCCGTCCCACTGGCTGCAAGGAAAACCGCTCACAGTTACTAATGGTAAGTGTCTATACTGTATATCCTCCATGTCCACCTTGGCTCTAGGTTACACACCGACTTTCATTTGGTTCTTCCCCTTCTTCATAGCTTGGTTCTAACATATCAATGGATAAATAATTCCATTATTTTTATAACTATTCCAGATGTCAGCAAACTACCAGCCTCTGGATGACAAAGACCAGCCCTGCAGGTGTCCGCTCTGAGCTCGCTGGGCGCCTGGCCAGCAGGGTTTGCTGTGGCGCGATGAGGAGAAACAGCCCCTGACAGTTTTGCTTTCCTAACCCATGGGAGCACCAGGGCCAATGCGACACTCCCTTCAGAATCCCAAGTGAAGACCAATGACTGCGCTGTATGACTCACCTTGCACACCATACGGCAGTGCTTTTACCAGGTGAGTCACTCGGGGCACATGAGCTTACAGTGGATGTAGGTCATGGTAATGTACTGTATTTACAGCAGTGGAGGGAAGAATGTTACAAACATAACTGTCATAAAATAATTCACTAGAATAAGTCTTATTAAGGAGTTAAAAGAACAGTGAAGAACCATGACTTCTCATAAACCGCGTTGTAAAACAGCGCATCTTATCAATCCTATACTATGCAGCAACTGTCACGAGAGAACTATTGAAATATCAGTGCCTTTCATGAGTACATAACACCATATCATTTTACTGCTTCTCCTAATGTGATGAAAGGTCTTGTCATAACTATATTATAAAAATTATAGGTTGCAACAGTTTGGAACCTATATAAAAATAAGTGTGGTGCATTTGTATTTGTTGGGAAGTTGTAATCTAGTGAGATATTGCATCAAATTAAATATTAATATAATGAATTGTTAAAACGAGCTCCGCTTGTAACCGTCCTCCTCTCCTGAGTTTTAAAGTGATCCCCACCGACATCAGAGCCGCCCTTGCGTTCGGTCATCCACTGGCCCGAGGTCCAGAAACGCTTGGGGTCACGAGAGGTCAGCTGTCGGAATGGCTTTTCCAGCAGGCCAGAGACACCAATCGACTGAAAGAGAACCAGTCTGTATTAAGAACAGATAGAGAACAGTTCCTGTGTGTCCCGTGGTGATTTACACTCCATCACTCACCTCAATGATCTTGGCGGCCCCATCAGTCATGGCTAGAGGACAGGAGAAGAGCCCCGCGGAGGGGCAGTACAGGTACAGCTTGGACACCTGGTAAACACGGCTGCAGGAAACACGGGACAGGTAACTGAGGTTAACACAGAGAGGAGGACAACAGAGCTCAGGACAGAAGGGAAGCCCTTTTTACAAAGAGTAATGAATGCATGGAAGAGTTTACCAGATGATGGAGTAGCATCTAAATTATAAAAATAATCTGATTCTGCACTATGCAATTGGGTTCCCTTAGGTAGAATGTTCGAGTCTTGATGAGCCAAACGACCTCTTATTGTTCCCAATATGCTGATGATAACTGCAGCTGTTGTAGAGCAAATATTCTTTGCAGAGCAATTAAACTTGGCAGGTTGTGGCTCCAAAAAAAGAGCAATACGCTATTAATCTAGAACTATCATCAGAGACATGAAGTGGCACTTACTAATAGAGTATTTGTATTCAAAGTGTAATTACCAAGGCTTCAAGGTTTAATCTGATCAAACATTATAGTTACAAAAACAACCAACCTGGGATAAAGATGTGATAGCTACTAAAGGGGTCAAGTTATACAAAACTGGGGCTAACTTGACACCGCATTTCTATTACAACAGGACCTATTAGCAACAGGAATAAAAAGGGGTGGAAATGTTTTCTAAGGCTGTGTTTGTACATGTTGTAACATGTAACCTGTTTAGATCACATTTTTCTTTCTCTTTTGTTACCTCCACTGCCCGTATGTCCTCTCGTAGCCTGCGGCGACCAGCCCCTCCTCTGCGGAGATCTCCTTCATGCGGCCCCAGGCAGGGCAGGTGATGATGCGGTCCACGCGTCGCCCCCAGGGATCATAGTGCTGCAGCCGGGGGGGAGTCTCCTCACACTGCCGCCCCAGTGCCTGGATCTCACTGCACAGCCTCTCAGAGAAGCGCTCGAGATCTAAACACACCTCCCCCAGCACCTGAGCCACACACAGTACAGTCAGATCACACCTTCGAACACACCTCCCCCAAAACCTGAGCAACACACACAGCACAATCACATCACACCTTCGAACACACCTCCCCCAGCACCTGAACCGCACACACACACCTCCCCAGCACCTGAGCCGCACACACACACCTCCCCAGCACCTGAGCCGCACACACACACCTCCCCAGCACCTGAGCCGCACACACACACCTCCCCAGCACCTGAGCCGCACACACACACCTCCCCAGCACCTGAGCCGCACACACACACCTCCCCAGCACCTGAGCCGCACACACACACCTCCCCCAGCACCCGAGCCGCACACACACACCTCCCCAGCACCCGAGCCGACACACACACACCTCCCCAGCACCCGAGCCGCACACACACACCTCCCCAGCACCCGAGCCGCACACACACACCTCCCCAGCGCCGAGCCGCACACACACACCTCCCCAGCACCCGAGCCGCACACACACACCTCCCCAGCGCCTGAGCCGCACACACACACCCTCCCCAGCGCCTGAGCCGCACACACACACCTCCCCAGCGCCTGAGCCGCACACACACACCTCCCCAGCGCCTGAGCCGCACACACACACCTCCCCAGCGCCTGAGCCGCACACACACACCTCCCCAGCGCCTGAGCCGCACACACACACTCCCCCAGCCTGAGCCGCACACACACACCTCCCCAGCCTGAGCCGCACACACACACTCTCCCCAGCCTGAGCCGCACACACACACCTCCCCAGCGCCTGAGCCGCACACACACACCTCCCCAGCGCTGAGCCGCACACACACACTCCCCAGCGCCTGAGCCGCACACACACACCTCCCCAGCCTGAGCCGCACACACACACCTCCCCAGCGCCTGAGCCGCACACACACACCTCCCCAGCGCCTGAGCCGCACACACACACCTCCCCAGCCTGAGCCGCACACACACACCTCCCCAGCCTGAGCCGCACACACACACCTCCCCAGCGCCTGAGCCGCACACACACACCTCCCCAGCCTGAGCCGCACACACACACCTCCCCAGCCTGAGCCGCACACACACACCTCCCCCAGCGCTGAGCCGCACACACACACCTCCCCAGCGCCTGAGCCGCACACACACACCTCCCCAGCCTGAGCCGCACACACACACCTCCCCAGCCTGAGCCGCACACACACACCTCCCCAGCCTGAGCCGCACACACACACCTCCCCAGCCCTGAGCCGCACACACACACCTCCCCAGGGCCTGAGCCGCACACACACACCTCCCCCAGCGCCTGAGCCGCACACACACACCTCCCCCAGCGCCTGAGCCGCACACACACACCTCCCCAGCCTGAGCACACACACACACCTCCCCAGCGCCTGAGCCGCGCACACACACCTCCCCCAGCACCTGAGCCGCACACACACACCTCCCCCAGCACCTGAGCCGCACACACACACCTCCCCCAGCACCTGAGCCGCACACACACACCTCCCCCAGCGCCTGAGCCACACACACACACACACACACAGCCACATCACACCTTGACACTTCTACTGTGCGCCAGGACGAACTGCAACAGAACAGCACCATGCTGCCCCAACCGCATCAACAACTCCCTCTAAATCACACCTTCAAAACTACAACATTGTGTTCTGGGTTTACATTAAAATACATAATGATTAATCAGAATTGCAATCAGTGATCTCCTACTTTAGTAGCCAATGCTTTGGTAATACTTGTTTCCCCCCCATTAGCATAAGAACATTTTAACAAGCCCTCCTTTTTTGTTGTTGTTGATCTTTGAGTGCTTTGCTACAAACTGGAAGTGCTCTCCCAACCATGTCCGGTGAAAACAAGACTGAACTGAAGAGTGTTGTGGCAAGATAAATGGGCTTTACCCAAGTCCAAATCTGGAAGGTAACAAAATCAACAGAAACAATAAAGGAGAATGCTGTTATTCTTATTGAAGGTAAAACATGCTTTCAAAGCCTTGGCTATTACCACTTCACCATAATCAATAACCTGCATGTGGGCATATGTAACTATGGGCAGCAGCAGGCTGTTTAAATCATTAAAATCAGACCCTATTAACAACAATAGCACACCTTGAGTTCCACTAGCACGTGTACCATATGATGTATATGTTTTCTGTTGTTGGTCCCATGCTGGTAATCCATTTTGAAAGTTTACCACTGTAAATTTGCAGTGTAATTGTAATTCAGTTTTTCCCATGCTTAAACCATGCAGTTAACCACGGTTTGCCATGTTCTTTTAATATATGCTTTACAATATCTTTCTGGGCTTCACAATGCTTAACCGTGCTTTATTACCCTTTGCTATGCTTTTACTATGGGAAACCTTTCTAAGGGATGTTCTGTGGGAATGCCAGGCTCCACTACAGCTTCACCTCAGGGGGAAGATGTCGCCTCAAATAGCCCTGGAGCAGGGCATCTTCCAAGAGCTGGTTCCCCAGCAGCGGTTGGTCCTGGAAGAAAGTTCCAATGAGGGACCTGGAGAATGGGGAGCTGGGGTCCTCTGCTCCTGCTGCTCCCGTCTCCCTCATCTCCACCGTTCCCTGCGGGGCACAGAGAGCTGAGTGCCTAGTGGACAGTCCCCTCACCCTCTCCCAGCCCCCAACGCAGGGGCCTCGAGACAGCCTGGCCATCCTGACTGCAATCAGCAGACTCTGGACCATGTTTACACTCGAGTTAACTGCAGAAAAAAAACACAACCTCGATATATTATTGTAGGGGTAGAACGACTACTAATTAGAGTCAAATAGTTTAATTGGATCTACAAGTCGCCACTTATTAATAATACATATGACTACATCATGTATTTGACCGTGTCTGGTCCTCTATTTGTGAACGTACTGTTTATTAATGTTCTAAAATGTCATTTATATGTTTATGTATTGCAACCGTTTCGGCAACTTCCATCTGAAACCGCATGTCACGACTGCTTTACAATCATGTGACCTTCGATTAGTCAGCTACCAGTTTCTGAGGTCGATTGTCACTTTTCTAATTGAGGCTACCCCTCATTACCAGTCGTGCAAATACTCAATAAGAAAAACAAAACAGTGCACTACATTAATGGTGCAATAACGAAGGCTTTTAAAACACAACATTTGCACAATTCACACTTGTTTTGCTGTTAATTTGTTTTTTCAAGTAAAACTCATTTTCATTTCCACTGTGCAATATGTTCACTTCCTATGATAGTAACAGGACCACAACTGAGCCCTACACTTTTTTCAACTAATGTGACTGTACTTTGATCTCTTTATACAGTGTATTTATATGCATGCATTTAATTAGGATGGGAAACTAATCTAGCATTTGATGGCACTGCAGCCCCTGGAAAAGAGAGGAAGGATACAGCACGATGCTGAAGATGGCTTCTTATTTGCATTCCAGCTTCTTATTCGTATACAACAAATATAACACAAATTGAATAAGTAACTGGGGTATTTCAGGAGTTAAATCTCTTTGTGCCACTTATTTCAAAATTCCCACCAAGGGGGAACCCCTATATGTCAACCATATGTATTTATCCCAGCCCAAAACTGATTTTGATATGAAAACAGCAGGCAAACCAGAAACAGATAGCGCATTCCAGCTTCTTATTCCCATACAAAAGTAACATAAATTGAATAAGTAGCTGGGGTATTTCAGGAGTTAAATCGTTTTGGGTCACTTATTTCAAAGTTGATCTTCAGAGGTGGAACCCCTCTACGACCCCCATGTGTATTTATTCCTGCCCAAAACGGGTTTTGATAGGAAAACAGCAGGCAAACGTGGCAGAGATAGCAAGTTGGCATGTTATCCAAAAACACAAACTAGACTAGACAAACTATCCAAAAGAATCAACTTTGAAATAAGTGGCCCAAAGCGATTTAACCCCTGAAATACCCCAGCTACTTATTCAATCTGGGTTACATTTGCTATGCGAATAAGAAGCCAACTTCACCACCGTGGATACAGCTAAATCTAGGAAAATATATTTTAAAATGTGTTTACAATAACAAATACAGTGCCTTATTTACAACATGCATAAAATTACTTTTTGATTTTTTTTCCCACAAAATGCACAAGGCGACTCTAGTTTGTGACAGCCTGTCAGATACTGTGAATCACACCAACCTGTGCGAACCTTAATTGAATAAACAAATACGTTGAAACTAATGTAAACGGGTGCAAAACAACGCTAACGTTAAACTTGTTTATATGAACAAGTGCTGTTGTCATAGATGTAGGCTAAAGTTCATAATGTTCCTTTGACAACGCTATTAGTATTATTCAAAGGGAGTTTATAGTTAAACTAAAACAAATATAGCGTTAATCACCTTGTTCTAAAATAAGTCTTAATTTATTGTGTAAAAATACACATTATTGTGTAAAAACAAAATAGGGTCCATACAGACATATTTTGCACAACTTACCAAGTTTCTAAGCCGTAGTATGTCATCCTCTTGCGGGCAGAAAGACACTCTGCAGCTGTGGGTAGTGTTCTGTTTCCGGTTCAGAGTTCGCAGTGGTGTTCATCCATGTTGGTTGAGTTAAGCATTGTGCGACTGACTTTTACCGTTTAATTTTAGGAGATAACGTCTGTTTTCAAGTAGTTTATCTCAACAGAGTCATCTGGAAGCAGTATTTCAGCCCGCTAACTTAACGTCTTTGAGTACTGGTGAGTGCAGAATCAGGGTTAACTACGTTAAGGCTGAGTTTGCAATGTTTTGAATGCTGCATCGTAACGGGCAGGTGTTATTTTCGTAGCAATTTTATGTTCTTCTAACTAACAAACACCATTGGCTTGATTGGAACAGAATTGTTGCTATCAAAAACAGACAGGGTTGTGAAATAAATATCTTAATTATTTGTGTTTAAAAGTTAAGATTACATGAAATGTATCAAATTGTATAAATACAGCTTGTGTTGTGATTTTTTTTTCAAAGAAATTCATTTGGTACTTAGTGGTTAAACAACCGATTCAGACCCGAGACGTTTCTCCCACCTTGACTGTTCACTTTATTTTTTCATATTTCACACCCCTGCGTTTCATCTTGTTGGTGTACCAGTTTGTTTACATTAGCTTAAAGGGGGGTGCATTTACATGGGACAAGGCTGGGCCGCTCCACTTTCTTCTATTTGAGATCTATAGATTATATTGTTACTTGTGTGCAGGTGCACAATGCACTCTTGTTTAAATGCATGCTTGTCTCTCAGAGCCCCTCTCACACCAGGAGCCAGCAGGAATGTCAGCGGACGCTCTGAAGAAGAGGAAGCCCAAGGTGATCCGGAATGAGGGCGGAACACCAGAAGGGAAGAGGATGAGAGGAGAGGGGGACCAGGTGAGTGAGTGAGCAGGGTTAGAGGGACGGAAAGAGATTCAGCACACACTGCTACAGACAATTAAGTGATATTCAGAGATGTGTATTATGTATACAGACACTCTTCCATACAGTCATCTTCAGTATGCATAATTTATTGCAATCCACACACACACACACACACACACACTCACACCATGTATGTCGGGTGGACAATAGGGCAGGCACAGGTGGGGGATGGAGGCAGGGTGGCTTAATTAATAGGATCAAGCACTTGGAAGGAAGCAGTTAGAGCTTATGGAGGGGTTGGCAGTGCAGTGGCGTGTGTGCAGCTGTATGTCATGCTTGGTTGCTGGTTTGCAGGAGGCGCGGGTGTACAGTGAGGAGGTGGAGCTGGAGATCAGAAACCCTGCCCAGGACTACACTCTCTACAAGCAGACCTGCGAGATGCTCACCAGACTGATGGCTGAGATCCACGAGCTGAAGAGCAGCAGCAGCAAGGACAGCGTAAGTCAGGACCCTTACCTTAACAACACTCCCTACACTGAATTAATCAAGGACAGCATAAGCCAGGACCCTTCCTTCACAACACTCCCTACACTGAATTAATCAAGGACAGCATAAGCCAGGACCCTTCCTTCACAACACTCCCTACACTGAATTAATCAAGGACAGGGTAAGCCAGGACCCTTCCTTCACAACATTCTCTACACTGAATTAATCAAGGACAGCGTAAGCCAGGATCCTTCCTTAACAACACTCCCTAAACTGAATTAATCAAGGACAGCGTAAGCCAGGACCCTTCCTTCACAACACTCCCTAGACTGAATTAATCTAGACTCACTTGAGTGACTTCAACCCCTTCAGAGTTCGAAGCAGGAGATACAGAGCGAAACACAACCTGCAAGAAAAACAAGATGATAACAAAAGTCTAAACCAAAAGCAAAACACATTTTTAGAGGTTGTGTTTTTTATTTTTTACGTTTTATTTTCCTCCTTGATTTCAATTGAACCCATTTCAGCTACAGTGGCATGTATGCTGTACACATTGCCCACATTAATACTTGTATATTCATTCTGAGCATAGTGTAGACATAGACAAGCTAGAGCTATAAAGGGTACTCTTCGGTGCTTTACCTTGTTAGATTTTTGTTGATTAGGAGCTCGGTTTTAATCAAATATGAAAATACTAAAACAATTAGCTTGCCAGTACAGTTTAGGAGCCCTATTTGTTACACTTTAGTTTCTAAAGAACAATCAACACCAAAAAATATAAATAAAATATTTGTAGTTTTCCTGATATTTCATTTCTGTGTTGAGTCCTGGGTTGCAGTTGGTTTGTGATCTAGTTGAAACTGGTCTGGGCTGTGTTGTGTCCTGGGTTGCAGTTGGTTTGTGCTGTAGTTAAAGCTGCTGGGTTCAATTTACAGTCATGCCTCTCTCTCTATCTTTCAGGCAGCCGAGATGGAGGAGCGGCGCATGCAGAGCTGCATCCACTTCATGACGCTGAAGAAACTGAACCGCGTGGCTCACATGAGGCTTAAGAAGGGCCGAGATCAAACCCACGAGGTAGGGCTGAGGAGAGGTGCGCAGGAAGAAACAATGGAGATGCTCCTGATGGGATACTTAACAATAACAAGACCCTTTTAATGATGGATTATTCTGTTAAAAGATGAAAACAAAAGTAAGGGAGAGTATATATTCATACCAGCTATAAAACACACTTATTCTTCACCCATGAAGCACCTGGTGAAATGCAATGAGCAATGTTGAGCTTTTGGTCTTGAATCACAATACAAACGATACATACCTCTGTTACGATACGATGTAACATGTAAAGAAAGCATCACATTTTCTTCTAAACCTTGCAGTGTATCCACTTCGTGCTCCACCCTGCAACAATGCTGCTGGTCTGATTGAAATGAGTAGAAGTCAAACTGCATTTGGAGTTGTGGGAAACGCTGCCGTTTGTCAGTGTTGTTCTTACAATAGGTTAAAATGTTTTGGGAAACGTCCCCCTGCCTGTCAGCAGCCTCTTAGTTCTTACTGTCTACAGCTACTTCCTGTCTTTTTGTCCTACCTTTGTCAAAATATGTCCTCCTGACCTGTCCTCATGTTGCTCTTTCTCGCCCTCTGCAGGCAAAGCAGAGAGTGGATGCCCTGCACCTCCAGCTCCAGAACCTTCTCTATGAGGTCATGCACCTGCAGAAAGAGATCAACAAGTGCCTGGAGTTCAAGTGAGTGCCCCTCTCACAGTCTGGAGACGACCCTTGGTAAACACACTGCCGCTGGGAGTGCAGTATGAGTTGTAGCAGTGTTGGGCTTTGCACTCCTGTGGTCAGAGAGGGACATCTTGGGGATAGTTTGCCTAATTACACGACCTCTTCTCCAGGGTTCAGTAGGCAGGTCTGCTGGTGAAAAGACAGGATGACTGTGAATGGGTTCAGTTGGTTTGTGTTGGAGGAGGGGCTGTGCTCTGTGTGCGCGCGTGCTGTGTGTGTGTGTGTGTGTGTGTGTGTGTGTGTGTGTGTGTGTGTGTGTTTGTAACCCTGCTGTGTTTCTTCTAGGTCCAAGCACGAGGAGATTGAGCTGGTGAGTGTGGAGGAGTTCAGACAGGACGCCCCCCCAGAGATCTCCCGCCCTGAGATCTCAGCCGCAGACCCACACCAGCTCACCCTGTGCCGTCTGGACTGGGAGCTGGAGCAGAGGAAGAGGTACTGCCAAATTGACAACTCTGACCACTTCGATACAGCAAGGCTTTCCAACCCCTTGGGTCTGCTGGGAATGCCCTATGCGCAATTGCCATTAATAATATATTATTGATATATACCTAAATGTAGATTTATTTTTATATGCAGAAAATACTGTACATGCTTTGCCGACCAAGGATGGGAGCTCCCAGGGGGCGGCGCACAATTGGCCGAGCGCCGCCCGGGGGGAGGGAGGGTTAGGTCGGCCAGGGTGCTCTCGGCTCACCGCGCACCAGCGACTCCTGTAGTCTGGCCGGGCGCCTGCGGGCTTGCCTGTAAGCTGCCCAGAGCTGCGTTGTCCTCTGACGCTGTAGCTCTGGGTGGCTGCATGGTGAGTCTGTAGTGTGAAAAAAAGCAGTCAGCTGACGGCACACGCTTCGGAGGACAGCGAGTGTTCATCTTCGCCCTCCCGAGTCAGCGCAGGGGTCGTAGCGGTGAGCTGAGCTAAACAAAAAATAATTGGACACTATTAAATTGGGGGGAAAACTACAAAAAAACTAATTGGTGACTACTAAATAAAAATAAATAAATAAATACTGTACATGAATAATGAAGCAAAACAAAAACCCATACATTATAACATGAATGACTTCCACAGCAGTCTTTAAAAGTATATGGTCAATTTACAACCCCCTAAAATCTTTTGATACTCCCACTCTGAGAACCATGGCTCAGACATTATTGAGTCGCTGGATTCACTCTGGTTGTGGGACAATTTAGCTTTGAAATTGTTCCTGCTTTGATAAATGAGGCATAAATACGACACATGATGAATTAATAACGTTCCAGTCTGTAAACATCTTCAGTTCAGAACTGTAGCCCTGTTCAGGGATTATTGATTACTGAGGTAGTCTAGAATCCCTGTACATCATATGCACATCAAAGCTCTTATTACTTTATCCCTTAAAGAGTGCAAACCAAATCTTTGAAATCTTCTTTCCACCTCAATACCACATGCAACATTCACTGGCCTCCCTTTTCTAGATCTAGATGCTGATTCCTAAAACAATATAACGTAACAATTAGGTTGGTGTTTCTTCCTGGTAGCTAATTGCTTCCTGTGTTGTAGGTCATATTTACTTCAGTGGTAAACTACACTAACATCACATGGCCTACAGCACATGGACTGATCTGGTACCAGAAAGTAGCAGTTTAGCAATTATTAATCTCAAAGTTCCGCATATAAAAGTAGGCCTCCAGCACAACACAGCTAGAGGAACAATGATGATGTTGATAATACAAAGTGATAAGATAAGCATTCCTTTAGGGGAATATACATCCTAATGTTGTTGAGTAATATCAGGGGCTACCAGCGCATCTTCATGGGGTGTGTATGGCTGGCTCACTGCCTTAGCTGCCCTTGAGTCCTGACCAGCTCCCTGTTTGTGTCATGCAGGCTGGCAGAGAAGTACAAGGAGTCTCTGGCCAGCAAGGAGAAGATCATGAAGAGCATTGAGATCAAGAAGGAGTATCTGAGCAGCCTGCAGCCCCGGCTCACCGAAATCATGCAGGTGCCGCACCACACGCCCCCCTATCAATTATTAGCTTGTGTCCATTCTTAAATTCCACCTTTTTCTTTCTTGACGACTTGTTTTAGAATGTTATTTCTATTCTTATTTATCATTGTTTTTTGTTGCTTTGGGTGACAAACATAGTTAGAACATGGTGACAATGTTCTGTTCTGTGTGTTGTAGATGCAAAAGTATTAAACTCCACAAGGGCTGTGTAAAAAAGGAAAACAGATTTATAGATGTTCAACAGGAAATACAAATTGGTATTACTTGTATTTGCAAAATTGTGTGTGTGTGTGTGTGTGTGTGTGTGTGTGTGTGTGTGTGTGTATATATATATATATACACTACCGGTCAAAAGTTTTAGAACACCCCCATTTTTCCAGTTTTTATTGAAATTTAAGCAGTTCAAGTCCAGTGAATAACCTGAAATGGTACAAAGGTAAGCGGTAAACTGCCAGAGGTTAAAAAAAAAAGTTTAGGTTACCAAAAACTGAAAAATAATGTACATTTCAGAGTTATACAAAAAGGCCTTTTTCAGGGAACAAGTAAAGGGTTAACAACTTACAGCTGTTCTGCAGCAATGGAAGTAAATTAAGCCTTGAAAGTTGATGCTAACAATTCCTACAGGTGTCCCAACTTTTGTTGATTACTTACAAACCCTCTGTCTGTATAAAAGCAGTGTTGGAACAGACTGTGTTACTACACCCTCTTAAGCATTATTTGCACAGTATTGTACTGCAGGAAGTAGTATATTGCTATCATAATGGTGAGAAAAAGGCAATTAACAAAGGAAGACAGACAGACCATTATAACCCTTAAAAGTGTAGGTCTTTCCTTTAGAGAAATTGCAAAGAAAACCAAGGTGTCAGTGAGTACAGTTTCCTACACCATCAAAACGCACTTGGAAACTGGAGGAAACTCTGACAGGAAGAGGTCTGGCAGACCCAAAGCCACAACAGAATCAGAAGACAAGTTTCTGAGAGTCAACAGCTTGCGTGATAGGCGGCTCACAGGACAACAGCTTCAAGCACAGCTTAACACTGGTCGAAGTAAGCAAGTCTCAGTTTCAACTGTGAAGAGAAGACTTCGAGCTGCAGGTTTGACAGGTCGAGTGGCAGTAAGAAAGTCATTGCTAAAATGGCAAAATAAGAAAAAGAGGCTTGCCTGGGCCATGAAGCACCGCCAGTGGACTACTGAAGACTGGAAGAAGGTCTTATGGACCGATGAATCAAAATTTGAAATCTTCGGTTCATCACGCAGGGTTTTTGTACGCCGTCGAGTAGGCGAAAGGATGGTTCCTCGGTGTGTGACACCAACTGTCAAACATGGAGGAGGAAGCGTGATGGTCTGGGGCTCTTTTGCTGGATCCTGAGTCGGCAACTTGCACAGAGTGAGTGGCACCCTGAACCAAAGTGGCTACAACAGCATTTTGCAGCGCCATGCAATACCCTCTGGTATACTCCTAGTTGGTCAGGGGTTCATCCTACAGCAAGATAATGACCCAAAACATACCTCCAGGCTATGTCAGAACTACCTTAGAAGAAAAGAACAAGACGGTAGGCTTCAAATCATGGAATGGCCAGCAGAGTCTCCAGACTTAAACCCCATCAAGCTGGTTTGGAATGAACTGGACAGAAGGGTGAAAGCAAAGCAACTTACAAGTGCAACACATTTGTGGGAACTTCTGCAACAGTGTTGGGAAGAACTTTCCGAACAATATTTGATTTCCATTGTAGAAAGAATGCCACAAGTGTGTTCGGCTGTTATATCTGCAAAAGGTGGCTACTTTGATGAGTCAAAAATTTAGATTAAATTTTGTTAAACAAAACGATTCCATGATTTCTTTTTTATCTCCAATTGTTTATTTGTTCTATGCTTTAATTTCAGAGTACATTGAGACATTAAACTGCGTAAATTTCAATAAAAACTGGAAAAATGGAGGTGTTCTAAAACTTTTGACCGGTAGTGTATATATATATATTTTGAGCCTTGCTCATATAGGTAGCCTCTCCCACTCTGCCTTCTCTCCAGGCTTCCCGGCCAGTACAGGACTACCTGTCTATGCCTTTCGAACAGACTCAGAAACAGAACGAGGTGGCGAGGCACCTGCCCCCACCCCTCTACGTGCTGCTAGTCCAGGCCAACGCTTATGGGCAGGCTTGTGGTAAGTAACACCAATTTCTATTGTTTTGCTGGTAATACACTTTTCAGCAGTAGATACTTATTTATTCTTGGGCTGATCTAGCCTACGGTATAAACGTCTATAACAGGTCACTAGAACCGAAGCACTGCTCCTGAACTCTGGTAAAAGCGCCTAATGCAGATTTAAACAAAGATCATTGAGTTACAGCAGAGTGTCCAGTAGAGGCAGTGTTTTGAATCTCATTCTCATCCTCGCATTACTTTTCCCTCTTGAGAAGGGAATGGATTATTCTTTTTTTAGCTGTTTACAGTTCCCCTGTGTATTTCAGATAAGAAGCTGTCGGTCTCGATCATTGGAGATGTAAATGAAGCAAAAGCCCTCTCCAAACCCCCAGAGGACTCCCAGGGTGAGCTGCAACATTATTATTATTATTACATTTCTTAGCAGACGCCCTTATCCAGGGCGACTTATTACAAGATATCACATTATTTTTACATACAATTACCCATTTATACAGTTGGGATTTTACTGGAGCAATCTAGGTAAAGTACCTTGCTCAAGGGTACAGCAGCAGTGTCCCCCCCTGGGATTGAACCCACGACCCTCCGGTCAGAAGTCCAGAGCCCTAACCACTACTCCACACTGCTGCCCACATCAGAGCCCCTTTGTATTGTACCGTAGACAGTGCTGGAGTGGAGAGCACCCTTCTATTGCATTGGAGCAGAGAGCCTGTATTGTATATGTAGCAGCAGTAATGATGATAATGTTTCGATTTTCTACCCAGCTGACACTCACTTGCATGTAATGTTTGAATCAAGTATTACAAGCAGTCTAATGAATGGGCCCCTTCCTTTCCAGATGATGAGAGTGACTCTGATGTTGAAGAGGAACAGAACACTGTGAGTGTGTTTAGAAATATCCTGTACCCTGTCTCATAGAAAATAATTACTGTAGTTAGATAAAGTATAAACATCTATCTTTAAACCCACAAGCAACCTAAAATAAATAGAAAAAAACATATTTTCCTCTTTGATATTAGCCCTTTCCAGAGCTGAGAGGGGAGGCTCTCATGGTCCCTGCCTTACTGTAGACATAGCCCTTCACCTTGCACAGCGCTAAATTTACCAAGAAACCAGAACAAAACGCTCCAGCTCACAGTAGATAAAATCGACACGCCCTTACAACTGTCAACCACTAGATGTCGCCATGTCCCTTGGTTTGAAGCCTAGGTTAATGTAAACTTGTAAAGTAAGATTGATCAGCAGAAAAGCTGAGTATCTGTGTATTTGCCCTGCTTGTTGAAATCCTAAAGTCATCATTTCCAATAGCTGTTTTTAGAAATGTATGTATTTATTTGAAAATATTTAGGGAGGATATCCGCTGAGATGTACCCTGTTGAATCCAGGGATGTCTAGCTGCAGTTTATAGTATTTGGAGGCATCAAAAGATAAAAAAGCATAGCAGTGTTAATATGTTTTTGTTTGTAGACAATCAGAATTTTAAAACTGCGACAGTATGTATCATTCTAACTGTTAAGATCAATCCTCAAAACAACGTGGTACTGCAAACGTACAGACAGACACCCCCAACTACCCCCAGAATCTGATTCACAGTAACATATGCTAAATTATGTTAGTACCAAGTTTCATGAAAATTGGATTAGAGGTTCTCATGATCTATGAAAGAATGTGAGGTGTGATATACAGACAGACGGATGTCCGCCTCTCCTATGTCCTTTGACAATGATATGCTAACATGAGTGATGAAAATGTAAAAAACTGACAAAACCGCCCTAATCAGTGTTGCAGTAAGAAACTACGATGTGTACTCCCGCTCAATCACGCAAACGCTTCTGAAACAGGGTCAGGCCAGGGTAGAGAGCAAGAAAGCACACACCCCACCCCACCCCTCCTAAATGCAGAACCACTTAGCTGCAGCTGAATGTACCATGGATCACGTATATCCTTCTGAGCTGAAGTTTTTTATTCCAAATCCCTATGGTCTTGAATTCAGAAAACAAACCTAGTACTAGTTCTGGCTGATTCTTATTGTAGTGGAGACATTAAAGGCAAAAAGTTTACACAAACAAAGAGGAGATTAAAAGTATAAGGAGGAAAAAGACACCAATTAAAAAGCAGTCGTGTGTGTGTGTGTGTGTGTGCGTGTGCGTGTGCGTGTGAGGTGAAGTAAGAGTTTTTCTTTGCTGTGATTGGATGCAGAAGCGACGGCGGCCCACACTGGGTGTTCAGCTGGATGATAAGCGCAAGGAGATGCTGAAACGCCACCCGTTGTCTGTCAACGTTGACCTCCAGTGCAAAGGTGAGCGAGAACACTGTTCACTTCCTTCTTATACATGGGGCAAGGGGTTTTCCAATCTGCTGGTAGAGATGTAATGTGAGAGAGAGAGGTGGTATTCAGAACACTGTTAGTGCATCCAGGTTTCACAAAAATAATAACATGATAACAAGAAAACACTTTTCAAAACCCTCATAAAATAAAGGTTGCTTTGCTAGGCAAATCCGCTGATCTCGTAACAAGGAGCCCAGGAGGCAGGAGGCACTTCCGTTCAAGCCTAGTTCCTATATAATGAGGTTTATTTCATCTTTAATGGGAGGGGCAGGCAGTTGCAGCGGCAGGCTCACTTACCTCTCTGCTCCTCCCTGTGGTAGAGGAGGGTTGGTGCAGCTGCAGAGAAGCTGCTGCGGCGCGAGAGCAGCTCTATAAAACGTTAATGTGCTGCTGATCATGAAGGTGCGTGTGTGCGAGCGAGCAAAGAGCTCTGCATTGCGGGAGTAACTGAATCCCCTCCTGGATCCTGCTGTTCTGCTGATATTGTATTCCAGTGCAGAGATTTCTTCACACAGCAATCCATCAGCGGCTGTACTTTCTTTTTTTTTTGTACTCAGCAATGGGTCCCTGGAAAGAGCTTTGTGTAGAAATTAACAGAATCCAAACTCTGCAATTTAGAAGCTTTGTCAGGATGTCTAATAAATACAGTATTGGTGCAGTCTTGAAGTGTTACTGAGCCGGCTTTCCTTTCCCTAGTTTCCATTTCCATTAACATATCCCTGGTCACAAATTTTTTTCACTTATTTTGGTTTCATATCTGTTATGCATCGAGCCTTCTGTCAAAATATCTTCTGAATTTTTTTTAATTTTTTTTTTTTTTTTTTTTTTTAGGAAGTTGAGATTATCTGGATCAACATATAGCATGTTTAAGACGGGAGAGCAAATTAAAAATAAAGTTGACGGAGGGAGTGTGTGTGGGTGGCAGATTTTGTACTGCTTATGGTGTCAAAGTCATTGCTAGGTTGGAAAATCTGACAAAATCTAAGGTACATGAGTACATAAGGTTTAAACATATTGCACATTTTTTAATGCAGAGGTATCTATTTTAGTATGGAGTTTAGTATATATGTTTTCAAGCGCTATAAATACGAACGAGAGAGAAAGAAAGCAGGGCAGGCGGTAGTTTGGTTACTTGATTGATTTGATTTATTTTTTGCTATTGTTTTTTTTAATGAATTCATTGATACACTATTGTAATTATGTGCGCTCTCCTCTCTCTCCAGATGGCAGTGTGTTGCACCTCTTCTTCTATTACCTGATGAACCTCGACATCATGACGGTGAAAGTGAAAGTGACGGCAGGGACTGAGCTGTCCGGGGCCATCAGCGCAGGGTAGGAGGGATGTGCTCACAGTGTGGGGTAGGAGGGATGTGCTCACAGTGTGGGGTAGGAGGGATGTGCTCACAGTGTGGGGTTAGTCAGTGCAGGGTAGGAGGGATGTGCTCACAGTGTGGGGTTAGTCAGTGCAGGGTAGGAGGGATGTGCTCACAGTGTGGGGTTAGTCAGTGCAGGGTAGGAGGGATGTGCTCACAGTGTGGGGTAGGAGGGATTTGCTCACAGTGTGGGGTTAGTCAGTGCACGGTAGGAGGGATGTGCACTCAGTGTGGGGTAGGAGGGATGTGCTCACAGTGTGGGGTAGGAGGGATGTGCTAGCAGTGTGGGGTTAGTCAGTGCAGGGTAGGAGGGATGTGCACTCAGTGTGGGGTAGGAGGGATGTGCTCACAGTGTGGGGTTAGTCAGTCCAAGGTAGGAGGGATGTGCTCACAGTGTGGGGTTAGTCAGTGCAGGGTAGGAGGGATGTGCTCACAGTGTGGGGTTAGTCAGTGCAGGGTAGGAGGGATGTGCTCACAGTGTGGGGTAGGAGGGATGTGCTCACAGTGTGGGGTTAGTCAGTGCAGGGTAGGAGGGATGTGCTCACAGTGTGGGGTAGGAGGGATGTGCTCACAATGTGGGGTTAGTCAGTGCAGGGTAGGAGGGATGTGCTCACCGTGTGGGGTGTGCCCATAGGAAAGAGAGGGCCCAGGAGGTTATATTGCCTTCACTCTTAACCCTTTGCGGTCCATTTATTAATTATGCGTCAGGCTCGCTAGGTCTAATTAATTTTCACACGCGCAGTTAATTTTAGGCAGCTGTTTAAAAGTATTTTTTCACAGTCAAGCGGGTTTAAATGGCCCTGCATATCAACAAAGCACTCACTAGGGCTCTCCAGCCCGCCCACCCTTCGTTTGCTATCGCTTTCACATATGCTACCAAATAAAAATAATAATAATAATAATAGTCGTACATACCGATCAATCGTCTCCTGATGACTCGTTTATCACCAAACTCCTCATTAATGCAATCCAAGTCATTATTTTATTGCTATAACATCTCAAAAAAGCTCTGCAAATGTCGTGATAGTCTCTGCGCTGATACTATACTCCCAGCTTGTTTCCATCGACCGCCCCATCTGATGCCAATGGGGTACTATGACTATTCATGAGATCGCCTTTTTTTTTTTTTTTTTTTTTTCAACTTGTCTCGGCTCCTGTAAACTCCCATTCGGCAATTGAATGGTTTTCTCGGCTTTTTCGGAGAAAAACGACTAGAAACCCGTTTTTGCGTTGCTAGAATGATGTCGGACCCAGTCCGACAAAGGACCTATGAGGAATAATTGCAATGTCGGACCCAGTCCGACAATGGACCGGAAAGGGTTAATACGAAGCAGTGTTTTACAGCAATATAAATGGACTCTATTACTCTTTTTTTTTATTTTATTAAAAAAAGCCATTTTAAAGTTTCACAAGCATTACCCTCAGACATTGAGACGATCTTAACTAAGCAGGTGTATTTAGAGGTGTGTGTCTATTCCTGCTGCCGCTCTCTTTCTAGCCACAGTTAGCATCATCACATTTCAGCAAGAAACCTGCTGTCTGTGCGAAAGCATGTTTGCTTCGTAGCTGATGATTGTGATAGTGTCTGTTTTTGCTGCTTTGCCTGCAGGGCTGTACATTTTGCATGTGCATTTTATGAAAGTCTCTTTATTTTTGTTTTATTAGAATATTTGCTAAAAAAAATGTTGTTCTTGTGCAGAGAGCTTCTGAGCCCAGAGTCCCTACTTAACTGCCTGTACCCTGGGGACCAAGGCACTGAGACCCCCAATCCTGCCAACCGCTACCAGTTTGATAAAGTCGGGTAAGGAGGGGGGCAGGGGAGGTGGGTAGCTGACAGGACATGAGCCGTTCCAGACCGCATTGACACAACAAAATAGACACCGTAATAAACACACATAACAGCTGAATATGCTATGTAGTAATTTATACTCTGTGTCATATACATTGCTTGATGTTCCTCCACATTCAGTTTACACTGTCTGCATGTTTTTGTATTTGAGTTATTTTTCCCTCCTGTATTATAGTTGTGAAGTCACTTTGGGACTAAATGATTGAGATGTTTTTATTGTTTATTTACAGGGAGAAAGCATCATACGTTTAATAAAAGTGAGATCTAGTAGACGAGGTAGTGATAGCAGATTTGTATTGGCTCCCTGTTACAAATATAAAAACAGAATTATCATGTCATTTAAAGCATCTTCTGTAAGATTAGCACTAAAGTGTATAATTATAAAACATGGAGGGGGTCTGGTTTTGCACATGTGTGACAGAAATAGAAGATTTCTCTCATTTCTGTATACACCTCTATCAACATATATTCTGCATATGTAAAGTATCTTGATGCAGATACACTGTGGATCATGCTAGCTGTACAGGCTGATAAAGTGGACACAGCCAGCCTCTGACTCTTGTGCTTCTCTTGTAGGATTCTGATGTTCGGTGACTATGTGGCTGAGCTGGGACACCCTTACACCTGGGTTCAGAACCTGGGGGGGCTGCGATTCCCCACTGGCAGACCCGAGGTGACTCTCCTGGGCAGGCTCACCCACAGCCAGCATATCGCCTGGGGACCCTGTGTTCTTTTTTTACCCTTTTCCCTCTAGACTCCAGAGCAAGATTACATCCAATATTTATGGAACGGCAAAGGCATACATTGTGTGGTGACTAACCTCTAAGAAGCATGTTTTGGTTGATGTCTTAATGCCTTTTTCAATGTGGTATTATTCTACACCGCATATCTGTCAGCAAGGATATAGTGGAGGCTGTTGTATGTACTTCTGTATGTGTGTGACACACATTTCTACAGAACTGCATGTCCTGTTCTGATCAAATTTACACAACCAATTGAGTGTATCAGAATCTGAGGCTATATTTACTTGTGCTGGATGTAGATTATTGTGGTTCGCTTTTGTATTTTGTATTTGCAGCTATGGTTGGGATAAATGCCGCTGACATATTTCTTTCTTTCTTAGCCAGAAGCATACCTTGTTTAAATAGTTTAACTTTCCCTGAAAGTAGCTCTGTATTTTTACATTGATTTAAACATTATGTGGCCATCATTAAGGTGTGTTCTTGATGTATATTTTGGGTTCAGATGAATCTCCTAGATTGCCACGGATCTGAAACAGAGTTGTAGTTGTATTAGAAGGTGAAAGCAGGCTGTTTATTGAAGGCAGTCTGTCTGTGTTTCTGTGCAGCAGGCAGGCCCCACAGGCAGCTCGCTCAGTGCCAGCCACATGGAGGCCACCATGAAGCTCCTGAAAAGCAGGCTGGAGTCCCGCCTGGCTCTGCACAAGCAGTTTGCCTCCCTCGGTAAGGTACCAACGCTTTGTTTTACACCCCAAAAGAATAGCGCTCTTAACAACAGTGTCCTCGCTCCTGTTTATCAGGTTAGTCGACCTGACACTGGTACTGTTCAAACCAAAAGATTATGTTAAAACATGGCTTGGCAAAGGTCAGCATCAACAATAAGGCACAAAGCCTACAAGCAGGTGAGAACCTGAAACATATATATATCCTGTAAAATGAATGGTTCATGTAGTTTACCGTGATCAGCCAGAGTACTGTAACTAGCTTGTATATTGTCGTTCAAATTGCAGAAAAGGGAAAACGTGCAGGGAACGCTATCGCTGTTGTTGCTGTCCCATCTTTATATAGCTGAACCTTTTATTTGATGTTTCTGGTCAGATTATATTTTCTTCTAGAACATGGTTAAGACAATGTTTCCACAGTGAAAGTTACTGATGTCCTGTCTTCCTGTACCTCTGTTTCAGAGCATAGCATTTTGCCAGTGTCCAGCGAGTGCCAGAGTCTCTTCCCAGCCAAGGTGGTTTCAAGGTTGATCAAGTGGAGTACCATCACTTACGAGGAGTATGCGGTATGTAGAGAGAGGCTTAAGAATTGTACGTGGGTGCCCAGCAGAGGGACCTATGAGGAGTATGTAGAGAGTGTAAAGGATTGTACGGGGATGCCCAGCAGAGGCACCTGTGAGGAGTATGTAGAGAGAGTAAAGGATTGTATGGGGATGCCCAGCAGAGGCACCTATGAGGAGTATGTAGAGAGTAAAGAATTGTACATGGGTGCCCAGCAGAGGCACCTATGAGGAGTATTTAGAGAGAGTAAAGGTTTGTATGGGGATGCCCAGGAGAGGCACCTATGAGGAGTATGCAGTATGTAGAGAGAGTATAATGATCTTATCTTTGATCAACCGTACTGTCTAATCGACCGAACGCACCTGTAATCACGTGATCCATTACTAGCGTGATGTATCACGTACACAGCTTCTGCTGCTGAAACAGCTACGAGATTTAGTTGCCAAAAAAAGGACCAGCAGACTGAGGCAAATGAAAGTTGCAGAATTATTCAGACCACCAAAACCTTAGATGGAGCATTGTGTGAATTTAAATTGTTGCAGTTAAGCAAATTCAAACAGTCACCTTGTTCTTGATTTTTTTAAAATATTCTATTTGGTCAGTAAGGGCTGGAGATTCTGTCAATGTTATTGAGCAGCTAAGAACCTTTATTTTATTTATTTCAATTGCACGTTATTACAATGCCTTAACAACAGGCATCAAAGTATAGAAACATGTACTGAATTTTTGAAGTTTAATGATTCCTAAAGGTATTACTAAGTACGTACGTGTGTGTGTGTGTGTGTGTGTGTGTTACCTTTATTCTATACGGTATTAGTTACAGTAATTGTTATTAATACCTGTTTGATTATCCATATGAATCGATTATGCGAACTAGTATCGGTCCCAATTAGTTCAGATAATTGACTCTTCTGTATTTAAGCACCTTTTAAGATTCCTTTTAAACTGTATTGTTATGGGTATGCCTGCATTCTGTAAACCCTTTCATTGTATGACCTGCATGTAATGAACGTTGTACTCGGATCTCTCATTAGATTCATAGTCATGCAAGTGCCTCATTGCCTCGATTGCCTTTTGACTGCAGTGTGGACGAGAATGCACTAATACTTTAATAAATGCTGCAAGAACTTCAAAGATATACCACAGTACCAGAAACATAATACAAAAGATAAGGAGCATTGAGGGAAATGTGTCAACATTCTGACTGGAATTCGCATGCAAATGTAAAAGGAATACGGGCTATGGAAGCCATTCAGTCATGTCGGAATTCAGATTCAATGCATAAGCTTTGATTAACCCAGAATGCAGTATGTTAACCTCACTCTGATTGTTTCCAGGAGCTGCCCTACACCCAAAAAGTCCTGGAGGCCGGGCTGGTACAGGAGACTGACCTCCTCTTCACAGCTCTCATCGAGAGGGGCACAGGTTAGCCTGGCACTCCCACACACACACACACACACACACACACACACACACACACACACACACACATAGGTACAGGAGACTGACTTCCTCTTCACAGCTCTCATCGAGAGGGGCACAGGTTAGCCTGGCACTCCCACACACCCACACCCACACCCACACACACACACATACACACTCACACACACACCCATACACACACACGAGTTGAGTCACTACAAAACCAATTACTTTAGGAATAAACAATAAGAAGAACCCTGAAATTGTGTCTGGAGGAAGTACATCACCGTAAATATACTGCAAACCAGTATCTGCAGTGCAGATATTGTAAAAAAAATCTGATCTATGCTGCTTGATTCTGATGTTTGTACGTACTAGAACTCAGGCACACATGATTAATTGATTGTTCTTTTAATACGAATTACAAAAGGCTGACTTTATGGACGTATTTGGAGGACAGAAAATACTATTGGTACATGCAAATGCATGTACACTCAGGGCATTTACAGCACATCTTTGGCTTGAATAAAGCAGAACCCATTATTTTGTATAGATAAGCATCCATCAGACCATCATTTTTAAATTGAGTTTCTATAGCTATAGTATTAACCCCCCTCCAAACACACACATATTAAATTAAAGGCATACAATCTTGAGTGAGACTTGGTCATGGTTGGATATTTCCTGTTATGTCTGATCTGATCAGTGCAGATTTAGCAAGAGGCTGATTGCTAAGTCCTAATCCGTCAACAACGTAGTTGTATAAACATTTGAACAAGGGCTTTCCCAGGTATTGAAATCTGTGTGCACTCAGTGATGTGTCTCCTCTTACTCCCCCAGCCAAGCTGCAGGCCGCGGTAGTCCTGAACCCTCGCTACTCGACCGTGCCCCCCCTCTTTAGCCTTTCACTCAGCTGGAAAGGAGAGCGCAGCGGGCGGACTGACGACAATCTCCGGGTAACAAACACACAGGCTGATACTGCATCATTGAATAGAGAAGATAATAAGCAGAATGACAGTCATGTAACAAAACCAAGAGCAAGAGTCAAATCGTAACTGGACCAGTGCAGGTTTATTATACATCCAAGAAAGAGAAGAAAATACATTTAGGGCAACTTGCTTGTAATCATTTATTTAGTAGATTTGTTTAAATAAGTACTACAGTCTTTCTGAGAATTTTGAAACATGTATTAAATCATTCTGAACATTGTATAGTTCAGGGATGCCTGTTTGTATTTGAGATTGCTCCCCTTGTCTATCATTGTGTTCCACTCTGAATAGCTATAGCTTTAAACCCTGATATGTCAGTCTGCTGCACTGTTACCTGTCATGAGGGCTCAGGCAATTGAAGTGCGCCTTAGACTTAGAGCAGTGATACTTGACATGAGGCAACATTTGCGTGGTACCTGGCATTAGGGGTCAGTATTGTAGCATAATGAATACAGAGGTTGAAATTCAGCCTTGAGCACTTCTCAATCAGACTCTGTTAACTGTGTGCTCTCCTCTCTATATCTCTCTCTCTCTCTCTCCAGGCGATGGAGGCCGAGGTGAATGTGTTCCACCGGGAGCTGCGTGGGCCCCGCCCTGGGTACCAGCTCCTGACCAATCAGCTGCAGCGGCTGTGCATGTGCCTGGACGTGTTTCTGGAGACGGAGAGCCAAGATGAGAGCGTGGAGGGGCCGCGCGAGTTCCCTCGTGAGAAGATGTGTCTGCGTACCGTCCGGTCAGTGATATCCTGTGTCTCCTAGTGTGGGAAAACTGCACACCTTCCTCTTCAGAATCTGAGTTTTAACATCTTACAACCAAAAAAACCCGATTTTGGTTGAGCTATCAGAAACAATAGCTTCTTGAATGTTTTTCCATCATATTTTTTCTGTGGCATTCAGTTTCATAAAATGTGATTTATAAAAAAGTATATAACTAAATATATTTAAAGAAAATTACATTTTATACATTTATTCTTTCTGTCATCTGGAGCAGATCTGGATCTCTTAACCTCTCTCCGCACAGTATTACTAACATCTAAGATTATAGTTAACCCGCGTGACAAGAAAAAGGCATTTAGTTTATTTGTTGAGGACTACATCAGTAATCTTACAGGCATGTGGGTTGTCTGTCACTGCTCCAGGCTCTGATCGCTTCTTTTTCCTCCAGGGGGCCCAATCGGCTGAAGCCTTTCAAATTCAACCACCCCCAGGGCTTCTTCAACCACAGATGAGTTTGCAGGGCAGATTCATCAGGGTCCAAGTGCAAGTGGCACCACTTTATGTGAAAGGAAAACCAAGGTTGCAAATACTGGAGCCCATTTATGAGCCTATCAATTTTCTTTCTGAGTTGCTTGCTCTTAGTTTAGTGGACCTGGATAAATCTGGCCTCCATTCTTCCTATGAGAGTTCAGTCTGCTTTTGTATGAAATGTAACTCTGTATTTTCATTTATTAATAAAATCATTTTGCCTCATTTATCCTTCCATCATGTTGTATGTGTATCATGACAAGGATGCATATCCACAGTAACATGCATATAGATGAAGGCCTTGTACTGTTTCTACTTCCTATTTTAAAGACGCTGTATCTTGTGACATTTGTTGAGAGCATTGTAATCTAGGTCATTTCTGGCTTGTGATTGTTTGCTTGATGTTTTATACTCCCATGGGCTGGGAATGAAATTCGTCTGCACCTCATTGCGCCTCATTGTTACACCTTTTAAAGTCCATTGAGTAATATGTATTGCAGTCACTTCATCCATCTCCCATTTTCCTTTTCAAAATCAGCACATCGAATTGCAGAAGAAATGGGATTGAAATGTCTGCAAGGATATGTCTTTTTTTATTTTAATATAAAAATCCAGTATAGCGCTACAGGAATTATCTTGTTGGCTCTGTGTACTTTAACCAGGCACATGAAGCAGGAATTAATTAATTGGGTTATTTCCAAAGTTTCTTCAGTGTGTGTGTGTGTCCCCTCCTTTTCTGAGTTGTCCTGCCCTGAATCTGTCTTCTCCATGTGATCTTAGCATCACAACACTCTAAACAGTGTAGTCTTTTAATACACTTTGCAACTTTTCTCTTTTAATAATGTGAATCTCTTGGCATCTTACAGGCCACTCCCAGCATCAGCATTGTTCACCTGGTGTTTGGAAAGTGCTTGTTACCTTGGCTTGGTTGTCTCTTGCGTAGGATTCTTGTCTTTTGTGGTGGAGGTCCCTGTATGTACATAGGTGTGTTGCATAACATAAGATGAAGTAAGGACATTTTTTCTCACATGTTTATAGGGAGTATCTGAATCTGGGGATCTGCAGTGTGGCCATTGGCTTTCATATATTTAGAGCATTGTGATTGTTTACTGTCTGTCGTGTATGTAGCTCATGTTGATCAAACGTTTCATGATCATGGTGCCTCTGATTTTGGCATGAATGTTACTGCTTGTTTTATATTCACAGCTGGGACGGGTCATTTTTTTGTTGCCCTCTCACTGGTGCCAGTGTTGATCTGTGTGCTCTGCTCAGCAGGTATGCCAAGTCACTTCTTATTTATTTATAAAATGGGGCCTTTTATGTGGTGTTCCATCCGTTTTGTTCACCATAACTGCCTTGATTTTGCTCGGATCTTCATCGGAATATTACCGTGCACTGCTTGTCTCCTGTATTTGGCTATAATCAGAGTAACTTGTTTTTATATACAAATATTTTTAACCTGAACATTCACCGTTTCATGTTATTATTATTATTTATTTATTAGCAGACACCCTTATCCAGGGCAACTTACAAATGTTACAAGATATCACATTATTTTTACATACAATTACATTATTTTTTACACATTATTTTTACATACAATTATCTATTTATACAGTTGGGTACAGCAGCAGTGTCCCCCACCTGGGATTGAACCCACAATCCTCCGGTCAAGAGTCCAGAGCCCTAACCACTACTCCACACTGCTGCCCTCATATGTTCTTGCACTAACATGCAAAGTGCTGAGGCGGTTCCTTAAAATCCACCTCAACAATATTACACAAAATAAATGATGTACAGTAGCTGCTATAAACTATTACAGTTTAGGTGTTGTGCAATTATATAAGGACCATCTCACTGTGCCTGCACTGGTCTTATATATGCATATATATATATATATATATCCTTGACCTAAACTCTTAATTCATTCTTTACCAGATGTTTTCTTCACCAAAAGAAAAGCTATAAAAGAAAAAAAAGTTTTAATGTGGAAATTGATAAAAGTAAGTACCGGTACATGCAGTCAAATTCCACTCAAGTTGTGTGAGGGACTATCCTCTGCTAACCTGTTTTTCAACCCAGTGACCAGTGGCATCGTCGCAAAGATCGTGCTGCTTAACCTACTTACTGTGATGCCCACAGGCTGCTGTTTCATAACGTTCTGAATGGTGTTCCACTGAAAGTGCAACAAGAGCAGACTTGCATAGGGACAGATACAGTATTGGCAAAAAATGGAGTTGACACAGAATAAAACAGCAAACCTGCAAATGTGGCACCCAGGAAACGGTGTGTGGAAAAGGGTCACCAAAGGAGTTCCTAGAAGTGAACCCGTCTCGGTGAAACAGGGACTGCACAGTGTGTGCCGTCTGATTGTTGAGAAGAGCTCATGCTGTGGGATATTGAACCAGCTTGGTCGTATGAGATATGCAGTGAGACTGTTCTTGATGCTGGGTGGGACTCCGCTGACCAGCAAGGTCACAACTGTTAAGCAATCCACCTGCTGGTTATGATCGTCGGTCCACTCCATCACAGCTAGACCTGTCCGTCATCTAGGACTGGTGGTCAGGTGGTGTGAAAGGCATGTTATTTTCCCTCACAGTACATGATTGCAACTATTTAATTTGAGTATGGACAAAAACTGGCCCGTTTTGCAAGTCATCCTTTCCCTCAATGACCTTGATGAACTACAATGGTTATTCAAGCATTTCAAGATCCATAGATACTATAACTTGCATTTTGTACCACAAGTAATAACTTGATTTATGCACTAAAATAATTAGTGATCAGCTCGATATTAAGCCCACTTTCCATCTATTTGCCTACTCCTTTCTATACTGGAGACAATATAAATATACATCAGCTCTACTGAGACCAGTTTTTAAAAATTTTTATGTTGATTTGAGACTACAAAACATTTCATTTGAAAAGTAGGATTCAAAGTGGGGCTTTGTTCAAATTGCTGCTGCTGTTTCTCTCCTTCTCTCCCTGCACCCATGAGACAGACGAGAGATAAAAATAGCCCTGCACTGCACCATTCATGATTTGCATTTTGACGTAGCTCAGCTCAGTCACTCACTGACTCAGCAAAAAAACAACCTCTGGAGCTCGGGGAGATCACGCAAGCCACGAACTCCTCTTCTTGAGAGGACCTTAAAGAAGCAGGCACCCACCTCCTCATGCAGGCTCTGCATTGCAGTGCACAATGTGAAACAGAAGAGTTTTAAACATCCTTGGCGATTTTCCTTTTAGACTTGCAGAAGGTGTGTGAAACAGTAAATCACTCCACTTGATAACGCGTGTCGGCTGGATCTTTCTATTGCCATTAGTTTGAGTTCTGTCACATCTGTCAATGTCACCTTCATCGTCTGCTTAGTATCAGCAGGATGAAATATTCGAGCTGGTTATTTTGATACTGGTGTTTTATCAATCAATGTGTCGCACTCAGCTGCTTTCCACCCCACTTCACAGCACTTTAAATCTGCGATTGACGTGGTTTGTACAAGTTCTTTTAAGGTCATTGTAAGGGATGAGCTGGACAATTAGTCAGCATGTTGACAATGCGCTATTGTTCTGGCATTTAGAGAACACTGCAATATGTGTACAGTGTTTTGACCTATTATGTAATGATGTGGTACAGTGATCAGTTCAATATAATACAGTAGATACAATGTAATACAGTAGATAACAAAACTAATTGTATTCATAAATAGTCTTGAGTATAATAACATGGTGAGGCTTTAGGTTTTTGAAGCTGCCATATTCTGTAAAGGCTGATCTAGCCTGTGTTACACCTATCTTTGGCAGGCCACTAGAACTGCTGTCCCTGAGGTGATAGCACTTCATCACAGACTTATCAAATAGTATCTGAGTAACTTCAACAGGTATTCCAGTAACATACATCGCCCGCCATGGCTGTAAACTCAAAACTAGAGCTATCAGTGTGCTGAAGAATTGGATGACCATGATATAGCTCAGCAGTGTGTAGAGTGTGATCATTGTATTCTCCAGACATGTGCTAAAATGTAAGATGTGTGACAGGCAGGTGGACGGCTTTATAGACACCCCATATATCCCACAATCTAATAGTCTAAATATCCTGTGCTAAACCATGTGAATACCAAGTTTCATGGCCACTGGATAAGTGTGTTTGCAGATATATTGAACAATGTGAAGTGAGTCATGTGTACGGACATGCATAAGTATGACTTCTTCCTTCACTATATAGCCTTCACCATGGATTCCATCCCCAGTGAGAGATAATAACAAGCATCACACGCAGGTAAGAGGACAAAACAATCACAGAAAAGAACCCTTGGAGCTGCTTAACTTTATTGTTTTCTTGCAGCATTTGTTACTGACTGCCGCCAAGCCTCTATTGTACATGAGGAGACAGGAGTGCATTCGTTTCATATGTGTGTGATTGGTACAGCATGTACCAGCAAGCCTGCGGCTCATCTCATTAGATTCTGGTGTGTTAGAGAGTGGAGTATCTGTATACATGAACACAAGAGTGCAAATGGGACTCAAGAGGAGCAGCCTTCCACAGCTGTTGAGTTCATCAAGATGAGGCATGCAGGGAATATCTGGGGATTCAAAACAATCAAATCTGTTTCGGGAAAAGTTGTAACTACGCTTTAGAAAATAAAATTATTACTGGATGTAACTGAGCATTTTTAACGTGTAGGGAACTGGAATTGATAGCAAAGGACTTGATTATGATTATTGTGGACAAATAAATGGTTTAACGTGACAAAGATGAAAAGTACTTTAAGACCTTGATAAATCTCTCCCAAAGTGGCTTAACCAATTAGTCAACAGCATATCCTCAGACATGGTTCAAATCCTTGATCGATTTCCTGAGACTATACAAACTGAACCTATGGGTTGTGTTCCAAGCCCCTGGGACATGCTGCAGCCTACATTTGGATGTAACATTTGCCAGTCTGATACAAAAATAGCATGTTAACCCAAATGCACTCAGTTTGCTAAATATCTGAAGTTAACCCTGTGTGTGTGTGTACACGATGACATCAGATATTTCTTTACCCCAGGAGTAAAGGGCAGTGATGTGTGATGCACGACCACTGCAGAGTCCGAAACAGAATGTCCTCAACGTTACAATCTCCTGAGCATTTATTTCAATCCATTCGTTTTGCAGCATTGAGAATTGACAACTTAATACACAAACACAAGCAAATCCTAAGTCCTCAGGGGTACCTATAAACAAGTATTCGATGCAATAGTCAGCATTTGCATGTGTTAAACAAATAAATAAAAACACCTGTGTAGATCCACCATGGGCAGCCAGGACTGTGCTGATTCTAAAGTGTCGTCTGCATGATGTGGAAATTCTCCATGACAACTGCTTTAATTCCTTTAGGGAGTATTAATCTGCAAGTTTATTCTCCAGAACAGCCCTAAGTCACCTAAACCCAGCGCCAGTTATCGACTTTCCATCAGACAGATATATAGTTTTAAAATGAGGTGGTTTCTTACTCACAGTAAGCGTGAAAAGTATTCTGGGTTTCTGCGTCACGTTGAATTGATCTATTTGGAATTTCACTCAAGATTATTTTTTTTTACTTTTAGAACATAGGAAGGTATCTTTTAGACCTTCCACTTCCACAGTCATTCCACTTTTAACATTGGTCCTTCCAGCTCATTCTCATTAGTAGATCCCTCTACTGTAGTGTGAGAGTTATGAAGTGCTCCATTAATTTAGGACCAGCTTCACCTGGTAAAACAGGCAACCTGTGAACCATTGTCCATCTAAACCTGAATGCACCACTTTGGTATATAAGTGACCTTTTTAACAAGTATACACAGTGAACCCCAATCACCAAAACAAACAAAAACAATCCCTTTCAGTGCAAAACAAACACATTAAATGAACTCATCACTTTGAACTACTTTTAAACATGATACACAAAAGTCATTTGATCTATTTAACACATACCCTAATGTCAAAATGTGTGGGCCCATGGTCTGATAGGTATATATTAAACATTACTTTAAAAGATAGCTTGTGTTCATGTTTTAGCACTAAAATTATGGTCAAACCTGTAATGCTTTAATGTACACTTCAGAGTTTTGAATTGTCAGATTCATTGAGTGTGGAACGCATTCACTCGAGCTGGGACCTCTCAGAGCTCTCCAGTGTGACTTGACAGGCACAGTGAGGCTGTCTGCACACCCAGCTGCATGGACTCCACTAACCCAGACAGTGAGGCTGCCTGCACACCCAGCTGCATGGACTCCAGTAACCCAACAGTGAGGCTATCTGCACTGTTCCACAATGACAGAGGAGAGCATGGACAGTGTAAGGAAACCACATTATTATGTATTTCTGTGTGTGAAGGAGCACATTGCTTAAACATTATCATTTAGACATAATAACATAGCACCTAGTGTGAAAGAATTGCACTTCACCACGGTTCGTTACCCCTTTAAAACACGACCCTTATATACCCTGCACCTGGCTCTAATTTTCAATAATAGCAGGTGCAGGTGATAATTAACAATAAAACAATAAATAAAACAATTAACAAAACAAACCAAAAATGTGCTTACGAACATGTTTTTCTGCACGGAGAATTTAACCCCCTCCCTGCTGTCTCACACTAGTTATAAGCAGAAATGAAGTAGTGATCAAACCTTAGTTGCTGGCTTATCTCTGTGTGTGTCGGCAACATTTTGACCAGACAACTCTTGCTTGCACCTGGTCAGGTGAGGTCAGTTCTGTTCATTTTTGTAGCCCCTTTCCCAGCCAATAAAACATAATTTCCCTGATAGCAGCACACACTGCCCACATAACAGCAACACAGCTACATCTCAATCATAGTTGTGTACTTAGAATCTTTTCTCCATCAGAAGTGAAATCACACTAGAGAACCCAGAGATGCTGAACAAGCAAGGCAATTATTTCATCTAAAGGGCTTTCCTGCACACCTGCCCTGTGCAATCTGTAATAATTGTAGCTATCAAGATCATTTCATAAATCTTCATCATTTCATCTGGAGAATGAAATGTCCCCCATCACTTCAACAGCTATGAATACAGACCGTTGTTAAGGACTCCAGGGGCTATAGTACAAGAACTCCTTTTCAACCTCTTCAATGGCATTTTGGGTGTGTACTGGCTATCTTGTACAATAAGATGTGAACAACAAACTGTAATGGAAATAAAGTAAAGCCTGCAGGCTCTCCAGATCATTTATACAACGGCATCCCTACTTCATAATCCAGTTTCATTTGGTTAGATAGCCTTGCTTTATACCTACCACAAACCAAAATTGAAATCTTTTTTTGGTTGTCAAGTTTTTATTCTTGCCTTTTTTTTATTTTAAATTTTAATTTTCCAGTGAATAGTTTTTTTATGACAATATAAAGCAAAGTTAAGTGAATTTGAAATTGTGGGAGGATATGTTTTTCCAAGACCCCTCAGTGCTGCATAACATTTCAGATGAGTTCGACAATTCAATTTCTTGAGAGCCCTGACCAGTGGAAAAGCCTGTTTGAAATCAGATTCCAAGCCCCACTTGCCTTGAACAGGTCCTTGTGTTCATTCTAGCGTGTGGTGAGCTTTGGGGTCTACTCACACCAGCAGGCAGGAATCGCAGTGAGTCCCATGTAATGACATCGAGGAAGGTTTTGAACACGTTGATTCTGGCTGGGGTTACATTTTAAGCAACCCTAAACAAGTACCTGGCATTAGTCTTTATGGACTCTCTCCAAGTTAGTCATACAGTATATCCACACAGGCACTGGAGTGAGTGCTTTGATTTTGGAGAAAATGGACAGGACCAGTGCTGAGGAAGTTACTTTTAAAATCTGTTACAGGTTTCAAGACAAAGTTTACATTTTCTTGTGTGTTCATGTGACATGTAAAGGTTTGACTTGCAATCTTCAAGCACTTTCTGATTTCCATGTTATGTTAGCTGTGGTCCCTTTTTCAAATCTATCTAAAAGTAACAACATTATTGTTTTTACATAAAATGTAAAGCATTACCATATCTAGTGACATGTCTGAAAAGGGAACCATGGAAAATGTAATCAGATTATAGTAACGTGCTACTCCCCCACACTGGACAGGACTCATTCTAAATACCTTTCACCTTGGAAAAGTATTATTAATTCAAACTCACTTACCAAGGGGGCATTAGTTGGCCAAATGCTCTGTCCAGTCCTAACAGTCAATGTTCGATTTGTCTTGATATTTTTGTGCTGAAGCAGATGAAGACAGATTTCTAAAATCTTTATTGTGCTCCAGTTTGTTCTCTGCCATCAGTTTCAGACTCAACCCACTTTCTGACTGCCTCTATTCATTACAATGCTGTTGGTGTCTTTATCTGTTCAGAAATGTGGCATTTCAGCATTTGGAATAGCTGATAACCTAGATGTGCTATAAAATTCACACTAATATATAGTCATGGTTGTTTGTCTTTATCCACTAAATTGTAACTTTCAGTTCAGACACCTCCCTTTATCAAAACTAATTTCACAGCTGTATATATATATATATATATATATATATATATATATATATATATATATATATATATATATATATATATATTGCTTTAATTATTAAACAAAAAGGTTGTTTTGAATATAGTAACTACTCAGAAATTACCCCAATTCTTTTCTTTTAAAATATTGTTTTCATGTATGTTTTGTTTAATTTTTGAGTTTATTAGAAATTGTGAAAATAAAAGTTGTGTCAAGTTAAGCTGTTGGATGTTTCTCAGTGTGTTTCTGATAATTTAATTTAGTGTGTTGACTAGCTTTTCTGTTTATTAATGAGCCTGTCTGCACACCCAGCTGCATGGACTCCAGTAACCCAGACAGTTGCAGTAATTGAACGTACCCTATTGTTTTAAAAATGATTTTATTTAGAAAAATACTTATTTTTGAAAAATGCATGTGTCGTAATTAGTGTTTTTAATCTTGACATTTTCTGTTGATCACTGAACCATCCGATCCATGCGATTGATACATCGATTAATCACACCTGTTTGCTAGTGGTATGAAATTGTATTGAAAGACAATTACAAGAATAATGCAAAGTATCAACATAGTGCTATTTACTGCAAAAGTTTCATAATGCCAGCTAATGTTTAATGTACATATATTTACTTATGTGTAATTTGCCAGTTTGATAAATATTTGCTTACATGTAATTGGAAGTTAGCCAAACTAAGTTATTTAAAATATTCACTTAATTTTGAATTGATCTGTTTTTGGTGTACAGTAAGCTTTCAAGTTTCAGACAAACAAATGTAAATTACTCAGTGCTGTTTTATTTTTGGTAGCTGAAGAGAAATGTAGTTTATTGAGTGCTTTTTTTTTTTAGTTCGATGAAGAAAAGGTACCATATAGCTGTTCATTTTCTAATACCGGTTGAAATAAATATGTTGAATAAAAAAGATATATAATTACTTGCGACTAAGATGATACAATAAACTTGTAGTACTACTATGAAAGGAAAGCACTGATGAGCAAACATTGCAGTCTTTTTTTCTTCATTCTGAGATATTGTGAAATATTGGGTATTATTATTTATTAGCAGACGCCCTTATCCGGGGCTACTTTCAATTGTTACAAGATATCACATTATTTTTACATACAATTACCCACTTATACTGGAGCAAACTAGATAAAGTACCTTGCTCAATGGTACAGCAGCAGTGTCCCCCACCTGGGACTGAACCCACAACCCTCCAGTCAAGAGTCCAGAGCCCTAACCACTACTCCACACTGCTGCCCTTATGCCAAGGTCTTTAGAAGTACCCTCTGGCATTTTTCAAGATTTTCTTTGCTCCAAATGATTTGGAGCAAAAACCTTACATGAATAAAAGGCCACCTTGGCCAGGTGCCTTGGCTGCTGTTCGGGGAGGGGCGACCCTTGTTTCTTCCACAGTAATTGTCGGGCTCTTGAGCATTGTCGCTTAAATAATTCTAAAGATTATATGTATCTATGAAAACCAGATTACCACTGTGTTCATTTTTCATGGAATGGCTCAAATGAATCTGCAAGTATTTTTCCATGGCAATATATATTATAAGTCTTGTCCCCATTGGAACCTGTTAGCTGCAACAACACTTACAATTTCGCTAAGAGTGTAGATCACGCACCCAGAATGTCAATGACAAAGCATTCTTAATATTTAAACCACGACAGGCTCAATATAACCATATTACATACTTTAATATCTGCTTTTCATCTGTCTTTTTTTATTTAGATTTCATGACCCATCCTAAGTGTTCGGTGGCTACCGCTAATCTAGTTGAGAGTGTATTTCCTCTTGCAATCTCTGTGCTTCACTCGCGGGCCTGACACAGTAAAGAGTGTGTGAGAAATACACCCTCAGCTTGATTAGAAGTAGCCACCGAACACTTAGAAACATACATTGTATTGCTATTCCAAATGGAACCAAGTTTGTTAGTTTGGATTACTATTACTTTCTAGACCTGTTCACTACATAAACATAATACCCATGAGTGTGAAATATATGTAGACTATTTCAGATGGGCCCCACGATTGCAGTAAAAAACATTCAATCATTGACACACACAGTCAGACACAAAGTACATTTTTCCATTCTTTATTTAGCGATTCATTTTTATACTGCATATTCTTAGCATTTTGTCAGTGCTTGTTTCTTGATCTGTTGTGGCTGTAGTAAGTGCATTGCTGCTTTGAAACCAACCTGGAAACTGTGTAACGGTGCACAAGTGTTTACCTTAAATCTCCTGCAGTTACATATATATATATATATTTATGTATATTTCTATAGAACTCTTTTGTATGTTTCAATACAACACTTAAAGGCTCAGCTCAGTTTCTGTAATTCTGACCACCTGGATGTATATTAAATGCACTTAATGTTAGGGCAGTCATCACATTCAAGTGTAACAAAAGCATTCTGCATTCACTAGAATCATATATATATATATAAGCTATCGTAACATATTTGGCCATCATGATTTATTTGCTAGAGAAACAATATTGCTTACTCACTTGCCTGCCTTTGAAAGGCAGGGGCTCATCTTTTCAGTGTCTTTTAGATACTGAATTATCCTCTACCTCCCTCCCCGTTATTGTTCTTTGGTGTTTGTTCCCCTACCATTCACCCATAATTCTGTCACTTTTCCCTTACTTCTTGGCTATTTCCTCTCCAGACTTCTCCAAAGTCTTGGTCTCCTTCTCATCAGTGCTGGAGGACTTCTCTGTTTTCTGGGTCTTGGTGTCTGTGGCCGCCTCCTTTTTAGGAGACTTTGCAGTCTCCTTCTTCTCAGGTTTGGCTTTGTCTTCTTTCTTGGGTTCTTTCTTCTCCTCCTTTTTTGTCTCCTCTTTCTTCACTTCTTTCTTGGGCTCTGCCTTCTTTTCCTCTTTCTTGGCCTCTGGTTTCTTCTCTTCTTTCTCAGGAGCTTTCTTAGCTTCGTCTTTCTTTTCCACTGGCTTCACATCTTCCTTGGGTTTGTCTTCCTTCTTGGGTTTCTCCTTTTCTTCTGTCTTGACTGCTTCCTCCTTTGGGGCAGACTTCTCTTTCTCCTCGGCCTTGGGGGTGGCTTTCTCTTTTTCTTCAACCTTTGGGGCAGCCTTCTCTTTCTCGTCAGCCTTGGCCTCAGGTTTGGGTTTCTCCTTTACAGGCTCTTTCTCCTTCTCCTCTGGTTTAGTGGGTATCTTGGGTGCCTGTGCTTTCTTGGGTGACTCAGCTGGCTTGCTCTCCTTTTCCTCCTCCTTTGTCTCTGCCTTCTTCACAAGCTCCTTTTCCTTTGGTTTCTCTTTCTCTTCCTTCTTGCTCTCGGGCTTCTCTTCTTTCTCAGGTTCTGGCTCCTTCTTTTTGTCTTCTTTGGGCGGTGTCACCTTGGCTTTGGGTTGCTCTTCCTCTGGGGACTTAGCTTTTTCTTCTGCAGGTGATTTTGCCTCTGGGGATTTAGACTTCTCTTCTGTGGGGGATTTTGCCTCAGGGGATTTTGACTTATCTTCTGTGGGGGATTTTGCCTCAGGGGATTTTGATTTCTCTTCTGTGGGGGATTTTGCCTCTGGGGATTTTTCAGCTGGAGATTTTGCTTCTTCCTCCACTGGAGATTTTGGCTCCGGGGATTTTTCAGCTGGAGATTTTTCTTCTTCCTCCACTGGAGATTTTGGCTCCGGGGATTTGGATTTATCTTCTGCAGGAGATTTTGCTTCAGGAGATTTTGCTTCAGGAGATTTTGCTTCAGGAGACTTTGCTTCAGGAGATTTTGCTTCAGGAGATTGTGGCTCTGGGGACTTGGATTTCTCTCCAGTAGGAGACTTAGCTTTGGACTCAGCTTCTGGAGATCTGGCTTCCTTCTCATCCTCCTCTGCAGCTTCTCCCCCCACTTCTCCCTCTTCTTCCTCATCCTCTTTTCCCTCTTCTTCCTCTCCCTTCTCTCCCTCTGATTTGACCTCTTCCTCAGCCTTCTCCTCTTCTGCCTCTCCCTCCTTCTCTGTCTCTTCCCCACCCTCTGTCACTTCCACCTGAGTCTCGTCAGTCTGCTCCTCTACGATGACAGTATCAGATTTCTCTGCTGCTTTAACTTTGTCCTCAGTTTTGATCTTGAGATGGCGTGATGAGCTTGCAATTTTAGTATGGCTCTCGATGTAGGAATATGGACCCAGCCCAGAGCTGAATCTGGTCTCTTCACCCTCCAGCAGTTTCCTGTAAGTGGAAAAACATTTTGTCATTCTTATCTAAAAACACCATGCATTATTTATTCAAACAAGTTTATAGGGGCTCCCGAGTGGCGCATCCAGTAAAGGCGCTCCACATGGAGTGCAGGATGAGCCCTATAGCCAGGGGTTCCTAGGGGTTGGTGCACAATTGGCCAAGCGCCGCCCAGGTAGGGAGGGCTTTGGTCACTGTGCACCAGAGACCCTGTGGCTGATTGGGCACAAGCGGGTCTGCAGTGGAGCCATTCAGATGCACTATGGGTCTGGTGGCTTCGCTGTGGATCTGCAGTGCGAAAAATTATGGATTGGCAGGAACACATTTCGGAGGACGCATGTTTCTGCCTCTGTTTCCCGACATGCTGGGAGGTTGCAGCGGTGAACCAGGATAAAAAATAGTAATTGGGCATTCCAAATTGGGGAGAAAACTGGGGTAAAAACCACTGGCGACGACTAAATTAAAAAAAAAAAATTATAATAATAATAAAATAAACAAGTTTATATTGCTCTTGCACTGAACAAGTAGAAATAGTAATATGGCTTTATTCTCTTTCTTTGAGGTTTTAACTTAGGGCACTGTGTCACCAATGCAAAGTTCTGCAGCTATGGTTTCTTTTAGTGGAATTTTTTGATTCAGTCAAATGTAACATTTTTACATATCCCTACTATAATAGAAGGAATGGAATACAGTTGTGACAGCTGAGCCATGAGCATTAGAAAACTTTTGAAACCAAGATTTTTTTTTTTTGATGGGCTGTGATTGTATCAATTATCATAAATACTGGTCTAAATTATATTTTTACACATGAAGCTTCAGTTCTGTGCCTACGGTTTAAGCAATGTACTATTCTAGATGACTGTGTATGAATGGTTTCAGTTTATATGCACCTGTAAGCTGCGATCTCGATGTCCAGGGCCATCTTCACATTGAGCAGGTCCTGGTAGTCTCTCAGCTGGGTTGACATCTCCCACTTAGTGCTTCTCAGCTCGTTGTCCAACTGCTGGATGGTTTCCTGAAATGGTACACACATGTCTGAAGCAAAATAAAAATAGGAATGGAACCTCCTGGGTGCGTTTATCACTGCAGGTTTCAGAAGCCTTGTACAATTCTTACAAGCTAAGTGCTGAAAAAGCCATTACAGATGGTTCAGATGACCCTGCAGTACTCAAAAGATACTGCAGCTGTATAACAAGAGCTTACCTTAAAACTAGTGAAACTAGGTTTTAAAGAACCCTGTTACTTGCACATCACACCCTCCGTCTCTCCTTGGTGACAGTTCGCCTTTGGGGTGGAGTTAACAGGAATAAGCATACCAATCATGTTTAAACCACTTGAATTGCATCTGTGCTGTTCATTTAATTACTTTTATTCCAGAATGTTTCAAACTGGAGGATTGGGAGGGAGGACGTGTGGCCAAGTGTTTAGAGCTTAGGGACTGGAGGGTGGCAGTGTGGCCTTGTGGGTAAAGCTGAGGGCGGATCTGTGACCAAGTCGTTAGAGACTAGAGCTGATGAATTGTGGAGCAGTGTGGTTTAGTGATTGAGCTGATGAACTGTGGGGCAGTGTGGTTTAGTGATTGAGCTGATGAACTGTGGGGTAGTGTGGTTTAGTGATTGAGCTGATGAACTGTGGGGCAGTGTGGTTTTGTGATTGAGATGATGAACTGGGGGGCAGTGTGGTTTAGTGATTGAGCTGAAGAACTGTGGGGTAGTGTAGTTTAGTGATTGAGCTGATGAACTGTGGGGCAGTGTGGTTTAGTGATTGAGATGATGAACTGTGGGGCAGTGTGGTTTAGTGATTGAGCTGATGAACTGGGGGGCAGTGTGGTTTAGTGATTGAGCTGATAAACTGGGGGGCAGGGTGGTTTAGTGATTGCACTGATGAACTGTGGGGCAATGTGGTTTAGTGATTGAGCTGAGGGACTGGGAGGTAGTGTGGTTTAGTGATTGAGCTGAGGGACTGGGAGGTAGTGTGGTTTAGTGATTGAGCTGAGGGACTGGGAGGTAGTGTGGTTTAGTGATTGAGCGGAGGGACTGGGGGCAGTGTGGTTTAGTGATTGAGCGGAGGGACTGGGGGCAGTGTGGCCAGGTCATTAGAGATGAGGGACTGGGGGGCAGTGTGGTTTAGTGATTGAGCGGAGGGACTGGGGGCAGTGTGGCCAGGTCATTAGAGATGAGGGACTGGGGGGCAGTGTGGTTTAGTGATTGAGCTGCGGGACTGGGGGAGCAGTGTGGCCAGGTCATTAGAGATGAGGCATTGGGAGACCCCTACCTGTAGGGAGGTGACCTCTCCATGGTGACGATCCTCTATCTCAGATCGCTGTCTCTCCAGGGAGTCTCTGGTCCCCTTCAGTGTCTCCATCTCGGTAGTCCGGGACTGCAGCTGGCGACGATGCTCCGAGATCTCGTCCTGGGCACTACGAATGGCATCGCTGTTGTACTTCGCTGCCTCTGACAGCTTGTCCAGACGCGCTGCCAACACACCAAACACACTGCCAGCGTCAGCTACAATACTTCCCAGCCTGTAAACTTCCCGACGTGGTTATAGGTAAGCCATTAAATGCCAATGCATCAGCTCCAAATAGCTTGCTTTTCAGTGGAGTGTCTGAAGCATCTGTTTTAAATTGTTTAAAATTATGGTTTTATTTTTTTATTTTTTATAATCTTTGTGATGATTGCAGTATTAATATTTTAACCTATTATTAACTATTTGATTTATGGATTCAATCCACCCCACAGTGAAGCTAGCTATTTCGTCGGGAGAGCTGCTGCCCTTATGCCAGGGAAGTATTGTAGCTGACACTGGAGAAACAGGGACAACTTGATAACAGTTTCTCCCATAAAGCTGTTTAATTAAAATATTTTCTTGTGTATTGAAATATATTGAAAAGCTATGCATGGAAGGGAATGTTTACAAAATCAAATTTAAAAATCTATTGCAAAACTCCACTGTCACTGCAGTGTTTACATCTGCAGATACAATGTAGCGACACTACCATGATTCAGTTGACAAATTTGTTAACCCTAACCAATACTTTAAGCGAAGTACAGAAACCAGGAACAGGAGACAAAGTTGGAAATTAGGTGGAGACAGACTTAAGAGAGAGCAGAGACACTACTTCACTCAGAGAGTTGTGAGGGTATGGAATGGGCTACCTAGTCATGTTGTTGATGCCGCATCACTTGGATCCTAAGACAATGTTTTGAGATCAATCAGCTACTAGGAACTGAACAAGCATAGATGGACTGAGGTTTTCGGTGTGCTAGTTATAGCTTATCTATGATATATGAAGTGTTTCTGGGATTCACTGCAACTTTAAAACTTCCAGAAGACTTGTCAGACAGGAACACGGCAGCTGGTGAGTATAAAATTGACGTTATAGTGTCCCAAATCAAAAAGAACAGAGGGTATCTTTTTCTCAAACATTACCAGTGGCACGTGCAGGACCCCACAGGCAGAAGCAGATCAGAAACCTGAATGACTGGCTACAAGCAAGAGGCATTCAGAAATATGAAACACTGGGAAACCTGCAATGGCGGATCTGCAAACGGGATGGGCTGCATCTGAGCAAAAATGGATCCAACGAATCAGCTGAGAATACTGAAGGTTGTACAGGAATATTTAAATGAGGTCTGAGGACGGCAGGGATAAGGAGACAGGCAACAGCAAAAACATGTCAAACCATTGTGTTTACCAGTAAAATCGATTCTATAAAAAAAAAAAACTACTGGAGCTACCCCAAATGATGGAGACAAATATTCAGTTTGTGGTTTAGGTTGTGAGGAACAGCCAGGATAGAAGAGGAGATGTACATATGACACAGCTTAGCAGCAATGAAACTAACGAAAATCAGGTGTAATACAGATCTGGTTCAAACTAACAGCATTAGAAATGCATTTAAGGAAGGTGATACTTTCTAAGCATTAACTCAAACAACCCCTCTGATTGTAGTAGGAAATTGCACTATGTAATGCCTTGTCTCCATCTACCACGGGGACTGAAGGACATCTGAATCAGCCCTGATCGTTTCCATCATCTGCAGACCGAACTGGGTTAAATTAGGAATCCGTTAGCTCCAGTTAGGACATCCAGGCAGAACGGAAGGCTGTCTATGACCTACTAGCAGAGGGGAAAAAGTGTGGTAGACAAAGGAAATTATACTTTGACCAGATGAAGATGGAACCGACAGTGATCCCAGTTTGATGCTGGAATGAGATGAGATTGAGTTTTACATGCTAGTTTAAGGGTCAGATAGAAGCCTGAAGGGAAAGTCCAAATAATTTAAGTCTTTTGCTTTTATTGTTATTATTAACATTACTGTAGTGAATTAGGTATTATTTTCATATTGCATATGTTGTACTGTTAACATTTGGTATTAAAGTTCCAGTATGTTCTCTTATCATATAAACTATAAAAAAGTGAAAAGTTTAACAGAATTACACATTTTGATGTAATCTTTAGTACATTCTGTGACAGGGGCTTCTAGAAATCTAGCACATGTCTTCTGTCTTCCAGGGAGTTGCACACACATTGCTGTTTAAAGGTATAAGGATGACACATGTCACGATATGATACACATTGCGATATGCAGATTGAGACACGATATACATCAACTTAAAAGTGATGGTCCTGATGGGCTACTTGTATGATGTATAATAAGATTATATGATCGTTAATGATGGAATATTTTGTTAAAAGACAAACATGAAATGGGATCCTAACTATGACACACACTTATTCTTCATTCAAGAACCATTTGGTGAACTACAATGCAATACAAACGATACAAACCTCGATTATGATACAATATTATTTAAAGAAAGTATCACAATGAATGTATACATGATGACTCGTTACACCCTTAATGCTGTTCAGTGTTGTCTATAAGTCTGTATAGAGTTGTGTATTTTAAAGTTAATAAAAGGTACTTCTTTTTATTTTACTATGAAGTTTCATCTGAAATTCATACAAATCATAAAAAGCCAACATAACAGTACTTTTTAATGGTATTTGTACGTATCAATTTTGTACATTCAACGTCACTGTTTCTATAAAAAGCATTTTTTGAAATCTATACAAATCATAATAAAATACCCTGTATACCCACATGCACAAATAAACACACATGCACACACACACACACACACAGTCCCACAGGCAAGCAGACATCCACATACAGATAAGTATGTTCACACATACACAAGTGCACACACACACACACACACACACACGTGCATACACTGCTATGCCAACATAATGTAAACATACTCACACATGTACACGCATATTTACACACTTCCAAAACATTTCAAGGGCTTATCATGTAGTTTTATTTTACACTTTTCATTACAAAAACAGGTATACATGCACAAACACACACATACTAAACACAAACACAAACTGAACTCCAGTCCCAGTCTCACCCAGCTGTCTGTACAGGAGATGGTGTTTAGGGCTCCCCCTAGTGTTAAGTACAGGGGATAAGAATTCATTAAAGGGCTATTCTTTGAAAAGGATTTGTTTAAATAGAATTCTGTAGAGGGTGTTTTCAACACTTTTTGAAACATGAGAACATCCAGGTCACATCTGAAAATAGAATTTGCTCCGTATTTTTTATTGTTTTACCTGGATAAATAAAAAATAAAATTAAGAAAATGGCAATACAGCTCTGTTACCATTTTTTTTGCGAATGAATATGAGGGACTAATAGTGTTATCAATGCACCTCAATAATCCTGATTTGAGTTTGCTAAACATTAACCCACCCTTAATCTTTCAATTTAGGTAACTGAACACTTTCAGTGCTTTTGGTGGAAATTAAGCTGGCCTGTGCCCCTGATAAATTGCTCCAGTTGTTCAGGGAATAAGCTCACGAGTGTCGTGTTAAGCTCATCCTTAAAGCAGTGACAGTGCACACTGCAATGCAGTGGCGTGAAAGAGGGTCTGCTATGGAGGTTAGAAAATAAAACAAATATTACAATATTAAAAGAAAAAACAGTATAGAATCTGAGGAGAAAGGTTGAGTTTGTAGGTAGCAGAAGAAGGTTGAGGTAGTGAAACTGCAAAGTAGGGATGGGATGACCGTCTTGGGTAGATTTCTTTGCTACAGTTTAGTTCATTACAAAAGGGACATTAGTTAAATGTGCTATTTGATGGACTGAGACTATTGCATGTTGTTATTTTACACTAAGATCTGGCAGGCTAAAATTCACTGGGGGTATTCCCTGAAGTTACAGGTTTGCAGTCTTATTTGTGCTGTGATAGCTGGCCACAATTACAATTACCATAAGAAAATAAGAACAACGAGAGGAGGCCATTAGACATCAGTGCTCGACCGGTTCCTGCTGGCTGATTGATCTCAGAAGTGCTTGGGTATTCAGCATGGTGAACAATGCTGCTGCAATGGAAGGTAACAGCCCCAGCAAAGCACTGCAGAGCTCTGTACTGTATAGTGGGTGTGTCGCACTGTAAAAATAATGACATACAAGATAATTAAGAAAGCTGCACTGCACCACATTCAGCTTCATAAGTTTAGATGAAACCCTCATTCAGACCTGAGCTTTTTTTTTTCTTACTAAGAATCTTTCCATTTCTCTACAGTCCTGGAAAATAAATACTGTCTGTATTCCATATATTTATTATTTGCTCATTTTTCTGTTGTGAAAAAAATTAACCAGTTATTAGTGAGGCAGTTCTATGTAATGTATTACCTGGATAAATTACAGCCTCATAGGAGGCTGTGTGGTCCAGTGGTTAAAGAAAAGGGCAAATCCCAGCTCAGCCACTGACTCACTGTGTAACTCTGAGCAAGTCACTTAACCTCCTTGTGCTCCGTCTTTCGGGTGAGACGTAGTTGTAAGTGACTCTGCAGCTGATGCTTAGTTCACACACCCTAGTCTCTGTAAGTCGCATTGGATAAAGGCGTCTACTAAATAAACAAATAATAATTAACTGCATCACAATATACATTCTTCAATAAACTGCACACCTAAAGAGTATGCAACACTGTTTTATTAAATCGACATTTATTCTTATGCGCTTGTTGGCACTATGTGGCTACATAGATTCCTTGGTATATTTTAAATGTGCTGTATTCTGCACACGTCATCCAGTGGTTGCTGTGTTGCATGGCTGTCGTAATGCGCTAGTTGTGTCCCTATTGCAGGAGCAGTGTGGTCCCTGAGGAGGTAATACGGAGTTCCACTCACTCGCTGACTCACCGAGCCCTGCAGCTCTAACTTGCGAGCAGTTCCAACTGCAGAGAGATAGCGCGCGCGCGCGAGGAGGAGAATGTGCTTCTCGGTAATTGGCGATCTCCCTGGTGCCGTCTCAGTACAATACGGATAATAATGTCTTATTGCTGTCATATAAACTCTTTTCCAATGCTTTTTTTTATTTGTACAAACAGAGATTGTTGATATGTTAGTATGTAATAATTACTTTTAAAGTAATTTCTTTACAATTCAACCTATCAACGATTTAGCATATTCGTCAATGTATATATAAAAAGTTCGTTTTGGTTTTACATTAATAAATGAAAACAGACTTAAGTCTGAATTTGTTGTTTCAGACCATAAGTGATTTAAACTAAATATAAAATGCGGTTATTCATGGTATTGTTTAAAATATACACAATTGGAAAACCGTATAAAGACTATATTAAAATGATATTACTATTAAATATAATAAAACTATATCATGGTGATAAATTAACACAATTCAATGTCGGACCATTATCATTTTATAAGAAAACTTTAAATGCAAAAATAAATAAATACATAGTAAATGAATCTACCACTACAGTTTACCCTTGCCTTCTAATCATTTGAATGCCTTTCAAGTCGCAAGAGTAGTTAATATGTTTCCAGTAGTGAGCCAGTGCTCAATTTGTACTATTCTGTAGAGCCCAACTGCACCCGTCGACCGTCAGCATAGCACATTTCTAGAAGTTTCTGTTCTGCTGAAAATGCGCTCAATTAACTGCTATATATATATATATATATATATATATATATATATATATATATATATATATATATATATATATATATATATATATATATAAGCTAGTTTAAAATACCGGTTTGTATACATTATTTCAAACCAAAGCCTTCCAAACAGTTGACATTGAAAAACAATCCTTAATAACATCCTTGCGGAAACCCCTGATTTTCCATGGATGTGGGTGTTGCAGTCAAGGTTAGGAGATATAATAATGCAAAAATAAAGAATTAATAAAAGAAGGACAGTATATTACCTGAAATATATCATTTTGTGGAAGAGACAGACACCGTTTTGGGCGTGAGAGGCAAAACATTCTGCTCACAAACGTTGTAATACTGAACTAACAGCTTTTTTAACCAAACAACGCCACGCAAATCTTTTAAACACCTCCATGGACTATAACTTAACTTCCCCAAACTTTACATTAAATGCAACAAGTTCTAAACAGATATTATTATAACCAAAAGCACAGCCGGTACGGTACGGGTAGAGGAGAGCGCTCACCTTGAAACCACTCCTCGGCATGCTGCGTTGTTTTTGAAGCGTGCCCGTCCAGCTGTGCTCGGATCTCCCGCAGAGCGCTCGTGACATCTGACTTGACCGACTCCCTCACATCTACACTGACCTGCGAGCCGTGGATCTGGGACAGCAGGTCTCCCACCTCCTCTTCGTGGTTCTTCTTGAGGAAAGCGGCTTCCTCTTGGAGGGACTGCAGCTTTTTGTCCAGTTCCAAACGGCTCAACCCGGACTCGTCGATGTACTTGGTCATGGCCCGGATTGCCGCCTGCACCTCCTCTCGCGCCCTGGCCTCATCCTCGAACCTCTGCTTGACGTGCTGGATGTCCTCCTCGATGTGCTCCTGTTCCAGCTGCACCTGGGTTTTCTCGCTGGTCAGCTGCACCAGGATGCCCCTCAAGTCGCCGATCTCTCGCTCATAGAGCTCCCCGATAGCCGACTTCCCGGCTTGGCTCTGCCTCAGGGCGGCTGCCTCAGCCTCGAGGTTCTTGTTCTGAATCTCGAGCTGCCTCACTTTGTCAATGTAGACGGCGAAGCGGTCGTTGAGAACCTGCAGCATTTCCTTTTCATTGCGGGACCGCGGCTCGCCGTTGAAACCATCCAGGCTGTCCGTGGAGGAGATCTGGCTGTAGCCGCCCACTCCTCTACGGTACGAGGAAGTGGTAGATCCCCGGGACCAGGGCTGGGAGTGGAAGCCGCTAGAAGCAAGGGAGGCGGTCGACCTGGAGACATTTCTCTGCGGGTCGCCGAGCACCTTGCGGTAGGCGGAGGTGTTGTAAAACGAGTCTAAAGTATAGCTCATCTCTGCTCTGAGGCTAACAGGAACACTGCGGCAGGCAGAGGGAAGATGCAGCGTTTTATACTGCGGTGTGAAAACCTCAGCAACTCAGCAAGAGCATGAAAAAAAAAAATTGGAACCAGCTCCTCTTAAAGGTGCAACGACCCTTCAAAAAATTTGCTGCATTTTTTTGTGCTGAGTGAGAAAATCAATAAAGCATTTATGATTCACTGGCAATTGGTACATTCTTGATACAGGACTTATGACTCAAACCGTGTCAAACTGTGAGGTGTACCATCAATTTACAAATAACATTGCTTTGATCCATTTTCACATTGCAATTGTGTCACTTTTTATAGTTGTAGTTATTGCTGTTACGAATGTTTGTTTTTAAAGGGAATGTAACGAATTAGTGACACACTACCTGGGCAGGTCTGCAGTATAAATAATACATACATATAAATAAAACGACATGAATCAATAATGGCAAATATTGTGAAAAGGTCTGCACACAGTAAAGCCTCTGCTTTGGCAGCCCTGACGCACGATCTTCTCTCCACGTTCCTGTGCGTATACATACATGCAGCAACTGCGGAAATAAATAATTTGGCTAGCGAAGGCTTAGGACCAGGACCCTCAATATTGTACTAGCGCGGGTCTTAAGGTACAGGGCTCGTGTTCTGTATCCAGCGCCGGTCGACGCGTTTGCATTATATTACTCATGACAATAGTAATTGCGGTCGTTATTACAACATTAGAAACAAGAAAATTCAACTTTTTCGGTACACCTTCCTTCATTTCAGTTAGAAACAACGTTTCCACAACAGCAGGCAGTATAATACTTTACAATCCTATGTATGGACGAATGAAAAAAATGCCATAAACTAACCCAAGGCATCTCCTATTCCAAAACTAAATACAAATCTGCTTTTTTTTTCAGTGGCCTGTACTAGTGAAATCAATGTATTCTTAAATTCTGCTCTTGCTTTACATGAAAAACAGCATTGTAATGCATTCCCTGTCATCAACAGTATAACCTTACATATAATGCAGGCTATGAGCACAGGCCCAGAATGAGTGTGCAGTATTGCAACACATACTATCCCAGCAACCCAAGCTGCGTTAATCCAACTTCCATTAGTCAAATAATTAATTAAGAGGTCAAATTGACAGATCAAAGGTGTGACAAAGGTGTGGCGCTCTTTTACAAGGGTCTGGTGAGCATTACCCCCCTCCCAGAAAAAAGAACAGTAAAAGATACATCCGACACACTATCAGTAAGAATCAGGAGAGAGGTGCCATCCCAGTGGTTGAGCTCAAATCCTGCTACAGTAAAGCAGTTGGCATAAGGAGGATTGCAGATCTGGAGCTCCCACACCACCTCACTGACTCTACAGGGAGGGTAACAGAGCACTCACACCACCTCACAGCAGGGACGGTGCTCATTATAGCTTGTACATCTGGTTGGTGATAAAGCACTGGGCCTCTTGAATAATTAAAATGTCTGGTTTATAACTCTATTACTCAAAGATTAATAAAGGATAGGTTCTTCTGCTGCCTTGAAATTGACTGAGATTTTTTTTAATTTTTTGATTTAAAATTGTTTAAAAATCACATTCTTCAATATTGTTTTTTTCCAGATTATTATTTTTTTGAGTTACCATTGCTTACATTAGCTTATACTAACAGAAACAGAAGTCAAATGGTATCTTTACCATAATCTGCCATTTTACCTTTATTCGTAAAGCTATTTTAAATGTTATACTGTGTTTTGAAATACAAATAAATGTTTGGTATAACATGTGTTTCTTTCAAAACTGCACATTTGAGACCTATATAATGAACAAATGTTCATTGCAGAGAAAATGTATTGAACTATTTTGTTAGCTACAGTTATAGAAACTGGCAAATCAGTGGCACTACATTGAGCTGAAGGAGCTGTTTAGGAAGGAGTGCTCCCTGTGATGAGGGCAATCATTCAATAAATGTTTCATGCCATGCACATCCATTCACTATATATATCTCAAATGTGGAGTTTTGAAAGAAAGATACATTTCCCTTTTAAAACATGATATCTAGATCTACACTAGGTTTAAGAAATGTCTGCTTCCAGACACTCTTCCACTCTTGCCCCCACCCCTTCCAGGCCACCTTTCCTGTTAGTAACCAACCAGCTGTTTTAAAATGAAAACTCATGTCTGCAATATCACGTTTCTTTCGAAAGTGCACACCTGACACCTGTCCAGTCAATGGAATTCCATGGCAGGTCTCTTTTTTTTAGGCACAACCACTTAAAGAGTGAACCTCCTTTTCTACGGTAGATAAAGTGCATATTCTTAAACCTTGTCATGTCTGCAGTGGCAGCAGGTGTACCCAGATGCACTGTGCTATGTATTGATATGTATGTAATGATGAACATTCATGACATTTTCATCAACTTAAATGACAACTGTAAGTACTGAGGGACAATAAGGAGCATTAATGGTGCAACCCCTTCAGTGTTTCATAAATTGTATGAACAGACCCCCCCCCCCAAAAAAAAAAAAATATATCCCTACAATATACCTAATTCTCTCAATAACTTAAACTAAACAAGGTTCATACCAAGTTTAATCACTATTGGATAAAGCGGTTTTTACAGAATGAATGGAAAAATATGAAGTGTAATATAGGTACATCGTCGCCCTGGATACACCCCGACAGCAAACACGCTTCCCTATTGTAATTGCAGTATCTTTTGTCTGAAAACAAAACAGATCATTAAATTAAAACCGGGGGAGGTGAGTGTTCTGATGCAACAATATAAGGTGTCTTGGCGGTACTTAGGCAAGCTGCCGCATATTAATAATCAAACTTCAGTCTGTGCCTCCAGCTGAGGACTGCACAGCCAGGAGAATCTCACAGAACAAAACAACAACTTGAAACATTGGGTGCGTTCACTGAGATCATTCTGCGCAGATTCTGACCAAATTAGCCAATGATCTTCTAAGAATGATCTCCGTGAACGCACCCACAGTATTGGGGTATGCGCGACACCATTTAAAAGACTACAAATCCCAGAAACATTGGGTGTATAACACTATAAGGGTGAATAAGATGAATGGATGTACCTCTCACCTATGCTGGTGGGTATATTAAATGTCAGTATTTTACATGCGATCAAATTGGCATTTGCTTTATGAATTTATGCGTGTTTCTTTGTGTACCAGCTGAAGTCCCGTTCTTTCTCTTTTTGTCCTAGTAGGTAGTTGACCAGTTCTACTGACCATGCCACCTATTTAAAACATGAAAAAAAATGTAAATGAAATGCACACAAAATGTATCCTCGCATATATTAAATATATCATGTTGACTCACTTGTTTACAATCAGGATAATGTGCATTTTGTTATTACAATCAAATTTAATTATTTATTTTATTTGTATGCTTAAAATATATATATATATATATATATATATATATATATATATATATATATATATATATATATATATATATATATATATATATATATATATATATATAATCGGTTTTCAAAAGCTTTCGGTTGAGTACGGTGTAATATATATATATATATATATATATATATATATATATATATATATATATATATATATATATATATATTACACCGTACATTTAAGATACTGTGTCTGAATCAACCGGAAGCTTTTGAAAACCGACCTGTCTTATCTTACGTTTAAGATTTGAGGTAATTTTAAGAAAATGTTGGTCCTGTATGTGTACTCAGTCAACATCCTTGAAATCACCTTAGTAACGCAATTTACGGCCGTTTATCCCTCACATCGCCCTACACTCCTGTCGTAAACTAAGACGGCTCTTCTCCGCAGGCGACGTTTGTGTACAGCTACCGATGACGAACAGCGCAGAAACTTGTTCCTATCGGCGCTATGTTCCGCTGGTTTAAACCGAGAAAAAGCGACTAAACCCCGGCCACAGGATTCCGTTACAGCACTGCCCTGGTAACATGGCAGCATTTATCGTGAGTATTGGAGCCCCGGCTCCAGGGGTAACACGGTATAGATTTCCGAGGCCTGAATACTTTTCCGCTTCGTTCTGCAGACAGGCCACTCTTTGTGTTTACATTTCTACAATACAGCTAGAGAGTGTAAAGTGAGGGTATTGAAAGTATTCGACACCTTTTCATTTTTGCCCCGGTGATCGCTGGGAAAGCGCGAGTAAGGGAAATTAAGGAAAACTTTTGTTTCTTTTCGGTAACACGGTTTGTGTAGACTTGAAGATGGACCCCTAGCAGCCGTGTATTTTGTCAGGTGTTGGTAGATTGCAGTGTCCGTATACTCGCCACTAGGGGGTATCGTTAAATTCAACACTGACTATTAAAGAAGGTCAACAAATCAAATAAAGTAAAATAGCAAAAACTGTATATGCAACTTATATAGGCAGACACTAAATTATATTTGTTATTGTTTATTAATCATCCCTGTGAGGAGAGCTTATACGTAATTGTATTGCTGCTGCAGCAACTTAAGTATCTCTGCTATGCTTATATACTGTACCATTTTTAGATAAGTACTTAATTTTTAAAATTTTCTGAAAACGTCTTCTGGAAAATCTAATGGCACTCTTCACTTTGCCTTGTAAACTCAGATGATATGTTGTGGTCAAGTGAGTTTCTGGTGCCCGGATGCTACAGACCTAACACTTTCAGATATTAGCATCATGTGGGATCGTGGATGTCATTCAAGAAAAATAAGCCCTTTTGTGGCAGTATTTTACAAAGCTGTATCTGCCAACTGCCAAAGCCTCATATCTCAGATTTAAGGGAAGTGACATGTTATTTTCATGGTTGTATAGCTCCTGTATGCTAAACTTGTTTATTAGCATGAAATTGACCTCTGACATAATATGCATGCCATACTGACATCATGAATTATTGTCTTAAAATCTCTATTGTAAGATTTGTCTCTATTAAGTTCCATTACTGATCTTGTCCTGTAAAAATGAATAATTTCACTGCCACATTGATTGTGTTTTGTGGGAAGCTAGTTTGAGCACTTAAGGTTCAGCATTACTGTAATATTGACACATGCTTGTTCCTTAGTTCCTAAGTAAACATCAATATCATGCTACTTGGTTCTTATGCAGCTGTGTTCCCAGTGTGTACTGGACCAATTGCGAATTAGTATTAATGGAAAGGATGATGTTCCTTGATTGTTCCTAAGTAACATTAGATTGCAGAATTAAGAAGGGGAGAGGGTTTGATGCACTTATAAACAGTAACAAATGCAGATTAAATCCAACAGTGTATAAGCATTTGGGCCAAGTCATTTGGTTTCTAGTGTTTTGCACAGATATTTTAATGCGCTGCCAGAGAGAGTAGTCGGTGTGCAGGGGTAGTACTGTATGTGATTGCGGTGTCCTGTGAATCATTGTGTGTTTAAGTAAATCCAGGATGCAGCAAGACAGATGGGGCGAAGGTTGTGCTAAACTAAGCCTAGGGTGTCATGACTGCAGCAAAGCCAACGACAGGAGCGTAAATTGAGGGTAACAGGAACTGACAAGACTGGTAGCTCCTGGGAAAATAGCAGAGTAGGTGATGCATCCATTAAGTGCTCAAGACATTAAAGTGGTGAACCTCCAGGAAACGAACATAGAATTGAAAGGGATTCTGGATTACAGCAGAGAGAGCTGATCTTAAAGTGAAAGGGGTGTCGTTGGTATCACTCTGGTGTGGTGCATTGCTGACCATTTGTCCCCTTGATTAGTCGGGGAAGGACTAACGAATGCCATACTTTACTTACAGTACATGGTGCTGACAAGTAATTCCAGTAAATGTTACCTAATATATATTGCTATAATTTCACTGGTCACAGGTTTTCCTATATGAAAAATGCACACAATGCATTTGTCACAACAGCCCGCTACTGAAATAATAATGACTGTATGGATTACACCCATCGAGGTAAAGAACCTGCTGAATAATGTTATGCTAACATATTGAGTTACACACTGCTTTGTACTTTTCCATATAGTGTACTTTAATGAAAAACTGACAAATTGAAAAATGTGACATTTCTAAATCTAACATGAAATACTGCACTACTGTTTTGGCTTTTGATTGACTTTTGCAATATCATTTTGTAGTTTCTTTGATTATGCGATGTAAATAAAATATCTCAATTATGTTCATATTATTTATTAAAGTTTTGATTATATCTCAATCCTAAAATTCTAGGTGATGCTAAACCTTTGGCCATAGCTCTGGATATATGTTCCCTGATGAAAAATGTGAATAAAATGACATGTACAAAAATGCGTCATCTGTATCAGATGACAAAGTGGCAGTACAATTGTTAATTTTTACTTGACAACAATTCATTAACAGTTCAATGAGAGACTCATATAATCCATCTGTGTATACAACAAGTGTGGAGAGATCTATTGTAACATCAGTACATTTTTTTTCATGCTCGGTGCAGCTGCATGAATATTTTGTTTTACAGGATCTAATTTTCAAATTTATCTTGAGTTTATTCATATCCAAAGACAGAAAGACTGGCTGAAGCACACTGTTCCAAATGATGCAGTGCTGCTACGCAGTTGTGAAGCTTGATCTAAGGAAAGTAATACCTCCGAATTCAGTTGTTTGATTTTGGTTGAAACATATTTCCCATGCGTTCTACTTGTTACATAAAAAGAATGAGAATACAGGTATATGGTATGTTAGGCCACAGATCATCATTTTGCATTCTGTAGAGGAGTTTCTATAACACTGAAAACATGAGGTCTGATTCTCAAGTAGTTTATGTGAGCTGTTGAAAAAGGGCTGGGGCTGCTTCTTATTAATGTAGACCCTGACTGGTGTGAAGCAGGAGGGCTCTCCACACTGCATGCCCTGTATCTCTTAATCTCGATGCACTCTCACTCCCCCACCTGCACTATAATTGACTGCATGTGCAGATCAAATATTCACAAACCTTTACAGGAAATATATTCCCCTGCAATCATTTATTACTGAACTGTACAGAAAAAAAAAATGTTTGTGCTTGATGCAAACCACATAGTGCAGTGCAGTCGCTGTGTTCTCAAGTGAGCTGCATTTCCTGCATTATATTAGACTGTTAGTGCTGTGTCACCGATCCTGTGACACTTGCATTGACTGCTATATAGGTATGCACAGAAATATTCTTGTGGGACGACACAATACAATCTATCTATAAGGAGATAAAAATTTCTGATTGTACATTTTGATTGTCTTTTTTCAGCTTTTTGTGGTATTAAAATATAAAACAGCCAAAATTTAAATCATTCCGTGATATGGCATCAAAAAATAAGACTGTGACCTTTTGTCCTTGATTGCAAAAAGTGATACTGTATTCATTTGAATTTAAGACTTTTTAACCATTTTTTGCTTCTCAAAAATAGCCTGTGTCTTAAATTCGAGTACAAAATCGCCAACAAAAGACGTGATTCACCGAGTACAAAAACAGTGACTGACTGCCGAGAAAAGACGAACAAAGACGTCACTGCCCAAATACACAAGCAGCAACGTGACTTACTGCTGAGAAAAGAGGAACAAAACATTACTGCCCGATCTCAAATCACACATGATATACAGGCAGCCATTTTCAAAGAAGAGTCATTAGCTTCCTGAGGAATTCAAGGAAGCTTTTACAATTTTAGCGTTTCTAAAAATAGGACCAGCTTGGACAGACCCCGTTATTTTTCGACATGCCAAGCAATACCACAGTTCACAGAAAAACAGGTGTGAGTAATTGCCATATGCGTATGTTATGTTCTGTTTCGGGTCAGTTTTGTACGATACAACAGCGTAATTGAGGTTGTATCTTTATAAATGCATATTTATTTGATGTTTTATTTTTTCCTCAAATTGAGGGTGCTAAATTTGGGCTGCGTGTTAAATTTGAAGGAATACGGTAGTTTCTATCACACAGAAAGTGCTTACTTACTGTAAGTTTTATCTTGGGGTTTACAGACTGTAATGACTTTGTCATTGAGATGTGCTGTCAGGATAGATGTTTGGTAGATCTAATAAAAGCAGGCACAGGTTCCAATCCAAAAATAATGTAACCTTTGTAGTACAGGCTTTATAAACGGGTTAGTTGAATTTGCTGTTGCCTTTTGAAAAATACATACATTTTAAGCTGGTAGGGTCAATGTTATGGTGAGGATGGTGAATGTTTTAAGTACAGAATTTGAGAGTAAAAGAAGGTGTAGAAAGAGTTTTGTAAGTTTGCCAGCTGAACATCTCGGGACCCTGCTGTCTGGTCTGTAATGAGGCTGGCAGCGTTCAACACTGCAGCAACCTTCCCTTGCATCAGCAGGCTCAATCAATAACTGCAGGGCCAGCTCTGTCGAGCTGCAGAAACGTGGTCTGTGCATTGCTCAGAATTGGATTAAGAGGCATCTAAGTATAGTTACCAGGATATGGTATGGGTAATATGGTTAATTGGATATTCGTATGAAAAAGATCTTTAGCTAATATAGTTAGACAATTGAGTCAGTAAAATACAGTAGGTAAAATGTTTGATTTCCGTACAAACAGACCTACTGGCACCTCCAGTAAATCCCTGTAATAATATAGGCTACATCTCACTTGCAGATGATTAGAAATCATTCAAATGAAGTGTTAATATTTGCTACAATTTAAAGAAATGTCCTTTTTTTTGCAGTTCAATATGCATGATTTTATATAAAAGGGAAAAATGCCTAATTAGTGCAACATTATACAGAACACCTCTGCAAGTTCATCAGTCAATAAGACTGCAAAAAGGGATGTGAATACCAACCAGCTGGGAAGAAACATTTATGATGCATTGGCTGCGGCAGTTACTAGGGGTGTGCAGAGAGGAGAGGAGGGATTTTTGATGAAACTTAAGACATTCTTAACAACTGTGAATTATCTTTAAAAAAGTAAAGATTAAATATTTTGGAAAACTATGCTTATCTTTGCACAAGACAAAAGTGTGTTCTATGTATTCCTCTGAATTGCATCAAGTCATTAGTTCTCTACATTTATTTTGGGTAAATATTGTAATAAATGAACTGTATTATGAAAAACAAATTGCTGTGACGGTGATAACACAAATCTACTGTAGGTTTCATTAATAAGATGATCATTTACCCCTGTACAATGAACTCTCGGCTTTATCCCTTACATATAACATGGCAAACAATGTTCATTTCAGTGGCCAATGCATTAATACATCAGAAAAGATGTGACGAGCGATATATGCCTCGTTGCAACAGAAAATAATAATTTCCTAATTTAGCATGATTCATTCCATCCAAGTTCTATATTCAGGTACAAACCTTTTGGAGGCAAATCTAGTGCCACAGCTGTTCCAAATGTTGGAAGTCCATTAATGTTTCTGGACAGATCTTTTGTTTGACAGCGGATGTTTATTCAAAGCCTGAAATGTGCACGCCTGCATTTGTTTCCATGTGAAAGTGACAGTGGCAGACATTATATACCCCCCACCCCCCAGGACAGTTCATATGTGCTACATGATTACTGTTCTGCAGCTCTCGATACACATCTATCATGTTATACCATTACTGGTTGTGCTCATATGTCTGCTGGATCATCTAACTGCTGAATCAAGCCAGGTGATGTCAATGATGTGTGTCAGCAATGTAAAGAAGAAAAGTTTAGTTTTATTGACGTTAAAACATATTCTACTGGAGGCTGTGTGGTCTAGTGGTTAAAGAAAAGGGCTTGTAACCAGGAGGTCCCTGGTTCAAATCCCACCTCAGCCACTGACTCATTGTGTGACCCTGAGCAAGTCACTTAACCTCCTTGTGCGCCGTCTTTCGTGTGAGACGTAGTTGTAAGTGACTCTGCAGCGGATGCATAGTTCACACACCCTAGTCGCTGTAAGTCACCTTGGATAAAGGCGTCTGCTAAATAAACAAATAATAATAATAATAATAATAATAATAATACTGAGTGAGACAATATTAAAGTCCATAATTGATTAATAATAGAATCAGCCAGCTAATCTGAAGATTAACCAGGTCTGTTGGATAATATAATAAATGTCAAACTGTAACTGTCTAAACTGACTTTAACCAACTTATTCAGTCTTGCATGTCGTTTACTCTGGAGTCCTAGGTTAGAATAGGACGGGTTACAAGTTACATGTGTTTAGCGGTTTACGCTATTCCACTACCAAAACCCACTGCATTGAGACAGGAAGCATTCATGACATCTGTCGACACTGCCTGTAGTCACTGTCCCTCATTGTTTCATTACAACTGAATTCACAGGCACCGGACTTTAGGGGTGAAAAAAAAGCTGTTTATATTTAAAGGATGGCCTTGTATAATTATTACTGCCTCCCTCTCCAGGCACACCCCTCTGTGAGGATCAAAGGCACAGAGCACAACTACAACCCTGTTCTGTGTCAGGATGAAAAGTGCGCTGCCAGTTCCAAAGGAAACCACATGCATTGCCCCTTCTGCAGCATAGCAGAGGCCTACCAGGACCCGGTCATCCTGCGGGCACACTACAGAGTCAAGCACGTGGACAAGGGGATCGACTTTGCAGGTACTGTACTGTAGGGTCAGCTTACAACATAGGCTTCATTCTATTGTAGCACATTACCAATTGGAATCGTCAAACATGCAGTGGCAATAAATTATTCAAACTGTTTTATTACAAGGTTTAGTACCCTTCAGCATTAAAGTAATTGTAGCAAACAAAATAATTACATAAATCTTACTTGTTGTGCACGTCGGATCGGAATCGTTGCTGATTATTAATAAAATATCATAATCTGTAATTGCTGTTTCACTGTCATTATTATTATTACTATCCGCCATTTTCAATGACGTAGCAACTCTGTAGCCAAGCTGCGGTGTACTATACATGCTATGTGGCGATACTTTAAAACAAAACATTCCAATGAATTTCAAATTCAAAAGCTCTGTCTCAAATCATATTCTGTGCTTCTTGGACCTTTTTATCAGATACCAGTGTAGTAAATAATAAATACAGCAGGCCTGCAATGTGATTTAGTATAGCCTACAACGACAAGCTTTTACATTTTAAACTGCAGTTTTAACAAAAAATTACATAAGGATCTTGGGAAGAAATTAGGCTGTGTGTCTGAGTGTGACTGAGTATGTTTGATGCGCATTATTATTTACTGTTTCTTTGTAGTCTTATTGAAGTATATTATGTACTAAAATATTTCAAAATAAAAAAAGTTTTTCAGCGTAAGCTTGGACAGGTTTTACTGTTCTATTGATCTTGCTATATATATTGCAACAGCAAATAGAATTTTAGATGTGTAAGGGGATGTAATGGGCAGTACATTCTACCCAGGTGTTCTGTATTTATTCATTTGTGCAAATGTTTTTTGGTAAGTGTATATTGTTTAAAAGCAATGAATCACTTAAAAAGAAATCACTTCTATAAAATATATTGTATCCCTAAGTGGCTGTGCATTCCTGTTCAGTATTGGTATATAAACAGAGGGTGTCAGTTTCCAGTGCTGTCAGTCCCTCATCTTAACACTAAACACTGCTTTGCCAGTGAAAGCAATGTGTTGTAGATGAGGACAATGCCACTGTTTAAAGTGTTCGTCTCTTGCCTCTGAATTTTAGGTTTATGTCCAAGGAAATTTAGATTATTCTCCAAGGTCATGCTGCACTAGTCAGGCAGACAGAACACACAAACCACTGTGCCAGAGAGATCAGGCCAGTGCTTTACTGGTGTAGAGCTGTGAGTAAATGTCTTGATAGACACAGTTACTGAAACAGATGCTTAATCTTTCCCTGGTGAGTGGACATTTCCTTCTTTCCACATTAGTAGGGCCGTGTTCACTTCAAAGCCCTGGAGGGTTTGATGATAGTTTGCTATCCCAGTATTGTGCAGTTACAGCTGAAATTAAATTAAGATTTAATATATGTGGGAATATGGGGGAAAGCATTTTTAGTATAGAGGTCTAAAACAGTGAATTTTCAGTTATTAAAACAGACAGCAATTTTTTTCTCCCAATTTAGAATATCCAATTATTATTTAAGCTCGGCTCACTGCTACCACGCCTGCGCTGACTCGGGAGGGCGAAGATGAACACACGCTGTCCTCCGAAGTGTGTGCCGTCAGCCGACCGCTTCTTTTCACACTACAGACTCACCATGCAGCCACCTCGAAGCTACAGCATCGGAGGACAACGCAGCTCCAGGCAGCTTACAGGCAAGCCTGCAGGTGCCCGGCCAGACTACAGGCTAGTGCGCGGTTAGCCGAGGATACCCTGGCCGACCTAAACCCTCCCTCCCCCCAGGCGGTGCTCAGCCAATTGTGCGCCGCCCCCTGCACTCCACGCGGAGTACCTTTGCCGGATGCTCCACTCGGGAGCCCCTAGCAATTCTTTTAAAATAGCCATTGATTTTTCCATGGTCCTGGCTTTTATCTACATCCAGAAATAATCAAATACTTGAAACACGCTCACATGATGGTCACTAAATTCCGAGTTATACAAAAGCAAGGCATCTGTATGCTTCAATCTTAATATACAAATCTTAGGTCACTGGAAATATAAATCAGAAATATCTTTTAAATATATTTATATGTGTGTAGCGTGTTTTTGTAAGATTGGATGTGTAAATTGTATATCTGCACCACAGACTGAGAAATAGCAGTACTGGTTACATTGTAACTATACAATCAAAATCAAATCAAATCCAATAGTGCTGCTCCAGAACAGAAAACAACAAAAGTTGTTCAATACACATATTTATGAATTAGTCATTTTGCAGCCTCTTTTATCCTAAGCGATTTATAGAGACTAGGGGGGGAACTATGCATCAACAACTGCTGCTGCAGAGTCACTTGCAATAGGACCTCGGTTTTACATCTGATCTGAGGGACAGCACAAGGAGGTTAAGTGACTTGCTCAAGGTCACACACAGTGAGTCAGTGGCTGAGCGGGGATTTGAACCCGGAAGCCGGAACCTCCTGTTAAAGCCCTTTTCTTTAATCATTGGACCACCACATCTCCATGTCCATTTACTTGATATCCTCCCTTTAAAAACCATGTTCTAAATTCAATTTCAACATTTTTATTAACATCTTTTTCCTAAAGTAACATTAGGAATAAGTAACTACTCAATACATTTCACATATTGGAAGGTTGCATTTTACATATCGGACTCCACTTGCACTGAGCAATCTTTTTTTAAATAATGGAGATTAAATACTTTTCGGGCACTTACTGAATTTTGTAAATACAATACCTTTTAGTCATTAAATTTCAATTAAGACATCTCTCCCATCTCCCCCGCCATTTTCAGAAAATGAATAAAACAATTTAAAATGTAAATATCATAACATTGAAAGCTTGTCAGTCAAACTTATCTATGATTGACCTGTGTGTCCGGGCTCTGACCTGTTGACAAGGGTTTGGATGGTCAGTCTGAAACGTGACTACATTGGAATCGGTATCATGTTATTTATCTTCTGAGTGTTGTGATGTAATAGCCAGAAGAGCCTTTGTTTCAGTAGACCTTGAGGTGCAGACGTGTTAATGGAGTAGCAAATCTTCCAGTCACTGAGTGCTACTCTGTGCTGTTCCCCTGGACCTGCTCCATCTCACAGCAGAGCCTAGATCATTAAAACTGAGTCTCAGACCACTCAACAAAAGTGATATAGCTCTCATGAAGGTTTTATGGAATTGGAATAAATGGCATTTACATCACTGGTTTGCAGTCCTCAAAGAGACGCAGAATGAAGAGGGCATCATGTTGTAGCTGATTGCAATTCGAGAGAAGCTCGAGGGGTCTGTGATGAATTCTCCAGAACACTGGCGTGCAAATGTAAAGTATCCCCAGATTGCTGTTTAATATGTACGGATCAGCTTTTATTAAAAATGGAGACGTCACGTGGCTGAATGGGGCTGCAAGCTTAGTGGAAGCTTTCTCCACTAAACTCGATACATATTCGTTTTTCAAGCTGACAAACTCTCCCAAAACGAGCAAGCTAACACCAAAAAACTTGGAGAAAAGATTTATGTCTGTCTCCTGGGAAAGAGTTGCATGGTGAGAAGCAAAAGGTTAAACCGGCCCCCCTTGATGAACCTATGTGGCAAACTTGTTTTTAATGCTATTTCTAATAGTTTGTTAGAGGTGGATGAATCACAATTGGTAGTAGGTGGAGATTTGAATGCTGTAATAGACCCGAAACTTGACAGATCAATAGCACACACAGCATATTCTTATCTCGGTTGCAAAATTTTTAGAAGAGTTACATTTGAGAGACCAATGGCGCATTAAGAATCCGGGAACAAGAGACTCTACATGTTTTTGGCCAGGTATAAGAGTTACTCGAGAATAGACTTCATTTTTGTATCCGCTAGTTTATTTCAATTCATTTATGCGTGTGAAATTAAGTCCAATATTGTATCTGATCATGCTGAGAATGGAAATTACCCATCTCAGGGATGCCGGGGCCACGGCCCCTCACTTTAGAAGGACAGAGAGGGCCACTAGGTGGCGTTTTAATTGTAGTTTACTCAGCAACACTGACTTTTTAAAGCAACTTTCCAAGAGGTTTTTTCTAAATTGATACGGATACTGCATGTAGTCCCTAGCCATTATGGGAGACCACAAAATGCTTTCTGAGGAGCAGTTGTATTTAATTTTAATGTTACTTAAATGTCACTCATAACAAACAAATGTATGACTTGGAAGAACAATTACTACTGTTAAAGAAAGAGAAAAGAGGCAGTTTCAACAAGATATAGCCAAGCATCTGATCATACTGAAAGGGGACTTTTATTTTTTTCTATAACAATTGCATCTCTGTTGTAATATTATGAGCTTTGTACTGTATATAGTTAGTGTTTTGTAATTTTTTTATTTGAATTTTTTTTTATTGGTTTTGAATTTAAAAAATATATATAATTGTAAACTACACACTCCCACTCCAGCCACACCTCCGCTGCAGTCGTATTTGTGGGAGGAGTGAGAATGAAGTCTCTGACTATGGGCCATGGTTGGCAGTGTTAAATCTCTGCTCTTCTGTATCTCTCCCTGCTCTATAGGCTTGAAGGTGCTGCGCTGCTGTAATCACTGTGAAATCGTGGGCACCATTAAGGGGGAAAAGAAGTTTAAAGGAGCTCACTGGCACTGCTACCGCTGCCGCAACGGCTTCAACCGCCGCGATGAGGCTGTGAAGCACTACAAAACACACTTTCGAAACCCACACACCACCTTCCAGATCCAGATCACACAGGTACGGGGCGCACTACAAAACACACTTTCGAAACCCACACACCACCTTCCAGACCCAGATCACGCAGGTACAGGGCACACAGGGGCGGCAAAACACACTTTAGAAACCCACTCACCACCTTCCAGAATTGGAAGAGAGGGTAGAGATACTTCTTTACAAGGAGTGGTGAGGGTATGGAATGGGTTATCTTGAAATGCTGTTGATTTTGAGTCATTGGCATCCTTTAGACCCAAATTGGCAGTGTTTTCTAGGAACCGGGTGAGCACTGATGGGCCAAACGGTCTCCTCGTGTTTGTAAATTTTCTTGTGTTCTTAATTATGTTCATACGTAATAATACTTGTATATCAAAATACTTATAATTATTACTTTTAATAGTTGACAAAGTGGCATTACATAAAGTAGGTAAATCAAAACCACTTTAAGAACCTGTGCTAATTGTAACATCATTTTATTTATTAATTTTATTTATTTTTTGTAACAGGAAGAGTATTGTTTGCGCCAAGCAGTAAATAGCAGCATAAAAGTGTTATTTTGGTTTATTCTTAAATAATTTAAGTCACATTATTTTAAGTTAAAGGGTGCTATAGGAAGTGTGTTTTGTTAAGGTATGGTAATCACAATGTGTGTGATAATGTATTAGATATGTATGCAATAAATCTGACTAGAACTATTGTCTGCCCTACCCAGGAGGTGAACAGCAGGCAGTATTATGAACAGAGTGCTGAGGCCCACCCAAAAGCCTATGGGGGTCTCGCCATCACAGCCGGCTCAAACGGAGACTACAGCACCATTGGCTCAGTCCTAGCGCAGACTGTCATTGCTACAGCAACCGGCATAGAGACCCTCATCACTGAAGTCTCTAAGGTAAGGTAAGGCAATGTAGTGTTGACAGTTCTGACTGGCCTAGAACTTTGGAGTCATGCCAGCTGAAGTGGACCAACCCCTTCAGAATATCGAGAGAAAAATCCTGGATAATGACCCCATTCAGACACTTAAAAAATGACACGTGTTGGTAGCTGTAGCCCGAAAGGTGAACAGATGTGATTGATTTCTTAATTGAAAGCTGAATTACACCCACCTCCTCCATTCCTTGATGTGAGAATTATGATACATTGTAGTGGCATGATGGCTGCACATTTTCCGAACCCCTTTGTTGTTATTGTGTTGTTCTTATTATAATACAGTGGTAGATTCATTGCTACAATTGTGTAATGTTTCAGCTACTGACCATACAAATCTGAATTACTTAATGATGAATACATATTTTAACAGTCCCATTGAAATATTTTGTATTTGTGTTGCTTTGATGTTTCTGTCGTTCTTTGTAATGGTTGTTACAAAAAATGCCAATTTAAATTAAGTTCAGTGGTGCAGCTTGAAGCCACACAAGTCAGGAGATGCCATACCACCCATGTTAGCTGCATCCAGGTTAGGCTTCTAGCAGAGATACTGAGGTGTGAGGGGCAGGGTAGCATTCAGTGACCAGGAAAGAAAATACAATTGGTTATCGAAAAGATAAGATTGAAAACCTAAACGTGTTTTTTGTGAAGCTGCAATGGGACGTAAAGCAAAATCAGTTAGCCAGTATGTGAAGGAAAATTAGGATTTGGATAATGAAACCATAAAAGGAAAGACAGGAATCGTATGCAAGTACGGCAGTTGTAATTCCTGAGAATAGTTACACAGCTGTACATAGTTTACCTGCCAGGGTTCTGTTTACAGCACAGCAGTTTCAATGGGACCTGAGTTTTCTTTCCTCAGTCCTGCAGTAGCCAGACATCTGCACTTCGACATAGTAAGTTAACCTCTTATAAATATAATTAGGTATAATTACAGATGTGAGTAATAATAAGTGTTGGCAACCAAAATTTACTGTATTTGAGTGGTGTTTATTTTCTATCCAAGAAAGTAACCGATTTTGATACCAAAGACCACAAAATGGTTTGAGCAGAACTTTTAGGGAAGTGATTTAATAGCACGTAAATATACGTCCCTGTGTGTTTGTGTGAAGACCATTTCATTAGAAAACACATCTATAGTAGCAGGGTACAGGGTGTAGATGCCCCAGTGCTAAGCGTGTTTGTTTTCTTAAAGGACAGCAGTGTGAGCAATGGGATCACAGTGGGAGCGGAGGAGACAGTGGGGCCCTGCCCCCAGTCCTCGGGGAGACAGACGCTGGTTCTCATGGACCCTGATGGAGAGAGTGGGAACCTACTGTATGAAGAAACAACCAGTATCATTACAGAGCAGGTAATGAAAACAACCAGTATCATTACAGAGCAGGTAATGAAAACAACCAGTATCATTACAGAGCAGGTAATGAAAACAACCAGTATCATTACAGAGCAGGTAATGAAAACAACCAGTATCATTACAGAGCAGGTAATGAAAACAACCAGTATCATTACAGAGCAGGTAATGAAAACAACCAGTATCATTTCAGAGCAGGTAATGAAAACAACCAGTATCATTACAGAGCAGGTAATGAAAACAACCAGTATCATTACAGAGCAGGTAATGAAAACAACCAGTATCATTACAGAGCAGGTAATGAAAACAACCAGTATCATTACATAGCAGGTAATGAAAACAACCAGTATCATTACAGAGCAGGTAATGAAAACAACCAGTATCATTACAGAGCAGGTAATGAAAACAACCAGTATCATTACAGAGCAGGTAATGAAAACAACCAGTATCATTGCGGAGCAGGTAATGAAAACAACCAGTATCATTACAGAGCAGGTAATGGTTGGAAAAAAAATAGTATTTTAGTATTTATATAAAAAAATATATATCTGCTTTTTGTTTAATGACATTACCAATTCTGGAGCATGAGTCTTCATAACATTGATTTCGATAAAAACATTTGAATGACAGTAATAGTTAGTAATTCTATGTTTTATCACTGACTAATGCTAAATATCAACTTTTATTGTTTATTTAAAATAAATGATTCCATTAGAATACTTGCATGGAGAGGTAGACCATAGTTTTGTTTGGTGATTTTATAAGCACAGGGTGAGATAGGGGCAAGGTTGAACCTGTAAACTAAGTGAAGAGTCGTCTGCTCAAGCTAATGTAACACCGCTGCGTTTAAAAATATAAAAATTCTAATACAGACATGCCTATGATTTAAAAGTATCCACAGAACATAGAAGATTGCATATCAGATGAAAATGAAAAAAAGAAGCTACATTCGCAAAATCTCTCTGTCCATGGCCATCTGATGAAAACTTGAATTGTTTTATAGTGGGAAGGTGAACACTACTATAGTAGGCGATCCTTCAGGTGCACAGTGTTCCTTTATGTAACTACCATGCTAATGTTTTAATGTTACAGACAATATTGTGCTATATATGATATAGTACTTTTTGTTATAATGGGTAGTTTTTTTGCACAGTGGGCCATTATACAAGTTGTGGTACTAGTAGTGACACATTTTACATGACATTTTAATAGGATTCACCAATATATTATAATGATTTTTGTAGAGCTATTGCAAACTGGAATTTGTATCACAAACCGTTTTTAATGTCTCTTGTCCAATAAAAAAGAAACATTTTCCAGCCACATTTTGTAAAATAATCCTTCAAGGACTTTTAAGCTTCAGACTTTGATTTGGATTTGATAAGCTAATGTGTCTGTACTCTGCAGACTCTTATAGTATAGCAGGGAGGATGAGAGGCAATATTTTACTTTGAAAGAGAAGCAGAGGTGATATGAGCAACCTTGGGCTAACCCAGCTTGGCAGGCAGGAAGGAGCAGTGACTCAGCAGCACTTAAAAGAAGGTCTGGATTACATTTCCTCATGCTAATGGGGAGGGCTGTGCACCTGCAGCCCACAGAAAGGAACTGCAGTTTGATTATCAGGACAGGCTGCGACAGACCCGACCGCTATATCTGGATTAAAGCGGTTCCTTTGAGAAGCCCAGACAGCTCAATACCACCGTGCTTATTCACTGTGCAATCCGTTTTTATGATGTATTCATTTGATTGGTGCAGACAAAGGCAGCTGGGGACAATGCAGTAAAGGCTTTTTAACCCTAATACTGCAGGGAATAGAGAATGATCTTGTCAGAAGATTTCAGGTACTTTGAAGTGTTATAGAACACCCTGCACATTTTACAAGAAACACACTGAGTTTTGCTGTGGCCCTTGTTGGCTGTATCGCAGAGTTATATTTTTAAACATATTGCCGACTGTTTTACATTTTATAGTCACACATCATGGGTCATAAATCAACTGGGCAAAACGTTTCTCAACATTTAGTCAGGAGAAAAAAATAATGTCTTCTAAGATCTCGGTGTGTCATGCTCCCTCCTGCAGCAATGCTGGTTTTCTGTTCCCACAATACACCACTCATTTCAGCCAGAGTAGCTACATGATTACAGAGCGGTTACAGTGTAGAAGGTACAGTAGTGTGTTTGAGTAGCTTGAATTACTACCGATGGGATATTTCTTCTTCAATGACCTTAAGAAATGGGTCCCTGCTAAGGTCACTGGTGTAATACAGTAAACATTTGTGTTTCAGGGTGGGGAGAGTCTTGATCAGAACCTCTTGCTGGAGAAGCAGCTGATAGAGCTCCATCAACACAACCAGGCACTGCGGCAGGAGAAAGAGGAGGTGGAGAAGAAACTCGGAGCAGAGATCCAGGAGCTCAAGGACCATGTATGGAGAGGTGGAGGGGAGGGGAGGGAGGAAAGAAATGCTAAAAGTACATGGAGCTACCAAATAATTCCAGAAAATATTCTCCAGTATGTACTACCATCCCTTCATCTCACCTCTTCCTTTATGAAAAATGCAAACATTATGTTAAACATGGATTGGATTTTGAGTGGTATTTTTCTCATAGCTCTTGGTGAACAATAGTGAACGCCTACTACTGGGAGTTTGAAGTCTTGTTGGAAAAACTATAAATAATGTTTTGTTTATGTAGACTATATTTATTTATATTTATATATTAATATATATTCCTCCAGAAAAAAGAAAAAAAACTCTTAAAAATGAAACATTCTAAAAGTTTGCTATCTGTTTAATTTAAAAGAACTCCACTCTCAGAAGCTTTACGCACTGGTTACACTGTGACATTCTTTTATGTGACCTCTTGAAGTTGACCGGAAATAAAGAATTAAAAAACTTTTCTTCATTAATCGCTTTAAATAAAATATCATTAATAAATCAAATTCACCTTTCTCATAATGTATGCATGCTTCAAATAGTATAACATGAGCCCTATGAAATGATGTCAATACATATTAGTTAAAATGTTGCTGGAATTATTTTGTGTTACAGATCACCCTGCACAGTTTACAAGAAACACATTGTGTTTTGTTGTATCCCTTATTGGCCGTATCGCAGAGTTATAGTTTTACATGTTGCTGACTCTTTTACATTTTATAATCACACAGGAGTGTTCACCAGGAGAGAAAAAAAAATGTCTTCTAAGATCTGTGTGTCACACTCCTTCCTGCAACAATGCTGGTTTTCTGTTCCCACAATACGCCACTCATTTCAATCAGAGCACCAGCATTGTTGCAGGAGGGAGCATAAACTGGATACACTGTAATATTATTTAGAAGAAAAAATCTTTCTCCTGCCAAATTAAGTAAAAGTTAAAAAAAAAAAAAAAAGTAATTCCCTATTTTATTTACCTATGATGTGTGATTGAAAAAATATTAAAACTACCAGGAATATGTTGAAAGATTGTTGCGATATGGACATCACGGTATTCAGCAAAGGAAAAGTACTGTGTTTCTTGTAAACGCCACAGACTGCTAACGCTTTTTCATTGTATGAAAATGTCATATCAGGTTCGGTACAGTTTCATCTTTTGTTGGTATCGTTTGGTTTGGAAAATATCGGTTTCGGTTTGCGAAAATCATAAAGCCTTTTTTTTTTAATGCCTTAGTTATCACTCCTGTATGTCTAAATGCTAAACTTTCCCCTGCTTTTCTGTTTCTTCTTGCCCCTTCAAGGTGGCTGGTCTTGTCCAAGCAAATGTGAAGATGTTTGAAGAACTGCAGGTCTACCGGGCAGCTGATGACACTGAGCAGAAGATCAGTAAGCTGGTGAGTCTGTAGCCACCTCATCCTAGTCTAGAAATGCAGTTACAATTTTTTTACTGCACATTTTCCTTGCCCCATTATTATTAAGAGTCTGCACTGCTGCTGTCTCTTCTTTAACAGCTTGTATCTCAAACTATATTTTCAGCTGTGAAGGGTCTCACATTCTTTTGGTTTTGAATGTGAAAGTACTCTCAATGCAATGATTATCTTGGATTATTACCTGTTTGATAGTCAGTTAGGAAGCTGGTTGCTGATTGCACCTCTAAAAGACAAATATTTTGTCTTTGCTGAATACTTCCTAGCCTGTTGTCCTTCGTTACATGTTGAAACTATAATGTACAGTAAAAAGTACCCTAACATAATTTACTATAATAAAGCATAGTGAAAGGATGGTAAACCATAGTTAAGATTTGTAAAGCTCATAGAGGTATAGTAAACTAAATGTATAGTATAACCATGGAAAATAAGCAAAGTAATTGTGCACATTTACCACGGTACATTTTTATAAGGGTACTGTGTGAGAACAGCTACAGTAATCACATACAGTAGTTGCAGGCCTTTTGAGCAGAATACAAATATTCCTTTTGCCTTCCCCTTATACAGGATAGTGCATTATTTGTGTTGCAGTTTACATGCGATTGATTAGACAATAGCACACATGCTTCTAATTGTAATGTGTCAAACCTAGGATTTTAACTATGAATATGTAATATTTTAGAACCAGATACAAAGTTTATACATTTGTTTTATAGGTAGTCAGTACATTTTGACGTTATCCTAACAACCATTAAAACACATCTAATATCAGAATTGTTTTAAATACTTACAAAAATGAAATGTTCTTATAGTTTAAATTCAACATTGCATTCCTGAATTTTTATATGGTGAACACACATAGATTACCAAGGACAAAAGGATAGAACGTATTCACGAGATGTCAAAGATGAATGTAGGTCTTTGCTTTCTGTACGAGAAGAGAATTAAAATTTCTAAAATGGGGGGTCTGGCAGCCTGCCTATTAGCAGTGGTGCATTTTTGCTGGAAAATATATATTCTCTTTGTATTTGTAGTTCTGTCATTGGAGCATATTATTTATACTCCGTTTGAAAGATATGGTTTAGTGCTTTGCTGCCGATGACTGGACTTTTTCACTTCCTTTAACTAAACATTGCTGTCCCACCTTTCAAAGAAAGATCTGCGCCAACCACATGTGTGTTAGAAACGTTTATACTGCTGTCAGGAAGCTGCATTGCAGGGCACGGCCACACAGTAAAAGAAACACTGAAAAAAAAGAAGTAAAACCTCTATTTTCCTGATTCTCATTGCTGAAACCCTTCTTTCCTTTCTGGGATGGTCAGCTATCATTCTAAACCCAGTATTGTTGGTACATATTTTTGGAATGATGTATGGTTTCTATATTGTACTACAACGTCTACATTAAACCAACCTCACCTCAACCTCTTTCTTTAGGTATAATACACACTCAGAGAGAATACTTTAAAATGGTTGTTATTTATATTGCACTTTACAGACACTCAGGGATGCTAAATTAGTTGGTAGTACATTAAATTAGTTAAATTAGTTGGTATACCTACTATAACACTTAACTAATGCATACAAATTAATTCCAATGCATACACTTTTAGGTCTCTTGTTCATTATATCATTCTAGTTCCATGATAAAATATATTAAAGATATTTAATATTGATGTTAATAATGTCCCAGAACCTAAGATGGAACTGTTTTGTTGTAATTACTGTTTTGTTGTAATTAACTGTTCATCTGATAGGGGCTATCCTAACCCAGTAGTAGAGACTGAGCCCTGTCTGATGCCTGTGTTGCTCTTCCTTTGCAGGTGGAGTCTATGGAGAGGCAGCACCAGGAGCTCCTGCAGACCCAGCTGGCAGCCCTGCGGAAGGAGATGCTGCAGGGGGCAGTGAATGGGGAGACTGGGGGGACCCTGCAGCTCGCCCTGCCCCAGGACAGTGAGGAGGGAGGGGACAGCGTTATCTCCTTTCTGGGACCCTCACATGGCACGGGGGCGGGGGCCGAAGCAGGGATCACCTCGCTGGAGATCGTGGAGGTGCAGCTTCAACACACACCCCATCTCCCCAAAATAGACACCCCCCCTACCTCCCTGTACCCTGCGGAGGAGCTGCACGAGCAGGGAGGCTTGTCCCCGGAGAAACGGGACGCTGAGGAGCAGCCTGAGGGGGAGAGCAAAACTAAAATTCAGAGGACCGTCTGAAACTGAAAGACAAAACAGTCAGGATCCAGACCTTCCCGTTTCTATCTGGAGAAGAGAGTCCGATTATTTGTGCACCCAGCAGTCCTCCTTGTTTCTGGGAACTTCCTGCCCACTCCAAGCCTTTGAATACAGAGGCAGGTGACAACAAATATTTTTTTTATAATATTTTGAAGTAGGTACTGGGACCTAACTAAACTGCTCGTTCCCAGTTTGGCAGTGCTGCAAGTCAAAAGTCCATCCATGTTTTTGTATTGCATTAAAGACAACTTTTAGTCTAGAATATGACATACTCCAGTACAAGTCATTATTTATCTTTTTCTGTAACAATCCCCAGGAGCAAAGACCCATTGTGGTTTTCTCAGTGATATTGTGCCTTGCCTATCAGTGAGCTTACTGTAGCGGCTCATGTGTGCAGAAGCCCAGTATGTGTGCATACTGATTTCTATAATATTGGTTGGGAGGATTCTGATGGTAAACCTCTTATATGCCCTCAGGTGTGTCTGCTGAAAATGTCAGATGTAATCAAATCTATGTACAGAGCAGACAGAATATTGATGACACACAGTGCGATTCAGATGACTGGCTGGAACTAAAACAGACAGGAGATGGTGGCCATTATTAACTATTACAATTTGCAAATTCAGTTTATCTGCCCATCCTGGCCTTTTAATTTGCATGCAACACAACAAACTGGATTGACCAAAGAACGCTAGTTCGTTTTTGTTTTTGTTTTTGTATTCATATTCATTGCTAATTAATGATCCTGCACATCATGTATTAAAACAGAGTAGCTGGAAATACAGAAATATATATATATATATATATATATATATATATATATATATATATATATATATATATATATATATATATATATATATATATATTCTCTCAGGAGTAAAATACATGTGGTCAGTGTATTTGTCCCAGCACTAGGAAATACAGTAAAGCATATACATTGTTACATACATGCTTCAAAAGTCACTGAGTTGAAAAAGAATGTGCTGCAAAGCAATGAGAGGTGGCAAGAAGTAAAAGGTAGTTGCAGCTCCCTCTGTGATGCCTTCCCTAATATCTACCGATCCCACCTGCCAAGTCTACACTGCATGCCTTTTCTTTAGCTAGAGGCTATTGAACCACCCGATTTAAATGATGAACAAACTCCACAATCAACAATATTGCAGCTAAAAATACTAGGGCAGTTTAGCTGCCATACCTAAAGAAGTCTAACTAAACTGAATAGTAAATTGAATATTCTGTTGAGCCATTCATAAGACATGTTTTAGGGGTGTATTAGTTATAGCAAATAAACATATTGTATACTACAGCATGAAGGCAAGGTAACTAATGCAGAAGACTTGAGCATGAAAGATTAAACTTTTTACACAATTACAAATTGTGGCTATAACCTGGGTTAACTGAATTGTTTTAGGTGCCATTGTACCGTTTTCTAGAGCAACTTATGTTTTCCATCAACTGTGGATGTCATGTTTGTGAGTCCACAGAAAGTCTGTCTGATTGTGCTAAAGTTTGCTTACCTGTGTTTGATGTGCAACAAATTGTGAACAAATTGTAGTTCTAATTTTGCAATTGTAAACTTTGTATACAGGGTCATCTATGCCTGGCTAGAAATGTAAATGGCATACAGAGAGTAGAGAGTTCTCCAGGAAAAGGAAACAAGGCCATCATGAACCAGACTAAACCCTTCAGATGCTCCACATAAAGACTAGTTGTATTTACAGAAGAGGCAGATGTCTATGTAAATCTTAATAGATTTGTACTGTATTTATAGCTATTAAGGAATTTTCCTTGATAATAAAGGTTGCATACAGAACTGACTGGCAATATTGTGGTTCAGAAGCTGCCTGTCTTGCTTACTTAAATAAGCTGAACCTTTATTTTATTTTTTAACTTTGCCTTATTACTTATAATGTATGAATGTATAGTTTTATAACAAGATAAATGGTGCTGTCTTTGCATCTGCAAGTAAAAACATCTTTTGTCCTGCTCCTTATTTTGTTGTAGTTCATTTTGTTCTATTCTATATGAGTAAGTCAACAGTAAAAAGCGATTCATAGTTTTAGGCTGTCTGCATTGGGTTTTCCCACTTTCCTATATCAAGGTGTGTTGTATTAAAACAAAAACATTATTTAGGTCAAATAACCTAGGGCTGGTTTCCCAGACCCTGATTAGCACTAATCTTGGATGATTTCCTGTTACAGGGTCTGTTAAACCAGTGGCTAGTGTATAGAACACTCGGTATGAAAGAAAATGTCATTATAGCAGGTTAGCAGACTAATCCTAGATCTTAAAGGGAATATTTATAGGCCTGATAGTTTAAAAAAAAAAAAAAAGTTTTCCCTTTTGATGCATTGCACTGCTTTTTGTATGCAGTTTGAACATTAAAACGATAATATTGTACATCAGCCTGCTCTTGCAAAGTTAACACATTGTCAGCTTCAGAAGCTTGAAAGACTGAGTGGGGCCAACACAATAAAGGTGCATTCAGGCTCACATAGCAGGTACGCTCCAGTAAGCAGCAGCTTTCTCTTTGACAGGAGGGTTTACTGTGTTCAATGAAGCACTCAGACTTGGAGAGCCAAGCTATAACTAGATTTAATTGAGAGTGGAAGCTGGGTGATGCCTTCACTCAGTCGTGCATCGCTGGTAATGCTCTTTCCAAACATAAAGTACGCCGTGTTCAGAACTATTCATTGTGTTAATCCTATAACCTCGGAACTGTCTCGCTCTGTACGTCCTCTCTTCCTTGCTTGGTACTGCAGGAGGAGTTGGGCAATTTTTCCCAAATGTAATCCACTTAAAACAAATGACAATGTAAATTGTTCAGAGCTAAAGCAAGGGTTCACAGATATGACAAAGGTTGAGAAAATATTCACAACCGATCAGCTTCACATTAAAGTTGGTTTGAAAAGTCTAGGTGATATGGTTGCAAATATCAAATGAATATCACAGTTCAAATTAACCAAGTGCAACTATAGTTTTAATGTAGTATATATTGTAAACTATAGTTTTACATCTCTATAAAAATATATAGTATTGCCACAGTTTTCACATTAGAAACCCAATTTTGCTCTAGTTGCTAATTGCTACAGTATTAACACATTTACTATAAAAACAGACCAGCGATGGTACAGTGCACGTGTGCAAACTACAGTATTTTATTTCTGGACAGTACTTAATTATGTATGTGTGTTTAATGACATGCATTATACCCACATTCTCAGCATTTTGGGGCTTTTTTAGGCTTGAAAAGACAGTGTTGGCTGTGATTTGCTAAGCATTTCGTGGTGTATACCGACCTCTAATGGTATGTGGGAGACATAACAATAGGGTTGCGTTCTAGTTCATATTACCGCGCTAGCTGCGCTGACTGCTTCCAGCTGCAGACTGCCCGACTCCTGCAGCAGTACACTTTATGGCTGTTTTCACGGAACTAGATTACCATTAATACTGGACTGCCTAAAGTAATGTTGTTTTAGATAAAGGAATGCAAGATTAGTACTTATCAGGGTCTATGAAACCAGCCACAAGCGTTGTTCTTTCAAAACCACATTGCATATATTTAATACAAATTAGACCACAGATTAAATAATTTGAAAAAAAGTTTATCAAATGCATTCTCCACTTTTACTCCACAGTATCTGGATTCCTAGTTATATTTATTATGATCAGCAAATACATAATTTCTCGTCTTTCCCTCAGCGCAGCTACTTTTGAAAACTCGGCTGCCTGACTGCGCAGATTGAGTCTGTGAAAAGCACGTGATAATTTTCAAGACACAATGTTATTCTTTATCGTTTGCATATAACAAGTGTGGACGCTCATTTCCCAATAAATAAACACTACAGTCTGAATTTGACAGATGTTCAAGAATTTGTGTTTCGTCATTCTATTTATCTCGAATGGCAGGGGAGACGGCATCAGCGGAAGTAAATGTTTGGTTTCAATCCGGGGCGGTTTCCAGGGACGAAGGAGTTTTTTGTATGCTAAATATCATTCCACACTGCAGATTTACAGGTACAATGATTACAAATTAATGTATGACATATGAACAGGCTGATATACAGTAATTACCTACCTGTTATGAGACACGACTTGGTAGATATAAAGGATAAAGGCTATAGTTAAATGTTGATATTGTGCTGTTATTTTTGTAAGAGTGCTGCTGAATGCCACTGTAAGTATAACTGAAAATATGCAAACGCATCTACGAATACTATGGGCTACCGGTGTAGGGTTATTTTTTTTGCCAATGTGAATGAAATGTGAAATCATTTGAAGACGGTGAACATTTAACATTCCACACACATCAGCACTGAAATGAATTGAAAGCTTTGCAGACATACATTGTGTTATGCAGTATTTAATACCAACAGTACTTTGTATCGCTGAAAAGTAAACAATAATTAAAATTGTAAGTATTTAACTGTATACTCGTTTATCATTCGGGTCATACCAGTGACCTGAATTTGTAACTAATAGATAGCCTGCAGTATTTAATACCAACAGTACTTTGTATCGCTGAAAAGTAAACAATAATTAAAATTGTAAGTATTTAACTGTATACTCGTTTATCATTCGGGTCATACCAGTGACCTGAATTTGTAACTAATAGATAGCCTCATGTTTTTGAAATCCTATGTTTAAACATCATTAAGTATTGCACTAACCATTAGTCTGACATTGATGACTTTTCCAATTAAACAAATGTAACATTTTCAATAAACTGCTCACAGCTGAGACCAATTTGGCAGGCAGACACGTTACTGCCTGGCGTATTCCATACACTGTACTAAGCAATAAAGGGAAGCGATTCAGATACATTTCTTTCCATGAGTTTTCTGTTTCTCTGTAAAGAATCTGTACAGTTTATGCCATTATGTCACGGATTCACCACAGTTTGTCTAACTCTTTCAAAGTTGGCTTCTGTACAGCTGTAGACCAGAATTCATGATGTTACTGTTTTGCTATTGTGGTCATTTGTTTCTAATAATTCAACTATCCCATATTGTATGTACCCTGAGGTTATTTGACAAGCTCTTTCACTAGTAGGGACATTTCTGATTGATCAATTGTCATTCCACCTTTGCAAGCTCTGACTGCACAGTCGGTGGGGTTGGCCCGGTTGATGCTTGGAAAGTCAAAGTCTCCCATGATGAATAAATCAATTAATAACAAAGCTTTGTTTTTTCAGATCCCAATGGCTCTTCCACAGCAGCCAACAGCACTGGGCTCAGGTCTGGAGTCCCAGCCACTGGTTGCCACAGTCAGCGGCAATGTCCAGAAATATGCCATGAAGAAAAAGAAAGTTCTGAATGCAGAGGAGACAGACCTGTTTGAGCTCACACAGGCTGCAGGCATTGCTGTGGATCAGGAGGTCTTCAAGTGAGTGATGCAGTAGAAGAGCTATAGGCTGACGTTTTATAAGATCACTAAACATACGAAACCTCAAAACACACTTTAATTAGCGATGTGCAAGTCAAGTGTCACAAGATTTATGGAATTATTTTTTTAGCTACAATTACCAGCATTAATGGCCGAAATGGATATTCTTAGCTGGTTAACCAAAGCCTTCAAGGGTTAGGATTTTTGTTTAACCTAGCAGGCCTTTACTGCTGGGTAATGACCTGAATTCTGCACCTTTATAATTCTTGAACTGTTTTGGAAAGGGTTATTATTGTATATGATTGTCTGTAAATGCTGCTCAACGTATTTCCATTTTCTTTTTGTAACATTGCCGATAATTCAGCTGACCTGCTGTTTTTTAGTAGAAGTAACAAGTAGATTATTTAACAGTGTGCTGTAAGATTTTTTTTATATTGTGCGTTTCCTTCCTCGTACCGTTCTCTGAACAGGATCATTGTGGATCTGTTAAAGATGAATGTGCCCCCCCTGGCAGTGTTCCAGATGCTCAAAGCAATGAGTGCTGGACAGAGAATTGCTGAAACCTCCGCAGGAGAGAGTTCCTCCATGGGGTTACAGAGCGCCACGCCGGAGCCCAGAGGTTAGATCAAGCGTTAGCAACTCAGCCCTTTTTAATGAAGGAGAGGTTCATGCTAATATACAAGCATCACTCAATTCAAAACAAACCACGGGTTTCCTTGTGAAATCCCAACGCAAAGTGGGCATTCCTGTCTGCTCCCTGGTCTCTCTTGCCTTCTGTGTATTTGTCCATGACAGGCTTTGCTTGCTGTTCCTGGCACGAGATTCGGTTGTCACATGCCTTGGAGGTGTTAGCTGGTGGCCTGTTTCTCTCTGTGTTAAACAGGCTTTGTTTGAAAGCGAATAAATTCATTATCACACCCTAAGAAACTAATTTAGAATGATCATGACCACCTCAGTGATCAAACTGGCACTTCGTTTCAACTAACCTGCTGAGCTCTCGCCTTTACGAACTAGCCAGTGGAGGCCACAACTGCACCCACACATGCTGTGCAGTGCATCTAGATCAGATCTCACTCATTTCATCAGGTCTTAAATTGATTTAATATACCAGTAAATAGATTTTGTTCTGCAAGTGTGTGTTAAGTACTAACTGGCACCCTATTCTGAACTACTCTGCTTCTCTGCCAGACATGAATGAAATGGCACAAAACCAGCCAAAGAGCACAGTTAAACGCTACAGAACTCGGTTTCCCTTCCTCCTCTGTTTTTAATATTTTTGAAATCTAAGAAAACTTTTGTAAATTGTTTTGACAGTTTTACAAGTAAACGCTTAATGATCTGGAAATATTCAAAAGAAACCAAACTATCAGCCCTGAGAGAGTTGTGAAATGTGTCTTTATTTTTGCATCACAACTGTCTAGTGTCTGTGGCATATTGATTAATGAGCAAATGCAATAAGTCATGAGGAAATACTAGGTTTGCAGATTACACCGTCTATTTTAAACTCACTTCCATCATTTTGTTTTGTTATCCTTTGTAATTATTAATGGTTGTTTTAATGCATATGGAAATATGGAAATAAAACCTAACGACCAGAGCTGTGTCTTGCAAAAAATAACTAGGCATGCATCATCTTTGAGTTTCTATTACTGTTGCAACTTACTTGATCCACCTAGTGGTTTTTGAGGAGTGCTACTGACATGTAATCTAAATCTAAACAGTAATTTAAATTGCATTTATAATGTAAGCTTTTTAGTTTTCTGTGCTGGGCGTTTTTAGTTTTAAATGCTGGGCAGTCCAGATCTCTTAAAACAGGTGAGTTAATGTAATATAAAAAATACGGATTAGCAAATAAATAAGGATCTTTCTTAATAGAATATATTTAGTTAGCAAATATTAATATCAGGTGTGAGGGATCAGTGCAGTTTTAAATGGTCAACATGTTTTAATTGTAGTGCTGTTACTTATCAATACTACTACGACTACTACTAATAATAATACAGGAAGACCTTTTGGTGCTGAACCCATTCTCCACAATATAACCCGATTTATAAATACCATAGCCCCGATGATGTGAAGAAGTAACACAGGTGCAGTTATAAAGGCATACAGGATTTTGAGTGGACAAATCAACAGAAAACATGTAGCCTAGAATTTCTGATAGAATTATTTTTGCTGATCTTTAACTATCAGTTAGGCTGATATACAAGTGATTGGAGTAGTATACTCCTGCATACAATTGGGAGTAGCTCAAACAGAAAAGCAACACTCGCCTGTGCGGCGCTACGTACCTTTAGAGGCTGAGAGGATTCAAGCGGAAAAGGGGTCAGGGCCTCTACGTCATAAACCTGTCAGAGCGCACGAAACCAGAAAAAAAACAGAAACTCGTGGTTTACTCTGAATTGAGTAAATACGCTGCCATGAACTTTTCCTTTTAATGTTTCACAATAAACTGGTTGTATCACAGCAAGTGTTTCTTTTTAATTCTTGATATTTGTACATTGTCAGATTCTATCAGGTGATCATCAATCAGTTTTCATGAGTGACAGCCTACATTGCTCCTTTTGTAACTACATCAGGCCATTACTGTGTAGTCTGATTTGGTGGTTCAAAAGCAACTCTTTCATATCACTGCAGATGTGTAATACAGTACATGTTTAGACTCCGTTAACCACAATGCACTTGATAATGATAATCTTGGTCCTTGTTTTTTGATCAAACATTTCTTGACACGTATTCAAAAGCTGAAAAACATGTCTGTGTCCGCCAGAAATAGGCGTTTTGCCTTGTGATCGCAACCTAAAGTCGCCTCTTCAGATTTGGGAAGTGAGTCAATCAGGGTCTGTTTCTGATTAAATAGATAAATAAATAAATACAGTTCTGCCAATGGATTTGATTATGTTTTTCAAATGAACAAGAGAATGCTTGTGTGAATCCTGAATGGATATCCAACATAGAAATTCCATGTTTGTCCCAGCACAATTGTTTTTGTGCTAAAGAGCTCTTGCTTCTGTTCTGAATTAAAAAAATAATTTTTACTGTGCATATAAATACACACAGTGGTCCTTTTTTTTATCACACCAGTACTTCTTGGACTGCATTGGAAATAAAGCCATTTCTTCAATTGCATTATGCTTCTTCATCAGGATCTTATATGAATAGGACGCTAATGTGTAAACAAGGTAGTTAAGACCAGCCATAGCTCTCTCCTCAAAATACCCTCTCCCTTTAGGAACGAACATTAATTTGATATTTCTATAAATCCACAGCCGCTCCTTCTGTTGGTCATTTCTCCTAAATTGTTTTAGTTGACTTTTGACTTTTTTACTATTATGGAAGCTACTCAGGAATATAATGGTACCCTTCACTTTGACATGTGACCTCATGTGGCTGCCATATTGTGGTCATGGGACTTTGGTTTCATATTGAGATATTGGGTATGTACTCTGTATTCTATGATTCGCCACTTGATGTTTCATTGATTCTCTAGTCATGTGACTAGGGTTCTGCTGAGGCAACACACTTTTGAGATTTTGGGCATGTCCAACTGTTTTTTTTAAACAAGAAAAATACGTTAATTTTACAAAACTAGAACCAAACAGCTAGGTCCTATAATTGAAGGTCTCTTATGGACAAGCTGTTTGATGATCATTTTGTAACAAACAGAATTGAATCCTTCCCTAAAATAGGTGAACTATCCAAACATTTATTTATTTGTTTAACGTGTTTTAACCGCCCACCATATTTCAGAAACTGTTAATGATCAAACTTCTATCCTGTGGAACCATTACTGCAGTAATAATTAGTTAGCATATGAACATGTTTCTAAACCACGATAGCCTGAGTCTGCTTGTCTCTTGAAGTGGTTTCCCCTTGACTCAACATCACACTGTACCATACCTCATGCTCCTTATACAAATCTATGAGCTTGTCGATACTCTTCTTTCGTCCGCTGTTCTTCAGCCCTTTTGCGCTATGCAGCTATGTGCCATTGTCTGACCTGTATGTTGTCTAGCATTGCCTCGCCTGTGACGCAATGAGATTTTGCTGCAGGGGACTTGCAGCAATCCAAAAAAACAACATAAAAAACCTGTATGCAGCAATTACAGAACTTTCTGCAAGACTGCGTACACAATGAAAATGGACACAGGCAGAATAGTTACTTGTGCCGAGATCACATTGTGTACCAACACTTATTTCAGGGCCAGACAGAGCCTCTTTACCTGCACCTCGTCCCTTATTTTATTTTGAACAGTCTTGTTGAGATCTGTCACTTTGTGTGGAGTTTTGATGCAGAAATGCATTATGCATTATACTATACTTTAGTTCAGCTTTTGGAGTAGGTATTCTTTTATATGTGTGTTTCTATCATTCTCTATTGTTGTCTCAGCTTGGATCGTTATTTACCAGACTTACTAAATCATTTCCTTTTAAACCACGCTGAATTTCTGAAGTGAGCTGGTTTTAAAAATTAAAACTTGATAAAAGTTACTTGGCTACTTAATATTCCTTCACCAGGGCTCAGGAAACCCAAACCCTGACATAACACAGGCACTCCTTTGTGTGGCGAACCCCTTCACAACTCGCAAGGTGGCACTCCAGTATTTGCACATTCAAATTTTCTACACTTTTGACTATATTTACCAAGCATTCTGTTTTTTAATTGCTTCCCACGACACCCTGGTATTTTTCGTGGCGAGCTGTTCTCAAGTTCAGTACAACCCATTTGGTATTTGACCCCTATGTTTTTGTGTTGAGTAATTGGGGAGTACAACTGTAATTTCTGTTCCCTGGTTATGGAAAGTTACAGTTTCTGAGGAAACAGAAATGACAGTTGCACACGTTGTTTTTCATTCCATCTTGAATAGTTAGTAAGCATGGTAAATAATGATCTGAGCACAAACTACTATAGGGAATGATACGGAACAATTTTATATCGAATTTTGTAGGAAATATATTTTAAAAAAAAAAATACAAATAAAGATAATGTCATTTTAATGTCTGTTAGTTACACCTTGATCTGATCGATGATCCATGTGAAGTTTGTTTGGACTTCTATTGGGAATGGCCAAATTAGGAGTTTCTATACAAAATAGTGATTTCCTCACAAAGCAGAAACAGACAGTGGATTGTTCTAACAGGTCCCAACACTGCCCGAACTAAAAAAGCAATATTTTCTGTGAACTTGCAAATTATGCAGCATTAAAAAGAGTAATATATGTTGTATATTATGTTGCACAGCACATTTACAGTCTTTTCTGTGAAGTATCTGTTTCAAAAGAAATACTATAAAACCGGATAAGATCTTTCTGTTCTTTTAATTCTGTCTGCTTTGCTAAAGAAAGTTACAATTTATGTGGAAGTGTTAGTCATTAGATTGAAAGCAGTCTCAGTTTAGTAGATTTAACAATGCAGCTCATCAGTAGCTATCTTTGTTAATGTGTTTTTTTGTGTTTCTTTTCTTTCCTGAAGTAGAAGAATCATTTGTCTCTGCCAAGAACAGTAAAATCCCTGCACCACTCTCCTTTTCCTCTTCCCTTCGGCCTCCAAGACTAACCACTAAGATGGTGGTCTGCGGTCCTGCTGATGCTTGCTCGCCTCTCTCTCAAGGTCCCCCTGGTTCCTTCCAGTTTTCTTGCTGCCTGTTCGCACCTTTTGCAGGTTCTGTTTATTAGTTTATCTACTGGGGTTGGTACAGACCGGTATTGCACTAGGAACCAGACACTTGCCTCCAGGCTAGATTAGCAAAGTAGCCAATACATTTAGGAAATCAGTAAGAGGCATGGGAAAACTGATTTTAACACTTTTGACAAAACAGCTAGATTACTTTCGATTAGCACCAGGAGCAGGATAATTGTGGGTTCTATCCCGTGGCTGTCTTAGTTGTTTGACAATCTAAGTATGCGTTTCAGTTTCTAAAAAGATTGAAAATAGTACACAAAAACATGGATGTAAAGCATATAAACTAAGTGTAAACAGTAATTACAATCTAGCCAAAAACATTACCATTATAAACGGTTTGGAAAACAGATTTGATATCTACAGTGTAATTGTAGGGAGCCTTCATAACGTTCCATTACATGTGGTGTACAGTAGATCATTTCACTGCCATATTGTTTCATTGATATAACATCTGGACATACTGTATCAGTGATGCAGAACTTTTTCACATGTTTACAAACCATTCGATCTGATATGCCATTACCCTTTGATTATGCCACAGGGGATGTTTTTTTTGTTAAAAAAAAGTCAAATTTCTGTTTTTATCTCCATTTTCTTTAATGGAGATATTTTATCGTTTTGTTTTTTCATTTCATGGTATTTTGTATTTGTATAGCCTACAGATGTTTTCAGCCAATGCACAAGAGGGTTATAGAATGTATAACTTTGTTTCCATTAGCTTTAACCTCTTCTAATAAAATATTGCAATGACAAGGGAGGCAAGCAGGTTTATAGAGAGGAGCATGCTGAGACAGAGCTGTCCAACCACACAAATACAGCCCCGTCACCCTTCACTCAAATTACAGCTGTATTTTAATCAGTATCTCAAATCCTAATTGCTTACAAACAGGAATAGAACAAATGATGTTGTATTATAAAATGTAATTGGGAAACAGAGCTCTGTGTTTGGCTTTCTATCAACAGAGACATTTACCAACAGTGCACAGTTCTGAATTTGTTTTTGCTTTATCCTATTCTTAAAACTGAACTGTATTGACAGATTAAGTAACAATAGACAACAGTGCACAGGTAAGGGTCAGTGTACGCCTGACCTCTGAAGATCGTCCAGTTACTCACAACAATTCACACTTGTCGTGGCTTATTGCTTAAATAATGTTCTGTTTTGTATTAATGTTTTAATATATTCAATGGTTCTCAGATCGACACAGCTCCGTATTACTTGATTATTAACTTCAGCAAGATTACAATTTCCCATAAAAATCTAAATGCAGCCCACCCTATTTGCTTGTGTTGAGGACACACTGATAAAGTGGTCAAGGACAGGCTTTCCTGGATTTTAGGTGTAAGGAGTTGTCAGAATTGGTAGTTTCTGGTTCCTGGTGTGATCTGGCTGTTAGGGATTGGCTGAGAGAGTTGATTGTTGCTCTTAATATTGCAGTCTCCTTGGAATCCATTGTGTGTGCAAAATACCTCATATACTGTATGAATGTCAAACATAATTGCAAACATTCATAATCATGCTTTTGTAAAACCATGTTTATTATTATTTGGTTAATATATCCAGCATTGTTTTTAAATCGGGACATTTAAAAATGGCCTTTTGCAACCATTGCTGAAAAAGTAGCGATGATTCGTTCTAATACAAATCAGTTTTAACTACTGGTTATTTCTTCCTCACAGATATGCAGTCAGCACACCACTTTTAATTTAACATGCATATAATTGCAAATAAAGAATCCTGGAGAGAGCATTGTTGTAGGCAATTGCTATGCAGGCTTTGTTGACCTCTGTAGTTGGTAACACAAACTTTTCAACCCCAGGATGCTGTACATACATCAGTGATAAACTAATAAACGCCTGTTGTTTCCTTATTAACTGTGTGTAATAGCTGAGAGGAGATTAATCTTTCTGTGCTTACAGAGTACTTGCCCTGTTTCGTGTGTCTTCTAGTTTCACGTCTATCTTTGGTGCAATGTTAAGTTCTGATAGACACACATCTTGCTGCTTTTTGTTGGTTATCATTCTTCCGTATCAAGCAAGTCCAATACCTCCCAATCAATACGTTCTGATCCCTTTCAGTAAGAATTAAAAACATGTTTATATTGAAAATTAAACAGGGGGGCTGACAAATAATTTGGAATCCCCGCTCCTATAGTAGTGAATGTGAGATCCCATTCATTCCATTTTGTTATGTGTGATACTGGACTGTATTTATAAGACATAGATCTGTTTGTAAAATGTGTTTCAGTATTAGTGCCAGGATTTCAAAGTATTGGACTTGTGCAAAGCTTCCGATTCACTGTGTGTGCAGTTATGTATTGTGTCTGTCAGTAATCAGAATGTTCTAATTACTGTGATTTGTTTTTTTTTCTACTTGATTTTCTTGGCACAATTGCACTTTTTTAATGTTTTACCTTCAATGCATTTACTTTTAAACCTTTCACTGAAACAATGAACAGTTAACAAAGCTAACAGGTTTAGAGTTGCATATGAATAATACTGTATTGAAATAAAGCCAACTAATACATGGATTAAATGACATGAGGTGCATCATTTCCCCAAAAGATAAACTGCTATTTTAGCACCTCACTGGCTTCTTGCTGGAAAGTTACTGTACATATTTTCAAATACATTCATGTAAATGGTGATAGCTGAACACATTTTACAAGTAAAAACAGTAATAATATCTTTGTTTATGAAACGGCACACTTGTCTGATTTTGATGAAACTTGTTAAGTTCCTTCGTTAGTTATTGAATGTATCATGATCTTGTTAACTGTCTTTCTGTATTATTTATTTATTTATTTTTTTTTAATAGTTTTGCATAATCTAGTAACCCTGACACTGCCTTTATTACTTTTTTTTTCACTTATCTAGAGATTCCCTTGTCAATTTTTGACAAAATTTGCTACGCATGTCCTCATGTCTTAAATTGTTGAGTTTATCATAATCTAGCGATATATGGAGGTTCCCGGTTTGTCTGTCTGTCTACGTCGCAGTAAGCTTTTGCATATACTGTATATAGAGATGCACATATTCAATTGTGATGACATTTTTTCTGGACATACTTGGGTAAAGGTTTTGAGCAGAATCCACACGCTGATCTCACTGCATTGTGTAGGCGGAGTTTCTAAACAGAGAAAATATCTGGAATACTTTGAAAGATCTGATCTCGGAAGCATGGGGCCAACTTAAAAACTAATAAGAGTGGAGAGCTAATATTTTGGGAGCTAACACAGGTCTTCCGTATGCGCTATGAAGAGAATCTGAGATGGTGAGGTGGGGACCATTCGTCCATTTGATGTGGAATGACACAATATTGAATTTGCAGACTGCATGCAAATCCTCTGATGATACAGATTGTTTAGACTATAACAGGATGTCATTGTTGTTCCTCAATGCTTTATGCAATGGATTTTTGCTGGATTTGATAAAGGAACGTGGGATACCTACCGACACGCAGTACATGCTCACTATAACAGAGTTCAGTGACTCTGTTCTGTGTGAAAATGTTATGCGCACATTATGATGACATAGCTAAATATTCGTATTGGAGGTATGTATGCCCCCTGTATTTACTGTGTTCGCTTTGAGTTAAGAACATGAGAATTTACAAAAGAATGGAGCCCATTTGGCCCCTCAGTGCTTGTCTGGTTCCGAGTAGCTGATTGATCTCAAAACTTTGTCAAGTTGTGTTTTAAATGATCCCGTTGATTTAGTATCAGCTACATGGCTAAGTAACCCATTTCATCCCCTCACTGCTCTTTGTAAAGAATTGTCTCCTAACCACTGTCCTAAGTCTATTGGTTAGGGTTAAGAGCTGTTTCTTTGTTAAATTCTATACCCAGTGTTGTCAAGTAATGTACAGGTAGTTTGAGAATCAATCTCATATTGAAGAGTATTGTACTGAATTTGGGCATCATGTGGTTGATTGTTTCTGCAGTAATTTGGCATGTGGTTTGTGGGTGTTTTTACTGTGTTTTATTAACTTTGAGTGACGGGCAGACGTACCGTGATGCCCATTTGCCATTTATGGGAACTATATTTAAATGCAATGTTTAAACTGGTAAAGGTAAAAAATGCCTTACAACTCCTGTTTTGAGTGGGTGGTTGGTACCTTGTTCCATAGGGGATCATAGAATATTTTCACTAAATACAATGGAGATGGTTATGCAGCATTTCAAGAGAAGCCAGAGGATTCTGATATAAAAAACAGCAATTTTGCAGTGTCAGCTAAGTACAAAACAGCCACTAATTTAAAATGTATGCTAGTACTGTATTAAGACCATATTACAGTAATTACAGTAGTTTCTGTTTTACTACCTTGTCATGTCTTGTCACTTCAAATTTACTTACTTGTCAATTTCAGGGAAAATCATTAACACAGAACTGCGTTGACTATGACTATGAAGAAATTGTGGGTAGCTGAATGTGCAAGATCCAAACTGAGGGAGCACAGGACTCCAGACCAGATACATACAACTTTAGACCCTCTGTACACACAAAATAACATCTCTTCTTTTTCATCTTCGCATTTTGGGTAGATGAGTTATCAGATACATAGAGAGCATTCCAGTTAGGCCCTAGCACAGTAAACAAGGGGACGGGTCTGTGAGTGTTGATTCAGTGCTAGATCTAAATTAAATTATAATTAATTACTTAATTATAACAACAAATCTATTTCACTTCTAGTTTGAAATAACTTTTTTTTTGTATTGTAGAAGTATGCTTCAGGTAATGTTGGCTCCAGGACTTAAAAATAGAAAGAAAAAAAAATGTATGTGGGGAACAGATGTACATTCGTGACATAAGAACATTTGAAACAAAACACAAAACATGTACAAACTAAATGTTATTTTTCTGTCCTGCTTTGTTTTGTTTTCTTTCCCAGTGAGAAACAAGCCAAGCCCTGTTGTGTGTGGCAGCCAGGTCCCAGCAGAGAGGAGTGGGCGTGACAGCTCCAGCCAGCGAGCTCCTCGCCAGCCCAGCGCCTCCAGGCTTCACAAGTCTGGGAAAAGCACAGGCAGCAGCAGCCTACAGCACAGCTCCAGTTAATTACAGCGCACTGTCCAGCTCTGCGCTGCAATGGTCTGTCCCAAGGACTGACACGTCCACCTGGCACCAGACATTTCTATTGTACAATACGTAAACATTTTTAAAAAATACATATCAAAACAGTGTGTTTAAAAACAAAGCCCTTAGGTTGGTGTTGCCGAGCTAGTCACGTTCAAGTCAGTATTTTGACAGCATGTTGTGTAACGGCACAAGGAGTGTTCAATAAGACGAATAAAACAACTGTAACACGAAAAACAAACTAGCTGTAAAGAGGTTTTGTTTTTGCTGGTTGTAATTCTGTTGCTTCGTAGTTGCACCTCTTGTCATTATTCCACACCACACCCGTGATTCCAGACTGGGGACAGCAGCATAGACAGAAATATTACTGAAATTACCATTACACCTGACAATGCATTGTTCCCCAGGCTCAGGGAGCAATTTATTCATATAAACGCTTCTGTTATGTTCTTGTGTTATTTATAAGCTTCCTTCTCCAATCTCTTGATTAAGAAGTAATTGAGAGGCAGGTGTAGAGGGGTGATTGACTGAATACAAGGTACAAGCAATCTTACATGTGTGGGTTTCTGTCAGTCCGAATGCTGGCTCACAACTTGTGACTGGGACGGGTCTCCCAGTATATAGATGGGAGTGTAGAGGAGCAGGAACAAAGTGGCTGAACTATAAAAAAAAAACAGTCCAATCACTAATCACAGGGGCTATAGACAGCGAAACGGAGTGAGGCTGTCGTAACACTGTCAAAGAGGTGTGGATTGCTGGACAAACTGGACGCTTGTTATTAGACTAGTGGAAACAGGACCATTTTAAACCTTTGTGTTTTTACATTCAATGCAGTGTCTTTTATACTTTCAGCATTTTATTGGTCTTTTTACAAGGAAAGCTACAGGGCAGTTCCTTCAAAATAGTGGGAACCTGCTGGAGGCAGCGACTTAAAGAGCATGATGTTTAGGGGTTTCTTTGATTGACGTTATTGCTCCTTTACAGTTTTGCTTTATATTAGTTTTATTATGTATACTAGTTTGCAGTTTTCACTTGATTGTGTTTGTGTGCTGCATTTTTGGGTATGTAGTTTTAATAGTTTGTTTATGGTTCTTTTGGCCACTGTGGTGGTTACAACTAACTGCCTCTAGGGGTCCCTTGCTGTGGTGTCCCAGATTTGGTTTTAGGTTTGCTGCCCAGGGTAGCTGCCTTGCGTTTGAGTGTTTGTACATTTTATATTCATTTTTGCTTAATAAAGACCCTTGAATATTACTGCTCTCCTGGTCCCCCTCTTCTCTTCCATACACATTGACCACTGTGGTTACTTAAATTGCAGAATTACCAGACCTCCTGGTAGATCAAAGGTGGTGGCAGCATATTGGACTGTGCTTTTGCCAAGATAAAATTAGATCGTAGTGGTGGGGACCAACTAAGATGTAGCTTCGTTGAAACATCTGCGCACATATATGAGGCTCCGGTGGTTTTCCTCTGCCAGATAACGAGGACATCCCAGTGTTGATGGCTGGAGTGTAATGCTGGCTCCAAGAATTAGCCAATTTGCGCCCCCCTTGGCGCATCAGCACACAGCGGCAGCGATGCTGGCTCCAGGGATCAACCATAGTGTGGCCACCCTGTCTGGAATGGGCTAGGTGGGGCACTTCACAGGGATTGACAGATGGGCACCTCCAGTCTTCAGTGTTTTGTCGATTTTAGCCCACAACACCTGTCCCAGCACCACCGCCTCCACCCCCACCCAACCCAGCCCAGTTTACTTACCTTACCCATCTATTCTTTTTCACTGATGTTAACTTCCTCCATCACCTGTCTTTTGAGGTTTCCTCCTCAACCAGTCAGTTACTACTTCTCTGCCTCCTCGGATAGAGCCTTCGTTCTCCTGTCCACTGAATCCAATATCTCTGAGAAGCCTGGTCATGGAGTGTGTGACGAATCCCCGACAACCGACCTCTACTGGATGAACCCAGACTCTCCATCTTCACTGGATAAACCCAGACTCTACACCCCCGCTGCTCCACCTCCACTGGATAAACCCAGACTCTCCACCTCAGCAGCTAGCTCAGCAAATCGGAATCCTCCCATGGCACTGTTAGCTCCACCAGTAGAACAAGGCGTGCTGAGACTGACCACAGGACAATGTCAGCTCGAAGGGCAATTGCAGCAACATCTGCCTGCATTCTCCAATCTCCACCAGCTTTCAACTGTCCCAGGAGGATCTTAGTAGTGAGAACTGGGAGGAAGTGGGCAGCAAAGGATGCGTGAAAGATGCAAAGGCTGCCCTTTGTATCAGTGATATCATATTTATAATTATTTCCTGTATCTGGTACTTGATTTTACTCTTATAGGTATCTATATTCACGTTTTTTGTAATTGCTCTTACATTAAATCATTCTCATCCATTTATCATACTACGTACTTTTAATGGACTTTACTCGTATAAGCAAATACTTTTACCATATGCTAATGCTCTTTGTCAAACTCGCTCTTAAAGGTAATTTACTGTATTCTTTATTTTGCTCTTATTTGAATTTGGTCTTATTTTTTTACTGATTGTACTGTACTTTATGACTGCTCTTATCTGTAATGTGATATTTTGTAATATGATATTTTATAATGTGATACTTTGTACTGTGATATTTTGTAACAATTGTAAGTCACCCTGGATAAGGGCTTCTGCTAAGAAATGAATCATAATAATCATGGAGTAAGTACAACAGGGAAGAGGAGGCTTTGGACTCAGTTCTGCTCCCTGAGAGGCACAAAGCAGCTCCAGCTGAAAGGAGGAAGCTGGTACACTGAAGTGCAAAGGCAGGCGGCGAGGATGAGATGTGTCAAGGCGGTGTCCCAGCCTAAGCAGGGAGAATGGATGATATGGAAGAACATGCATCAGCAAAGGATTGGCTGGCAAGACCTGTGGACAACGGAACAGAGGAGGACCAGCTTTCTGATCAGGTCCACATATGATGTTGTAGCTCATATATATCCCTACAGCTATAACGACCCTTGGGTACATGGCAACAAACCAAACTGGTCAACAGTATTCTTTGTGAAAGGTAAAGGCAGGATTTATGCCCTATAAATAGACAAACTGAAGTAAACAGGATAAGGAATAAGCCTATATTTTAGTGTAAACTTGTAAATACTTTGGGACACTGTAGCTTCAACTAACACAATAGCACCCCTTGTTCAATTAAGCAGAACAAAGCAGTGTAAAGATTAAACAGAGAAGTCCAGAGAAAGTAGTTCCGTTATTCTGGAAGTGCGCGTAACCCAACTCCAGTATCCTGATCTCATTGTTTGGTTAAGGCTAGCATCTGAAACCTGCGCTGCTGAGGCCATATCCCTTCCATCTGCCTGCAGAGGGAGAAAGAATCTACTGTAGCAACACAGCCAAGAAAGAAAAAAAAAACTCGCACAACATGGCGAACTTTTCCCAGAGAAAAGCTTAGGAGTGTACAGACTTCACATGATAACGGTTTTCCACGATTATTTTAGAAGGACGGCGGCGAATAAACTGTTTATTTTGCCGTGGAAAAGTAACATGGGCTGAAACTCTTTATAATTGGTTATCACAGCAAGAAGCAACCAGGATGGAGAAACAGGCAATAAGAAAAGAAAAGGTAAATAGTTTGCAGTTGTTTCCTGTGGCGTGTGGTGTGCTTATTTAACGCACATACAAGCTGTATTTTATTTACAAAATACGGGAGTTATAATTCTGTCAAAACTTTTCTTTAGTTTGTGTGGCCATTAAATTAGAGAGACTTTATTGAACGTACAGAAGCTTTTTTTTCCTGTACCCTATTTTCGTATGAATACAGATGTCTCCAATCCTTTCATAATTAGAAAAGCAACGTGTGTAGGCAGCACCAATGACTGATATCAGTTTTAACCTCACGGGTTTATTTTATCTGCTCAAACGTAAAGATCAGCTATATAGACATTAAACCCCTTTATATCGATCTGTACATATATATGATGTCAAATTTTAAGAAATATTCTTATTTTAAAGGGTTGCTAACCAATGCTTTAAACATCAATTTGCATGATCTCTTAGCGTTATTATAACTCGTCTCTCTTTTAGCGTGCTCTTTTGTCTTATGCTTTTTTAAAAAACATTAATTCAGGATATGCAAATATTTCAAATACAGCGCAATAAACATTAGCATCCTGGTACCTGTGCTGCAGGTCGCGTAGTTTGATCTCTAGAGTCAGTTTAAACTACAGCACATCCAAGCTATTAGAAAGCAGTCGCTACTATAGTGTTGACATTTAATACCTGCATATTCCAAATAGAAGATATAAACAGCCAAGAACCAAGGTCTTCAAGGTGCAGGGCAGTGATAACATTGCTTGTGCAAACTCAATGGTATTAAGTGTATTTTAATCATTGGTTAGCAGTGCTTGAGGCCACATGTTTTACAATGCAAGATGCTTTCAGATAATATGTACTTGCATTGGCTCCAAATGGAAAAACAAACTCAAATACTGTATACATTATTTATTTATTTATTAGCAGACACCCCTACCCAGGACGACTTACAGTTGTATACAAAATACATATCAATAATTACAGTACAATTAAGAGCAAATACAAAAACACAGTACGATTTGACATCGGGGCAGTTCAATAGCAGATAACAGTGTTGATAGTTACATCAGGGTTAGATACCAGTGCAGGTGAAATACAAAATACTACAGATTGGGTTAAGTGCAGGATTAAATACAGTAAAATAGGGAGCAGATAAGTGCAAGTTAAAGTGCATTAAAGGCAGAGTGCTATATAGTCCAAAAGGGAAGAGTTGAGTTTTTCAGGTGTTGTCTGAAGAGGTGTGTCTTGAGACGCTGGAAGGTGGTCAGGGACTGGGCAGTCCTGACATCCATAGGAAGGTCGTTCCACCACTGCGGGGCGAGGGTGGAGAAGAAGCAGGCTCTGGAGGCAGGGGAGCGTAGAGGAGGTACAGCCAGTCTTCTAGTGCAGGCGGAGTGGAGAGGTTGGGTGGGGGTGTAGGGAGAGATGAGGGTCTGGAGGTAGCTGGGTGCAGTCTGGTCAAGGCATCGGTAGGCGAGTACAAGAGTCTTGAACTGTATGTGAGCGGTGATCGGGAGCCAGTGGAGTGAGCGGACCAGTGTTTTTGTGGATGTCAAAGGGCATGGAGTGTTAATTATAGTGTGACCTGGGCTGCAATTATTTTGCACAGATATGCATTTTGTATGATTTCAGGGTTTTTTTGTAATACAATGTTAGGTACTAAAGTAGTGTAGTGAAATAGAGGCTTCATCAACATTTTTGCAGTTCTTTTGAAGTACACATGCAGGGGGTACTATAAGGCACGTGATATTATAAATGCTGAACACCTCTAAGTGTAAGGCCCTCAGTGGCGGCAGTGTGTGCAGCCCTGAATTTGGGAAGCATTTGCAGTATAGTTATAGACAAAGAGAAGGAGATGTGATATCTTTTATTGGACTAACTAAACAAAAATTAATCACAAGCTTTCAAGACTTCAAAGGTCTCTTCATTAGATGAAAGTAGGAAAGAGCTCTTTCCTACTTTCACCTGAAGAAGAGGCCTTTGAAGTCTTGAAAGCTCGTGATACATTTCTCCTTCTCTTTGTCTGTCATCTCTGGACTAATATGGCTACCATTTAATCTATCAACAAAGTATAATTATGTAATGGACAACTGGCAAACTGGACAATACAAAAAAATAATAATTGTCACACAATTTGCCATATATTGTTGTATACTGTACACGAAAATTACTAAAACAAAAATAACATTGCTATGGTAAAGACTACTGAAATTGAAATAAAATTGAAATCATTGAAAAATCTCATAAAATGGGTAGCAGGGGGTTAGGTGGCACCGTTGGCACTGGCCTCTCATTCTTTCCTTTTTGAGAGAGGCCCATGATGGCAGAGGGTATTCTAGCAGAGTTGTGTGGGGGAGCGCTATGGCAATGAGCCTACTGACTCTCCCCTTCCATGAGCGCTCAAATCACACACTATTTCAAACACCAAGGTGCAGCGTGAATGTACAACTTGGGCTTCATACAGCAATGTCATCCACTCCCTCTGAGCTCTTCCAGTCCATTTTTATAGGAACATAAAAAACAATAAAACAGTACAGAAGAACATTCCCCATGTTTCCCATTCCCCATCCCTAAACGTTCAGTGATCTCCCAGTTCATAATACGATTTCATATTCCTGTCTGTGCTTTTAGAAAGAGTAGAATACAATAAAACAACTACAGCATGATTTTAATTATTTGGGAGGGGGGGGGGTCCTACCAAAGAAATAATTGGCACTTTTGTTTGTTGCTTGCGGTTAAAAGCTGGTGTCTAAATATAGAACTAAATACTGTATGTTTTGAACTGTTTTTATTTAACAAACAAAACAAAGAGTGGTCTGTTCTGAATTCCCTGCTGATGACTGTCGCTGACATGCTTGTTTATCCTCACTGGTGATATATACATGCCTGTACCTACACTACGTATATTAGTCTTCAGTTTGCAAAACAGCTTGTCCAATTGTCACGAACCACGTATTGAGAGCAGCGGCTCTCATATGTTTTCTAACTGGAGCCCCCTTTGTAGTGACTATTCCCCCCCTTATATAATATATTCTAGAAATACCTCCATGTATTTAACATTAAAATAACGGTGTATTATTCACAATCAGATAGACGTTCTTAACACGTCTCTCTACAAAATATTCACTGCAACTGATTGGGCAGGTATAGAAGTAAGAAATGAGGTTGTTTCAGGACCCCCTGAACCCTTTCTGCACCCCCTCAGTTTGAGGAGTTATTAACAGTGCACTTTATTTTTTGGTAATAATAGGTAGGTCATTAGTGAACCAATTTAGGGTGAAAATGAAAATGAGATTAGAGGGTTTGTTGTACTGTGGTTTAAAATTGGTACAACCTAGTGCGTTATAAAAGCCGTATTGTAAAAGCCCATGACATAGTGATAAACCAGACACTACCACAGTGTCGTAATGCAATAAAAGAGATTATAGTTGTTTAATGCTAGCTTGATATAGAGGAGAGCAATAGATACAACTGGCACTTCATGTGTAAGAGCAACTGTAAAAAACTGTAAAAAAAGCACACATTTATTACAGACAGTAAAAACATTTCACAAAGTAAAACTGATGTGTGTGTATCAGTACTGTATGGATTCAAATCACTTATTTAAAGTCTTTAACAAATCGATAATATTGACTGTGGCCGAAACATGAAATCCAATTCCACCTTGCAACCCAAAATTCTGGCATATATTCAATATATATATCATCTGACAAGCAGAGCAGGCCTCAACAGAGCTCACATGGGTCAGTTTGTATTATGAATAATCCTCAACAATGTGTCAACCAGACTGAAATATATAACACTTCTCCACAGTTTTGCACTTTCAATTCAATTCAATTCATGATTTGAATGGATATTTCTCTGAAATGCTTTTTTCCTGCTAAAAGTGAATTGACTTGGGCTCAAAATCTACATTCCTTTTGGAAACTGTATTTGCCATATTGAAAAGAAAACATTTTAGAACTGAAACTTCGATATATTTAACATACCTTTGTCAAGGGAAAGTGTGTTTGAAAACACAGTGGAGGTATTTATAGGCTTTTTTTCTAACAATTATTTTTTGTTCATTTTCCAATTTTCTCCCAATTTTTTGGAATGTCCAATTGCTCAGCACTGCGACTCCCGAACTAACTCGGGAGAGACGAAGACGAGCACTTGAGCGTCCTCTGAAACGAGTGTTGTCAGCCGTCCGCTTTTTTCACTCTGCCACCCCGCCTTGCAGCCATATTCAGAACTTACAGTGTTGGAGGACCACGCAGCTCTGAATTGTGTGGAGGCCGGCCTGCAGGCGCCAGGCCAGCCACAGGGGTCGCTGGTGTGCGGTGAGCCAAGGTCTCCCCAGCTGACCTAACTCCTACCCTGCCTGGGCAGCGCTTGGCCAATTGTTTGCCACCCCCCGGGAACTCCCCTCAATGGTCTGCAGTGGCACAGCTTGGATTCGAACCGGCGATCTCCAAGCTATAGGGCGCATCCTGCATTCCGGGCGGAGTGCCTCTACCGGATGCACCACTCAGGAGCTCTTTTATAGGCTTTTGATGCCATGGTAACCACACATTTATTTCTCTTTAAGTCTAATGTCTATGATGTCATTCGCTATATAGCTAATGATGTAATGATCTACTGTTCCTTTCTATTTAAACCTTGGTGTCTAGTCTATTTATCCATTTATTTTCTTTTATTCTTCTGTACTGTACATATATATTATTTTTTATTTGATTTCATTTTTGATTTCCAATGCCACAAATGTACACTTAAACTACTACTACCATATGTACAGACAACGACCACAGCAAGTGTGTGGCAGGCTGCCAGGTGGCTGGACCAGAGCTTGGATAAAACATCCTGGACAGAGCTCTTTGCAGCGGGCACTGAAGCAAATCATTACCATCACTTTCAATGACGATTTGGGATTTTCGAGAGGTCAGATAAGTAGGCAAGTTTGACGATTAGGTCCTACTGTATCAGTGCCTACTGCAAAGGTCCCCCAGTGCTTCTTTACTATGCAGAAGCATTACTGTAGTAGGTGCATTTGGCTGGCAGTGCTTCTGACTGAATAAGCAAATGAATAGAGTTCTTGCTAATGGGGAGGGTGGTCTGTACAAGAGAGCGTGGAGCCGCTTGGCAGAAAAGGCACCTGCTTAGTCTCCCTGTGTCCTTGCAGAAGGGTTTTTATCAAGGCTTACAAATTCTCCTTACTTTGCCCATGCTGAGAACAAGTACACATGAGAATACCTATGCCAAAAAGTAACTTGAGAACAGATCTAAATGTGATTATAAAACAGGAATAAAACAGTACTGGAGCACATGATTAAGCATCCCTGTGACTGGATTCTATGTTTTTGTAAACTCCCGCACAGAGGTACAGTCACAGACAGGCTTTCCATCCCATAATAGTCCTGCGAGCGGCTGACTGAAACTGCAGTTTGATTGGTAAAGCACAAGAGGTATGTTGCTATGTACATTACTTAAGGGGCGTCCCAGTGCCTGTATGATCTTCAGCTACTACCACTGCATAGATGCCAGCACACACCAATACCGGAAGCGGCAGCTTTCTTACAGAATTTTTTACTGTCCCGGGCAAACAGACAAGCCTTAAAATGGAGCCCTGTTGTCATACCTGCATCTCTCTTCTCATTGAACATGTTTGGAGAGGAGCCTGTTGTGGTGTTCTTACTCTGGCCGCTGGATGTATGCTAGTATCACTATTGGCTATTGCAAAAGTTACAATTCAGAACACAAGACTGGTAAAACACTGACTGGTACAAAACGGAAGCCTTTCGAATAGATTCAGCTGGCCCCATGATCTCCAGGGTGGGATGATCAGGCTTTCTCTTTCAACACTTACTAAATCTGCCAGATCCAGAGTGCTGCAGCCCTCTCAGGTTTACACATGATCTGCTCTCAGCAGGAAGAATGCTAATGGCTCAATATTTACCTCTCATTTTTCAAGACACATTTACTTAGACAACTCGCTTGCGCAGCTTTTCCATCACTGTCCGTGTCAGATACTTTGCAGAGAAGTTTTTTCAAATCCACGATGCACTGAATCCCATCAGATGCTGGTGATGCAGAAACTTTTCATGTCAGTTCTTCAAAGGATACCAGCATCCCCTTTTCTGTCAATCCCTACTGATACACCTATAATGTTACAGAAATCTTAAAACCGGCTACATATGCACGACATGGGTTTTTCTGTCCAATAAGATGTGTCCAGCATGCAGTAGGAACTGTTCCATCTCGTGCCAGCTTCCTGCTGTAGTCTCCTGACTTGCATTCCTATCTGAGTCTTCAGTTGCTAGAGTGGTGAACAGGCCAGTGGTAAATGCTTCAAATGCTTGACAGGTTTTTGCAATATTTCTTCCATTGTGCCGTGCTATCACATGAACTTTCCCCTGCGGTATTTTCCAAATTTCAGAATCTTTTGAAATAGCTTCAGCAGTGTGGGAGCCGCTAAACTGATGGGCGTGGAGCACAGATCTCTGTAATTGGTGGGTCTTGATGATCCACTGACCGTTTACACTGAGCAGAGATAGAGGAGAAACGTTGACGACCAGCAGTGTATATTTGTGGTAGCGCTGAGTCGGATAGGTGCTTTCTGCTTGGCAGTGTAAATGGGTCTCCACGCACTCTATCAGCAGTTGGATTCCTCTACTGTTGTTTCAAACTGTTTAAGTATCTTATTTGCTCAACAATGGTAAATACTTTTAGATTAACTTTGTATATCATTTTGAGTCTTCACAGGCTGGTTACTTTTTAAAAGCACACCAATTGACTTTATAGAGCATATCCAGTCTCTAGATATCAGCAGTCTGCCACTAGGGTATGTAAAAAATACCACATCGACTGAGGCTACATTGAGGCTTTCAAAGTCATCAGGATGTGATGACTGAAACAGAAAAGGCTATACAAGGTGGATCTTCACAACAAGAAGTCTGATTTAAGCCTGACAGGTCTGAGGCTGAGCCTCAATCTCTGAGCTGCTTATTCAATAGCCTGCATGCAGTTCTGTGCAGTCCTGATCTAATAGAGTCGGGCATGTATACATCACTCTGAGCTAGTGAGCTTCAGATAAAGATGTGATCAGGGTTCTCTGTAGAGAAACACCATGGCAGATTCGAGCCTGGTGCTAAGGAAAAATAAAATAGAAAAAGAATATAAGGCACTATAGTGTAGATTTGTAGGGGTGTGTCACAAGCTGGCTGCAGGGAGGAACTCAGACCAGAGATAGAAACACACAGAGACTTGGGGTTTTTGGTGAAGCTGAGCAAATGCTTTCGCTCAGCGTTTAATAAACAAAATAAAAGAACACAAAAACAGGACACGGCACTTGCGGCCAAAATAAACAGGTAAACAAAACGGACTAAACAGTAAACAAAATAGTGGACGGACAGACAAACGAACACGGTGAGTTTTAAACAAACAAGTAACTTTACTTTTCTCCTCTCCACACCCGTTCTCCACTCACCGAACACACAACCCGAGTGAGTGAAAACATGCTGTTTTTATGCAGTTGTACGAGACTTCGATTGCTAGTCAATCATTCAATTGGAATCTCGGTACAACTGCACGTGAATTAATTAAGTGCACTCCCGTGACCACACATTACATTTTAACCAGCACGTGAAGTGATTTGTGCCCTCCTCGTGCCTAAATACAAATCTACATTTTTAAATCACACGTGAAACACAGACCCGTTTATATCCCGTGTACCGATGACTATACACCAACATTTACACACAACACGGTCTCCTGACCTCCCCCCCCTTCTTTGTGGCCGCCAGCTCCCCTCCATGGGGCTCCGGCCACCGTGTTTCCTGCCACGGAAATGCGGCTGGGGAGCTGGTCTCCTGACCTCCCCTTTCTTCATGGCCGGCAGCTCCCCTTCATGGAGCTCCGCCACAGTGTAGCGACCGAGGCAAAGCAGAGGCCCGGCGACCCCAGGCGAAGCAGGACCCTCGGCGACCCCAGGCGAAGCAGGATCCCTGGCGACCCCAGGTGACGGCAGCAGCAGCGGACCCTCGGGAGGCGACGGCAGCAGCAGCGGACCCTCGGGAGCGACGGCAGCAGCAGCGGACCCTCGGGAGGCGACGGCAGCAGCAGCGGACCCTCGGGAGGCGGCGGCAGCAGCAGCGGACCCTCGGGAGGCGAACTCGGGAGGGGAGCCCCTGGCCATAGAGGCGGCAGCGGGAGCTCCACTTCTCCCTCGCACCCTGCACCCTGTGTGGAGCAAAGGCAGCCCCAGGTGATGCGGAGCGACAGGCAGCCCCAGGCGATGCGGAGCGGCTGGCAACCCCAGGCGATGCGGAGCGGCTGGCAACCCCAGGCGATGTGGAGCGGCTGGCAACCCCAGGCGATGCGGAGCGGCTGGCAACCCCAGGCGGCGAGGCAGGCATCCTTGGGCGGCGAGGCAGGCATCCTTGGCGGCGAGGCAGGCATCCTTGGGCGGCGAGGCAGGCAGTCAGGACAAGCTGGGGTGCGGGTGTTGGCCCTCTTCTCGGCCTCTGCGGCCGGGCGGTTCTTCCCGTGCTCCCTCAGCAGCCTATGCAAGGGCTGCTGAGGACCGCCAGCATCTAGTCCTGGTCCTTCTGGTGAAGGGAGAGGCAGCTCCTGCTCCTCTCCTCGTGGCGGTGGGGAAGTGATACCAGCAGGCATTCATCCTCTGCTGGTTGGGGAAGTGTTACCAGCAGGCATTCATCCTCTGCTGGTGGGGGAAGTGATACCAGCAGGCATTCTTCCTCTGCTGGTGGGGTTGGCGGAGGCAGAGGCAGCTCCTGCTGCTCTGCTCCTGCCGATGGAGGTGGCGGAGGCAGAGGCAGCTCCTGCTGCTCTTCTCCTGCCAGTGAAGGTGGCGGAGGCAGAGGCAGCTCCTGCTGCTCTGCTCCTGCCGATGGAGGTGGCGGAGGCAGAGGCAGCTCCTGCTGCTCTTCTCCTGCCAGTGAAGGTGGCGGAGGCAGAGGCAGCTCCTGCTGCTCTGCTCCTGCCGATGGAGGTGGCGGAGGCAGAGGCAGCTCCTGCTGCTCTGCTCCTGCCGATGGAGGTGGCGGAGGCAGAGGCAGCTCCTGCTGCTCTTCTCCTGCCAGTGAAGGTGGCGGAGGCAGAGGCAGCTCCTGCTGCTCTGCTCCTGCCGATGGAGGTGGCGGAGGCAGAGGCAGCTCCTGCTGCTCTGCTCCTGCCGATGGAGGTGGCGGAGGCAGAGGCAGCTCCTGCTGCTCTGCTCCTGCCAGTGGAGGTGGGAGCGGCATGTAGTCTCCTTGCGGCGGAGGTGGGAGCGGCGTGTAGTCTACCCTTGTTTCAGGGGACTGGTGCGGCCCTCCCTCTCTTGCAGGGGACTGGTGCGGCTCCGCCTCGGAAGGGGAGACCAGCAGGCATTCACCCTCTGCTGGTGGACAGAGACCCAGCAGGCATTCACCCTCTGCTGCTGGACAGGGACCCAGCAGGCATTCACCCTCTGCTGGTGGACAGGGACCCAGCAGACATTCACCCTCTGCTGGTGGACAGGGACCCAGCAGGCATTCACCCTCTGCTGGTGGACAGGGACCCAGCAGGCATTCACCCTCTGCTGGTGGACAGGGACCCAGCAGGCATTCACGCTCTGCTGGTGGACAGGGACCCAGCAGGCATTCACCCTCTGCTGTTGGACAGGGACCCAGCAGGCATTCACCCTCTGCTGGTGGACAGGGACCCAGCAGGCATTCACCCTCTGCTGGTGGAGGAGGCAGAGGCAGCTCCTGCTGCTTTGCTCCTGGCGGTGGAGGTGGCGGAGGCAGAGACAGCTCCTGCTGCTCTGCTCCTGCCGATGGAGGTGGCAGGCGGGACCAGCAGGAATTCACCCTCTGCTGGTGGAGGTGGGAGCTGCAAGCAGTCCTCCCATGGCAATGGAGGTGGAACCAGCAGGAATTCACCCTCTGCTGGTGGAGGTGGGAGCTGCAAGCAGTCCTCCCATGGCAATGGAGGTGGAACCAGCAGGAATTCACCCTCTGCTGGTGGAGACTGGGGCTGTGGACGCTCTCCCTTCCCCTTCTTGGGCCGTGGACGCACCGACTCCTCCCTCTTGGGCTGTGGATACACAAACTCCTCCCTTTTGGGCTGTGGACACACAAACTCCTCCCTCTTAGGCTGTGGACGCACCGACTCCTCCCATTCAGGCGTAGGACGTTTGGGCTCCTCCCATTCAGGCGTAGGACGTTCGGGCTCCTCCCACTCAGGCGTAGGACGTTCGGGCTCCTCCCACTCAGGCTGTGGACGCTCTGGCTCCTCCCGCTCGGGCTGTGGACGCTCTGGCTCCTCCCGCTCGGGCTGTGGACGCTCTGGCTCCTCCCGCTCGGGCTGTGGACGCTCTGGCTCCTCCCGCTTGGGCTGTGGACGCTCTGGCTCCTCCCATTCAGGCATAGGATGTGGCAGCAAGGGCTCCTCTTCTTCATCCTGCATGGGGCATAGGGCCAACGTGTGCCCATATGCCCCACAGCCAGGGCACCACTGCCCCCATCCCAGTCTTTGGGCCATTTCTTGAAGGGTCCTGTGGACGGAGCAGGGTATGGTGGTGTGGCTAGGTTGGCCACAGTTGAAACACCACAGCCCTGCTTCCGCCTTTCTCCCTTTGCCATCCTGTGCTCCTCTCCAGCCTCTTCTCCCCATTTCTTTTCCTTTTCAAAAAAAAAACCAAAACCTGCGGTTCCCGCTCTGGCCTGAGTCCTGGAGGCGCTGTTATCCCACTTCTGACACCACGTGTCACAAGCTGGCTGCAGGGAGGAACTCAGACCAGAGATAGAAACACATAGAGACTTGGGGTTTTTGGTGAAGCTGAGCAAATGCTTTCGCTCAGCGTTTAATAAACAAAATAAAAGAACACAAAAACAGGACACGGCACTTGGGGCCAAAATAAACAGGTAAACAAAACGGACTAAACAGTAAACAAAATAGTGGACGGACAGACAAACGAACACGGTGAGTTTTAAACAAACAAGTAACTTTACTTTTCTCCTCTCCACACCTGTTCTCCACTCACCGAACACACAACCCCGAGTGAGTGAAAACATGCTGTTTTTATGCAGTTGTACCGAGACTCGATTGCTAGTCAATCATTCAATTGGAATCTCGGTACAACTGCACGTGAATTAATTAAGTGCACTCCCGTGACCACACATTACATTTTAACCAGCACGTGAAGTGATTTGTGCCCTCCTCGTGCCTAAATACAAATCTACATTTTTAAATCACACGTGAAACACAGACCCGTTTATATCCCGTGTACCGATGACTATACACCAACATTTACACACAACACGTAACATATAACATACACAGGGGGGCACTTTGCCACAGGGTGTTAAGGGTTATACCCCAAGCCTCTGAAGACCTGGATTCAAACATGGGGTGAAATGTAATTAATTGTGCTATAGCTGTCTGTATCTGTAGTTCTTTAAGTGTATGTGGGTGCAGCTGCTGGTGCTTGTGTCCCTGGAAGGCATGCTTTGTTACTGGGGTGATGCAGAGGACACCTGAGGACAGCTGGGGACTGCATCCCTTACTGTTGTGATATCACAAGGTAGTCTTTAATGTCAAGTGGGATTCAATATTGTTTGCGTGTATTCAGGGCAGCCCACCTGGAAATCCTTTAAGATAAGGTACCATTTTAGATTTCCTGGGCAGTGTTTGAAGATTAGGAAATCTGTGAGTTAGCACTACTGGCAGAAGAAAATGCAGCAACAAGTCATAAAAAAACAACTGTGTTTCCAAGATGGTAATATAATAGGCAGAATATAAACAGTATTTTGTTACAGTTGGTTAATTTGCAGTTATCCTAAAAAGTAAGCAAAACATGATATCGTGACTTTGTTGCAAAACATGGTATATCACTAGCCTCTTATGCGTTTCTTTATCTCTGAAGGCTGTGTTTGACTAGGACTTGAGTTACAAAGGAGTTTAGCCCCCACAAAGCCACCATCACTGTCAGACTTTTCAGTCTCTGCTTGAGACAGCCCCAGGACCAAATGGCACAAAATAAACAACAAAAAGTCCCACCCAGGGCAACACAGTGATACCCTTACCTTGCAAGTCTTAGGTTTTGTCCATAATTGTGTTTGCTGGGAATTCAAATGTACATGGTGGTCATTTTGTTTTTCACATTCGGCACAATACTTTTCCCATTACAACACAAAGAAGCTATCTTTTAACAGGAACAGCTGAAAAGATACATACAATACAGTGGCTTTCGGAACCACAAAGATATCTTCCTTAGAAGTGGAAACTTAAGTAAAGAAAGTTCCACGTACAGTTGCGTCTTCCATCCGTTGAAACTGTGCGAATGACTTTCGCTTTGTTTAAAGACTTGTGTCCCTATTGGTAAAGTATCTGTCCTTCTACCTTGGGTTGAGAAGCGTGGCTGTGTTGTAAGCGGCTCAGGCCCATTGCTCCCTAAGCACAGTTTCCAACAGAGTGCTTTTCATGCTTTTTACATCTGGAAAAAGAGACCTGGAAAGAGTATATTTTTCTGTGGACAAAATTCAGGTTGGTATGATGGTTTTATTTTGGAGACAATATAGTGCTCTTTTGATCTTTCACCATCCCATAATTCAGTCATTTGGTTAATCGCTGTTAGGCCACATTGCAGTAAATTGTAAAAGTCATATATATATATATATATATATATATATATATATATATATGTTAGTGCTGGGATGAACACAGGATTTTCATTTTCGGATATTCACTCGTAATTTAAATATTTGTTCAATTTCAAAAGTAATAAAAGCTATTACATTGCTCAGAACACAGGCAGAGACAGCCTAGCAGCAAATGTGGCCCCTGTGTGTATGTAATGTACCTTCTGAGGTGCAAATTAAGAATGCACAGTAAATTGTTTCAGAGTAGAATGATGTTGTCAACTGAATTTGATAAAGTTAACCCTCACTTTGGTTATATACTATATTATTATTTATTTCTTAGCAGACGCCCTTATCCAGGGCGACTTACAATTGTTACAAGATATCACATTATTTTTTACATACAATTACACTATTTTTTACACATTATTTTTACATACAATTACCCATTTATACAGTTGAGTTTTTACTGGAGCAATCTAGGTAAAGTACCTTGCTCAAGGGTACAGCAGCAGTGTCCCCCACCTGGGAATGAACCCACGACCCTCCAGTCAAGAGTCCAGAGCCCTAACCACTACTCCACACTGCTGCCCCTCCCTATATATGCTCTCTCTCTATATATATATGATAATGGCATTGCTGTGGCATGTCACGGGGTCATAATTAATAAATGAATTTGAACGAGGGAGTTCCATTATCACCAAGGAACATGCCACAGCAATGCCATTATCACAATTATACTACTGCTTTATATATATATATATATATATATATATATATATATATATATATGAAAGTCTGACAGCTTTCAACAATTTTTTAATCTCAGAAAGGGTTTTCTATTTGCTTATATTTGGAATGTGTGATGAAAACTCGGCCAAAACAAACTCATTCACATTAAAAACGACTCGACATGCAACTGGAGCCCATGACATGAATTAGTGATCACTTACAATAAAAAAAAATGCATACAACTGGTTTTCACCCTTTTCTCTTAAATTTAAATATCTAAAAAAAATAAATAATATGCAATGTGTAATGTTTCCGCTTCCTGTAACTTTTATGAGCAGATGTCTGTCTGTATGATTGTATCTGCAAAATTCCAGCCATGACTGTGATCCCCTTATTAAATAAAGGAGGTTTTTGACTACATTTTCCATGGACCCGGGCTGTTCAAATGCAGTTTCATGAGCGCATGGATGGCCGCAGGAATGCCTGTAAACTATGTGGACCTTCAGTAATTTGATCCACTGTCTAGAGATGCCATCTATTTCCCATGAAGAAGACTTTTTGCTAGATGACAAAAAAAGACTTTTAACAATAGCCTTCTGTACAGTTATTCAGGTACCCCTGAGCTTATTGGATATCATTACTTGGGTAACATTAATACAGTGTGGAACAAGGTATACCCTGCCCGTTCTAGAATTTATAAATAGATTTTAGGAAACGATTCTTGATGGTAAAGGTCTAATGCATACAAAGACCTAACGCTAATGAAGATATTGGCTTCACACTCGATACACTGTGTTCTATGATCCTCTAGTTCAGGTTCAATCATGGGTATGTGTGACAGGAATGACTGGGCGGTGACGTCAGGCAGAAGCAGGAAGGAAACTGCCACCAGGCAAGTACTGCAGTTAAAGGCGCTCGCGCCGTTTTATTTTTAAATAACAAAAATAAATCAAAAGTTTAAACAAAAACAAACTGTGCTCACAGAGCCAAATAAAAGGTGTAAACAAAACAAGTCTCGAACACAAACAACGCGATCAGGCTGGGCAATAGCCTTCACTGATCCTTACGGTTGTCGTTTAGTTTTGTTTTCATTCTCGCTCTCCGTCTCTCTCGCCGCCGCCTCTCTCCTCTCTAACACCCACCTCGAGTTGGAGAGCTGCAGGCTTTTTATAACAGGTGACCATCTCCCGATTAGCAACAAATTAAATCACCTAATTAATTCGGGAGATGGCCACCTTCTGCACGAGTTTAATTACTTTACTGTGGATGGGGCTTCCCATCCACGTTACTAAACAATAACAAAATAAACAAACGGCTATGCCGTCAAAATACATAATAAGCCCCGCGGCACTCGCCGTCATAAATATAATACTAAATCAGGAGGGGGAACCCGTTCTAAACTAAAATAAACGAAACAATGTACAGGGCTGGTATGAGGTAAATGAATTCTTTTGTGACAGTAATTGTACAAAGCTGCCAAAGCCTCACATTTGTGATAGTGACTACATTGTTTGCTAAATGGAGGCTGTGTGGTCCAGTGGTTAAAGAAAAGGCCTTATAACCAGGAGGTCCCTGGTTCAAATCCCACTTCAGCCACTGTCTCATTGTGTGACCCTGAGTAAGTCACTTAACCTCCTTGTGCTCCGTCTTTCACGTGAGACGTAGTTGTAAGTGACTCAGCAGCTGATGCATAGTTCACACACCCTAGTCTCTGTAAGTCGCCTTGGATAAAGGCGTCTGATAAACAAATAATAATAATAAATGTCTTGGGGACTGTGACGTTGATATCTGGTGTCATATGGCTGCCATATTGAAGACTCAAGGTTCTTGGGTATAGAGACATCATGTATTTTTGTACATCGTCTAATTTTTCTCAATGCATTTCAACTACCAGTGTTGCCCAGTTACAGCAACAGTTTCACTGCCACATTGTTTTAACCTTTATAGAGCACACAGATGCACACACCTGCCAACTTTTGAGAGAACAAAATATGGAGTTTTTTACCTTTTTTTTTACTGTTTCTTCTGTAGAGCGAGCGAGTGAGCAGGAGGGGTGGGGCGGTGGTGCTGAATTTAGATATCTACATACCTTTTTTTTAGGGAGACTTGTCTGGATTTCACAGCCACATTGTTTCAACACTATTAATATCAAAGACACAGAATTATGAATTCCAGAGATGCGATTGTACCTTATCCCCACCAGACAGGCCTTGTTTTTATTCCAAACCGCTGACAGCGTTGTGCTTTATAGCAGGCAAACCTGGGCACTTTCAGTGGTTTTTGGTCATGCAATGTGATGCATCCTTGTTGCTGTCAGGGTTAGGTAACTTTAATCTGAAAATGAGTTTACCAGACCTCTTACACCCTCAACAGTCTAGTTTCATGATGCTGTTCTGTATTGTTTCATATACAATTCTGTCTTCAAAGGGGGGATTGGTTCTGTATCCCAGAATTTAGCAGTAGGTAAGCTGGTTTGAATTTCAGTTTAGGAATTTGTGCTATTTCCTCATATGAAGGCTGCAGGGTCATTTGGAACTGTAGGTCAGCAGAGTAACCTTTTTGACAGACTATTGACTGTTTTTGTTGATACGTCTGCAAGTTTATCAAATTGCTTACCTTTCCCTTGACTTGGATTCGTTTGTCTCTTATCCTAGGATTTAAATTATAATTATGGCACAGCTATCCTTCGAGCAGTAAACAAAACCAGATACAGATGATGGTCTGACTTTTAATGCCATGTTAGAAATGGGACTTTTTAAAATCTGCTATAAGGATAGGGTAAGAGAGTAAAGTAATGCGTCAGAGAATCTTAAACAATTAAAATGATTTTGAACTCTGACTCCACCATTGCATATCCACATAGCTCGCGGTTTACCACATTATTTTCACGAGTGTATCATTGGGTTGCAGTGAGCACTGACCACATAGATCAGTGGCGCTGTGTTAAACCTCACCTCACATGCTCTGTGAGAGTCACGTGCTTATAAATACTCTATAAGAATAAAATAACATTTTAATATGATGTGGAATGAGACCCAAACCATATTAGGGTTGTTTTACTTGTCATTATCTGCATGGAGCTAATTGAATAAAAGTTTATCAACTTCCCCACATACTGTATCTTGTCAGATTGGATGTGTATACCTGTTGGAGAGTAGGAGACAGCTGGAAAGCAAGTGAGACTAAACCAATGACACCTATGTCAATTTGATGTTTGCGTTTGTCTCTTTAAACGTCACCTCTGACCTCATATGGCTGCCAAATTGAAGACTTTTAAGGTTCTTGGGTATAAAGACACTGTGAGTTATTGTCTTAATAATAGGTACATGTCAGTATTCTCTCAATTCATCACAACTACCAATATACCCTGCCATATTGTAAGCACTGTTAGCATCAATGACACATTAACTTATTCATTTTCATTGTAGAGATGCATCATCTGCACCAGGAATGCTTTTGTTCAAAACTAGTGACAGTGTTGAGCTTTAAATCTGGCCCTTTCAGTAGTTTTTGGTCTTGCAATGCAGTGCAATGCATTCTTGGTGCTCAAACTCCACCATTGCCTATATATATAGATTGTGGTTTACCACCGTATTTGCATGGATATTTCTCTGTAGTTACCTTTGATCTGATATGGCTGCCATATTCACATTCATGAGACTTTTCCATTTCCAGATGTTAAAAAAAAACCAAAACATTTTGCTTTGAAATTCAGTTCGGTCAGGTTGATTATGGGTATCATTCCGTTAAAAATCACTGTGCTGTGATAATAGACAGGCAATCAAAACAGCTGAGACATTGGACTATTTAGTAAGCATGGCAGAAACAACAACAGAGATTTATAAAGAACTCATATAACAGGATATTGAACAGGGTGAACATTAAATATGAAGAACATGTAAATGATAGCAATTTTAAAGCAGGGTGTTTGTGGAAATGGCATGATGTTTGCCTGCACAGCATAGCTATGTATCTTTCAACTAGAAACAAATTAGCAGCAAACTGCTTTCAATAACATCATAGCTGGCATTCAACCCTGTATATGCGTGTGAGTATAACTTGTCTGATTTTTAGCCAAAAAATTTGCCCACAGTATGTGGTATGGTTAATTACGTCTCTAAACTTCAATTTAATATCCAAATTGCTTTCTGTTGCAGTGATCCCAAACCCCACTTGGGATGTCACTAAACACCAATGCAATGGCAGCGTCATGTGAAGCCGTAAGATGAAACCAGTGATCTTATTATTGTGCGCTGTCTTACAAAAAGGATATGATTGTTATCTCAATGTTGGACTCTAACAGCCAACTGTGCCTGAATCATCCTCAGCCTTTAAGAGCTGCAGCACTGGGTAAAATGAGTGTTCTCATAGTTTCCAATGGATATCGAGGGGAAAGAGAAATCTCATTAAGTAAATTAATTTAACTCCAGGCTAATGTGCGTTTGAAAGGGTTCCCAGGGATTGTTAAATGAGGGGTACATGGGGCCCAAGTTTCATCAACTGGAATGTTGATCCAGACTTGGGGAGTGGGGCTTTCTATGGTATTGCTGAGTATAAACAACTTTAAAAGGGTACTGCTATAAGGAGTCTGTATGGAGTATTTAACCTTAATTTAATTTTGCATGTTACATTTTTTGGCATTAAGATAGACTTCAATTAAGTAAATAGCAAGGCAAATCTTTGAAAAATACAACAGCAAGCAATGCACGTTTGCAAGTATATGGTGAAATGCATTATATTAGTGAGCATGGTAATTGCGGTCAGCAAAAAGAAGTTGTGAATGTTCTGATTTGGGCTGTTGGTTGGCAGTTCTAAAATCCCTAGTCCGTTAAAATGCCCTGGATCCCCTGGAGGGAACAGCTCCGATACGCTTTTCTCCCTTTACACGGCTACTGGCTCTCCTGAGAAAAGCAAGACGAGAGCAGGCTGATCGAACACTAACCACCTCGCTTTAGGATAAAAGGGGAAATAAATGTCCCGTCCAGTGTCAATCTGCTTCAAATGACTGCCAGTGTACAGCTATGGCCAAATGTTTTACATCACCCGATAGAAGGAACTAATTTACCTTCATAAAGTCGAATGAAACATGCTGAATAATGTCACGTTAACATATTGAATTACATACTGCTTTGTAGTTTTCCATATACTTAACGAAAAACTGACACATTTAAAAATGTGACATTTCTAAATCTATGAAATACAGTACTGCTATTATGGCTTCCGGTAGACTTTTGCGGTATCATTTTGTAGTTTATTTGATTACATGATGTTAAATAAAAGATCACATTTATGTTCATATAAATCTTTTGGCCATAGTTGTATATTTGATATAAACACACAGTCAGTGCTAGCTTAGTTTTTATGTTTGATATTCCAGTCGGGTGGGGCCCTGGCAGCACCTCAGTGGGGTGTTATACATCCCACTTTAAAGTCTGTTTCAAAGCGATTTTCAAAATGTCCGCTCTAGTGCACTAGAGTTTGAGGTCTGTCCTCTTAATCAGCGCTGCACAAACATTTTATGTGCCGCCCCCTTTTCTTAGCATACATTTGGTTGCGCACCCCCCCCCCCCCCCGCCGCTGACACACATATTAAGACTTTATATTTGAATAGGTATTTTTTTTACCTAGATTTAACCACAAAAAGTCCAGATTTAGCTGCAAAAGTAAATGAACACATTTCTTAAAATTTTGAAATTTGTACATTCAGATATAATGTTGAAAACACGTATCACAAATTCAACATTTAAAATCAGTCTATAAATCTTTTTTTTTTAACACTGTGCGAATCAACAGTTAGCTGACATGTTACATGTGGGTCTCTAACACATAAATCTGTGAATTTTATTTTTGTATTTATTTTTTTTAAACTTGGCGAGTCAACATTTACCTAACATCTGAAAAACATTATCGTTTAGCAATTAAATCTGAAAAAATAAATCTGGGTTTTCGCAAAAAAAAAAATTTAAAAAAATATTTTGCCAGCTAAATCTGAAGCTAACATGCAAATGAGCCTGACTCTCCATGCACCACATGTAGCGTCACTGCTCTAAATCACTGCAGGAAGTGAAAAAAAAACATATAGGAAGTGCTCTGGCTTTTCTGTTCCGTACCACATCATGGATCGTTATTTCTGTGTTACCTGTTTGACAATGGACATGCAGCATTCTTTCTGCCAGCATAGTAATTTGCTCAGATGGCATTGCCCTTGTCTGCAGTATTTTGTATTGAGATTATAGAGCAGCTTTACCACTGCGCTCTCCAATCATTCCAGTAAACAGAATCCAGACATTACAACCGGAGAGCGAACGTGCCGCTTGATAGTAGTGACGGCATTTCTTTTTGTGAATGATCAGACCCCAAGAGTGTTTGAACTGGAGATCACGTTATCTGAGTTCAAGATTCAAATTCTCTGCTGTTGCACTCAGGATCTTATGCAAGATGTTATACTTGGACAGTCTTTGTTAGTCTAAACAGCAGCTTCATTTAGATGCCATGCATTTATTAGACTTGTTTTAATATAACCCTGCTGCGGTAGTGTCATTTCAAACAGAAAGTTGAATCTCCCTTCATGTGAAGTATAAGGGTCAATTCCTGCGCCTCACACAAGCACTCTGCTTCACACTCTGCTCTGTGGTTCCTGGACTATGCAGAGGGCTGGATTGTGAGATACAAAAAAATCCTGGTAATACTAAACTGTGCATCATATAACATTGCAATAATACACAAAATGCCAATACTACAGATAATAATTTGAACCATCAAGAATATCAAATCCCAGTTACACAGGGTTTTCCTGTATTCCGTTGTTTTTTGGCCGGAGAGATATCCTGGAATGATATATAGCAACAAATTGTGAATGTGATCCGTATACTATTTTAGCTGTGGTTTGAAGTTAGTGTAACAAAACTGTCTAATGGTTACTACCTCAAGTCATTCAAAGTATTTACACTGCCATAGATTTTAAGACGGTGTGAGATCCTGAAGTAGACACATGGGCTGGGATAATACTGTGTATCTGTGGTGTGGATTTGAGCCTCTTGAGAAAAGTATTTGTCCAGAAGAGGTCTCCATCCTTGGCAAAACAATAGAAAAACAGACTACCTTCCTGTACCCAGTCCAAGTTTAATCAAAGTTTTGAATTGATTTCAAAACCAGATTAATTGTCAGGCTCTGAAATGAGTCTAGACTTAAACAAAATAATGCCAGGAATGTACGGATACCCTGCGTATTCTCTCCTTATTTCAAAAATCCCGCCACAGACCTCTGTGTCTCTAGGCTACCAACCTCCTGCTGTCTCTCTCAAGCTAACTATTTATAAAGTTATTGGTGAGTCTCTCCCCAAGCTAATTGTCTCCGTGCTGCAGGCATAGTTGATTAGACCTGGCAGAGTTTCTGGAAATGGGTACTTGGTGAAATCACTTTTTCGCCTCTGTTATTTCCAGACAACAGGTTCACCACACTAATAATCATTGAGAATGACAGTGAAACGCCAATTAGAAATAATAGTATAATTATAGTCTAACAGAAGATCAAAAGACGCCAACAGTCTCTAGACCGTCAGGTAAAGGGAAGAACAGAAGCGAATATATATTGCAAAATAAACAAAACATGGTTTATAAATCTTTGGGAGCATTAGGCTGAGTATGGCGTCACTCGTGACAATTTCTCCCAAAACGTGATTGTGGGGCTTCTATACCCTGAATCTCAAGCAATAAGCAATTGTCTCTGAATTAAAATTGAGCTCTGTTTAGCTCTATGTCTGTGTTTCATTTAGTGCCCATGCTGACTCCAAGTTCTTCTATCTCAGCTGGAAATAATTATCCAGTGTGGAGTTCCCAGAATCCTCTGTGGGAGAGCTTGTGGGAGGGTCCTGGAGCCACTGCAGTGTCAGGACTCGGGAAGGAAGAGTGTTTCATGTTCTTCAGGTAGCTGTGGGAGAATGCTTTCTTTCAGGGTGCTGCAGTGTCAGGACTCGGGAAGGGGTACTTTGGATCCAACTCAGATCTTTACCTGGGAAAATGGTTTTTGGAATGTGGAAGCTCATGCAGTGTATAGAGTGAATATGATTTTATTAACACCCCGCGACAGGGATATATAGGACACATCTGTATGTATCCTAAAATAACAGAACACAACTCCCAGTACTAACATTATCATCTAAAATAACAGAACACAACTCCCAGTACTAACATTATCATCTAAAATAACAGAACACAACTCCCAGTACTAACATTATCATCTAAAAGCCCCAAGAGCTTTAGTGATCTTAAATGAGGAAACTGACTGTGCTTTTGAGGCCTGATTTACACCAGCTACCTGCATTGTCTCTATGTGTCTCTAACATCCACTAGAGGCAAATTGTTGCAGGGGGGGCATGTTGGTGGTCACACTCTGCTGTACCAGCTGGATATAGAAACATGTTTTAAGCTGATTTGAGTCCAAAGGAGAGCTTTAAACTTCTGACTTTTAAAAAGTCACCAGGGATGTGATGACTGAAACAGAAGATGATATACACAGTGATTCTAAAGAAGAAGAAGACTGTACAGTTTGTTTATTTCTTAAAAATAATAATTCCGTCTTGTTCAGATAATCTTCAATCAAAGCAGTTTAGTTCCGGAACAAAGCAAATCCAAAAAAACGCAATCACATGAAATCCTGAACAGAACAATGCTGCAGGTCAGATCCTACAGGACTCTATCGATGGAAAAACATTGAGTATGAGTGAGTGAGAGTGCCCAAAATACAAGTCTGCAGAGTTTAAATATAGAACAACGCCAGCCCCCCTTCCTTGGAGTTGCACCAGCCGACAGGCTGTCTGTGTGAGAACCGGTTTCTCTCGTGTTTGATCCTGCTTAGCACCTGCGCTCACAATCCGCTTTCAAAGTGGAAACAACGCTTTGAAAACAAGGGTCACCCGCCCGAGATCACAGGGGCCCTTTGAACCACAAAAGAACCAGATCTTATCCTGATCACAAGAAAAACAGGCACATTTTGCTGGGTGCAGAATTACAGAGAGAGCCTTAATGATTTATCCCTTTTCTGCCATCTAAAGAGTTTTTAAAATGCTCACAATTAATGTAAAACATTACAATCTTACAAGACTGACTTCATTATTTTATTATTTGTTTATTTAGCAGACGCCTTTATCCAAGGCGACTTACAGAAACTAGGGTGTGTGAACTATGCATCAGCTGCAGAGTCACTTACAACTACGTCTCACCCGACAGACGGAGTACAAGGAGGTTAAGTGACTTGCTCAGGGTCACACAATGAGTCAGTGGCTGAGGTGGAATTTGAACCGGGGACCTTCTGGTTACAAGCCCTTTTCTTTAACCACTGGACCACCCAGCCTCCAGCCTCTTATTTTAGATAACTGAGATTTTTCAGACCTGTACGGTTCAGTTATTTATTTATTTATTTATTTATAAATTTAGTCATTGCCAATTATTTTTTATTATTTTCACCCCAATTTGGAAATGGCCGATTATTTTTAGCCTCAGCTCACCGCTACCACCCCTGCACTGACTCGGGAGGGCGAAGACGAACACACGCTGTCCTCCGAAGCGTGTGCCGACAGCCGACCGCTTTTTTTCACACTGCGGACTCACCAGGCAGCCACCCAAGAGCTACAGCGTCGGAGGACAACGCAGCTCTCGGGCAGCTCACAGGCAAGCCCGCAGGCGCCCGGCCAGACTACAGGGGTCGCTGGTGCTTGGTGAGCCGAGGACACCCTGGCCGACCTAACCCTCCCTCCCCCCGGGCGGTGCTCGGCCAATTGAGCGTCGCCCCCTGGAAGCTTCTGTCCACGGTCGACTGTGGAATAGCCTGGACTCGAACTCGCAACGTCCAGGCTATAGAGCGCATCCTGCACTCCACGTGGAGCGCCTTTACTGGATGCGCCACGCGGGAGCCCCTATACTGTTCAGCTATTTTATGGTTTTGAAAATGGCTGTTACACTAGACCCTTCGTTTAAACATCTAAAGGCACTAGTTACACCCCTTCCTAAACCCCTTGTCATCTTTGAAAATGTACCACTTTGTGTCTACTATTTTAGTTTATCAGACAAAATGGACAAGATTGTTATGCTAGTAAGCATTTTCTTTATTTAGGACCCCACCCCAGTAATCCTGTAATCCACCTGAACAATTGAACAGATCATTATCACATTTGTGCACATGGTGGCCTAACGTCCTTCTGACATTGTTATGACGGGTTGAGTATTTTATTTTTGCACTGTAGGTTCCTTCATTTATTATCCTTTTGCATGTTTTTATTACAATAAACAAAAATAGCACCACTATTTCAAAAGAAAAAATTCCCTTACTCATCCATCTTTGTATATCTTTACTTCACCACTTTATTAAAATTCTATTTTAGATTCTAAACCGCTATATTGTATCGTGTTTGTGGGTGTAACTAGGCACTTTCAAAACTATATCAGATGGCGCACACTGGCCTATTGTTCTGTCTGGTTAGAGGTGCCTGCCCAGCTTGATTTCATTTGCCATTTGTTTATTGGCTGTATGGAGATACAACAGCAGCTATGATTAGCTGGCTGGGGTTACGCTTTGAAATGTAAGTGTGAATATTAGAAACTGGTAAGGTTAGACACATTACAATGTGGTGGTGTTGCTACCCACATGTTTTTCAGGGAAACAGTACTGTATGTTCCAAATTGTAATTAAGATGTGTTATTGTATTCATGCTTCGTAACACTTGATTTACAATCTTCACATGAAACTAGCTGACAGAGTGTGGTGCTATTCGATTAAACTATCTGTCCAATTGGCCTGACCACCACTGATTAGATCATTAAAACAGGTTACACTTTGTCCTGTCATGAGTATGGGGTCTAGAATTGACCTAGAAGGTATAGGATCTAATGACAGCCATCATTTACACCTTAAAATAAGAGGACTTGGACTAATCCCAGCGCTCTGACAGTGTGTATGAGTCTCTTAAGGGTATTTTTTTTGCATTCAAGTAAAATGCCTGGTTTGGCCCTAACATATATTTTAAATGGGGTTAGTATTTAAATTTGCCACTGTTTGGATCAATTGAGAAGACTTCTATAAGTTGAATTCCTCTGTTGAAGCAAGGGAAATCTAGTCTGGAAAGCGTGTTATGTTACTAGGAGATAAAGCCATTCTGTTCAACATTTCATCACATAGTCGTGTGTATGCAGTGTATGCAGCCAATACCTTTCACAAACAGCATCCTCATAGCATCTGCACTGTGCCTTGTGACTCTCTAAATCAGTATATCCTTTCCTACTTTCGAAAGGTGAAAACAGTGGCTGGGGTTACTTAATGACTGTCATGACCTGCTTCTGATTTACTGATTTAGTTCAGAAGCGATAGGAAGCAAGTTTGTACTTAACTCAGTCACTGTAAAATGTATCCGTTTATCGGATCAACAGTTCTTAGAACACTAAAAACTGCAAATAGGTAAAAGGTTAGACATTCTTGTAAGTCATTTAGATTACCTGAATAGAATCAATTCAATATTAAGTGTACAGCAGATATATTTCATTATTTCGGATGACGTCAGACTGCAATATTTGAAATATACAAGATGCATGTTTAAACGATTAACTGAAGGGAAAATCAAGTGGATAAAATCAGGGTTTACTAGTGAGAGAGAGGGTTGTCTCTAAATACGCTACTTAAATACTGTTGTGTGTCCATCTGCTTTGGTCTTTCCTTTAAGGCCAACCTTTGCATTAAAGAAAAAGCCTGTTAGAGTGTATGCTGTTTCCACTCTGAGTGTGGCTTCAGTGGAATCATGTATTCAGTTGGCTGCAAGATATTGTCATTATGCTATCAATGGACTCTTTCTGCTGTTTGTGTACTGTGGCGTGGTATTGCAGGATTTCGAATCCCGATGAAAGTTAATGGTGGAGATTTCACCTATATTCTGGAATACATTTTGTACACATCTATTATTATATATCTCTATATACAGGGACACAAATATGTTTTTGATACTTTTTAGAATACTTTGACACATATTTGATGTGTGTTCTTTCTTGTGAGTTGATTTGTCTCCACTCATTTCTTCCAGATGTTCACACGTAATAACTTCTCGTTGGTGCATTGTGTAATCATTGCCTCCTGTTGCACTGTCATTGCCCCAGCTGAGCAGTGAAAGGAGGGCTGTCTCCAGAGTTTGTGTGTAACCAGGCAGGGTTATGATGGGATGAAGTTGCTTGAAGAATATTAAAGTGTATAAATACAATGGGGTTTGATATTCATGAAATGGCCCGAGGCTATTGTTTGCTTCTTTAACCACAGTCTACAACGCTTTCATGAATATCAAACTGTTTTTTCATTCACAGGAATACTTTTAAATAAACAATGCTTGCCCTGCATAGCTTATGAAAGCATTCCTCGTAGCTTTCGCAGAGCAATGTCATATCCCTTTGGGTATACATTCCCAGTAAGTCAGCCAACAGTGCTTTTTTTACCATCCATATTCATCATCTCTGCGGTCATGTGACCTGTCAGATACAGGTTAAGGTTCTTCTGGAATTGAGAGACATGGATCCACAAGAAAATAATAATAATCAATTTCTGTGCTGTGTTTTTTAGCCTCTTTGCTCTCTTAACCAACAGCATCCCCTCTCGCAGGTTTGGGTTCATGGTAACTTTTTATTTCTCTCTGTCTGAAAAATGATAAATTAAAATAATACAATCACAGCCATGTGCTCTTATTCACTCACCTATACACAGTTAAATAGGCAATGTCAGAGCAACAAGTACAGGTAACACCTGGGTAAATGAGGGACACCAAGTATATTGAAAGCAAGGGCTTCCACACAGGTGTGGCTCATGCGTTAATTAAGCAAATAACATGCCAGCATGCTTAGGGTCATGTATAAAAATTCTGGACAGGCCTGGTTGCCTGTAATTATGGCTAGCATGGCTGCAAGAGGAGACCTCAGTGACTTTGAAAGAGGGGTGATTGTTGGGGTGCGTTTGGCAGGAGCTTCAGTGACCAAGACAGCTCAACTTGCTGATGTTTCATGAGCAACGGTGTCTAAGGTGATGTCGGCATGGAACTCCGAGGGAAAGACATCATCAGCAAAGGGCAACAGTGGGCGGAAGCGCATACTCCAGGATCCTGGTATCCGTGCATTAATTCGAAGTGCAAGGCAAAACAGGCGAGCAACTGCAGATCAATTGACTGCAAATTTCAACCTGGGGCGCGAGCAGCCAGTTTCATCAAAAACGGTCCGCTGAGAACTCCACAGAGCGGGATACCATAGTGGCCCAACACCCTATTAAGTGACTTTACACTGGTGTTTCCATTTTTTTGTTCACTACCTGTATATTAAAATACATGTTATAATGTAAATAACACACAAATTAAAGCATTCTTATTAAAAATATGTCATTGCATTAATATACAAATCACAGCTAGCAACTATTTTATTTTAAAGTGACTGCTATTAATTCAAATTACACTCTTATACAATTATAACAATAAGAGTATAGCATGCCTGGATTTTTTTTTTATAGGTCTTTAAAACCAAAGGCGAAAAGAGCTATTAAAGCACAGTTTATCATCAAACTGGCAATACTAAAAATAAGGTTTTAATTGAAACATGTGACAACAATTTATGTACAAAATCTCAATCCCTTAACATTTATATGATCATGAAAGCATGTATTAGTGCCCACAATGTAAACAGAAGATAATAACAGTGTTACTGGCTTTTAATGAAACAAACGCTATCATGGAGCTTTGAAACACTGTGACCTACCTTCCCCTATATATCCCTGAAGCATAGGGTTTGAAAGAGAAATAAGCGCTGGACAACTTGATAAACAAGTACATTATTGAAGTGACAGAAGAGCAGGGGATGCTCTCTCCCACATCATTTTATGTTGTGCTTTGAAAATGATGAGAAGCGTCAACAGGAATTCAAATGTATATATTTCTATTTGAAGCCGTATTTCATGAGGTTCAAGCTGCCCAGATCGAGGAGGAACTAAGAACAAGTAATCCTGGTCCTGAAGGGTTAACCTCTGCTCTGACTGCAGTCCAAACAACCGATAGGGCTCAACACAGACACGCAAGCGCTTGCATGATTAATGCAGGAGTAATTGATTTCACCTGCACATTGGGCTGGCAGGGATACAGTGTATTTTTTATGATAGGACTGGATTTTAAAGTAGTTTGTACTGCCAGTGAAGCTAAGCATTTGATTTTTCAGATGTTGCATGGAGTGAACCTTACATACCCTAAAGAGGCACACATGCACTGTTAAATGTTAGATTTTCAGGAACTTGCTACACAAGAGGGCCCTGTATTAATAATCTAAACACCGTCACTGCTTACGTCAATTGGATATATCTCTGTCTTTCCACCACCACACCCAAGCGAGCCGCATTTCACAGGTCAGACTGGCAAACTGACATTAAAACCTGCAGACCCGCGACAGTCATTGTACAACTCGCAAAATAAAACTCAGTGTGACATTTGGTTTAAGGTCAATCTTGTTGGCCTCAGTGCAAAGCACAAGACTAGAGTCCTCTGTGTCTGCACAGTTGTCAACCATAAGACCGTCTTGTTTGTAGAGTTCAGAGAGTATCTACACTCCATTGATTGATGGGTTCTAAATTCAAGTTGCAAGTATAATTATAAATCAGCCAATGTTGTTGCTGTTTTTTTTCCCCAAAATGCAGTTTTAATTATAGAGGTCAGGTTAATCGCAGTCGGGCCAGCATTCCAGTTGATGAAACTTGGGAGCTATTTTATACTGAGCAGTTAACACTTGCATTTGAACTTGCTGATGTACATTTATCCTAACATTCTTCTTGTAATCTCTAAAGTACTTGCCACATGGAGAATGTAATTTAACCTACTTGAAAAAGCTCAGGGTTGGGTGGCTGTGGAGCTGTGGGCCTAGTGCTCAGGCTGTGTGGCACTCCACACAAATATGCAGTCTCAGCTCTTGTGAGCACTTTTATTAAAGAATGTAAAGAAAAACAAAACACTTTTAACAAAAGCCTTGCTCCCACTGGAGCAGTAACAAAGAAACATCTAGTTGTACAGGCAAAATAACAGGCTCTTGGTAGCAGCTCCTTGCAGGCCACCTTCTCCTGTCTGAATCTAAAACAGGCTTCTCTGTCAGGTGCTTGTATAGTATGTGGCTGAGTAAATTGCTTATCAATTAAACAAGCAACTTAGCCACCTGTCGCTTAACAGGATGCCCATACTTGGGCTTCCTGTTCCCTTGTTTCTAATGTCTAAATCTGTTTAAATCATGCTATACAGCTAGGCCAAAAGTTTAGCATCACCTCGAATTTTAAGACTGAGGCATTAATTTAAAAATATATATATATATATATATATATATATATATATATATATATATATATATATATATATATATATATATATATATATATATCTATATCTATATATATATATATATATGAACATATTTAGATATTTTATTTAACATCATGTAATCAAAGAAATTACAAAATGATAGCTCCTGATAATGACGGCATTGGGCAGAGTGAAACCAGATGAGCTTCACTCAAGTCAAAGTGAAAATAAAGATTGGAAACATAGATCAACAGCAAGACAAGCTATGCATATTTTGATAAGCTCAGTAAGAAAATGTTTTGAAGGGTTTTGAAGACAGATGGCTGCTTGTTCAAATTGCATCTGTATTGTGTGATAAAAGTGTAGAATTGCAACCTCCTCTTCAATTCATTTGCAGACTATTTCAAGCTTTATATCATCAACACCACAGTAATTGAGCGCTTGGGAGCTTTGCCATGGGAATGACCTACAAGGGTCTCTGGGATTATTGTACTAAAACAGTGTTATTGGAGATCAAACTGGGTGGCATTCCAGGCCCTCTTACAAATCATGGAGCTATTTTAATCCCCTTTTGATGAATCTGAAAAAAGCATTACAATTTATGTTTAGACATTTTATTTCTAACATTAGGAAATGAAAAACCCAAGGAATGTGTTATGTGAGCTGTTTGCATTTAGAAACTGTGGTAAATACAACCACAGTTATGAGGTTTTCATTAGTACTCATAATGAATGCATTAGACTGTCACACTTTAGAACAAATACATACTCTTTTATAAGTACTTATTATTATTTGTTTATTTAGCTGACGCCTTTATCCAAGGCAACTTGGGTGTGTGAACTATGCATCAGCTGCAGAATCACTTACAATTACATCTTACCCGAAAGACAGAGCACAAGGAGGTTAAGTGACTTGCTCAGGGTCACACAATGAGTGGCTGAGGTGGGATTTGAACCGGGGACCTCCTGGTTATAAGCTCGTTTCTTTAACCACTGGACCACACAGCCTCCAACGTTTGCAAACTAATAGAGTATGCTTGTAAAGAACTGCAAACCAGTGAATGTAAATCAATGTTTTAGACACGAGAGGCGAAACAATGTCAAGCAGCTAGCAAGTTACATTGGCACTCTGTTCTTTACTGTATTACCTCTCAGCTCAATGTAGATCTGGCTGCTCAGGTGTGTTGAACACCTGAACACCTGTAAAACACCAGCATTTTGCAGGATTTGTAGACCTTGGAATGGGTTACCTGCTACTCTCGGAGGAGCTTGTGTCGTACAGAAATGAAATGGCAATATTTCTGAGTCACATATACTTTTAGTTCCAGGTTGTGCAGTATATATTTAGAATAAGAAGCTGAAGGATGCTTGCTACTAAACTTGCTTGTAATGTCGCTTGTCTCAACTCAGGTGTTGTTTTTTTGTTGGCAGGTATTACTTTAAACCAAAGAAGCCTATTAATTAATGTATTCATTTCACAGGAAGACATTCTGTCTTTCCGTCATCTTGACAATTGAGTACTAATCAATGGGATATGTATTTCTTTGTCGAGTTTAACCAGAGGTTCAATCCCTATGTGAAATCAAATTGATTAACATCAAGAGGAAAGACAAATAATCATAAAGAAAATCGTGGTTTTGGTTGGTTTGATCACAGCGGGTTCTATATAAAATCACACTGTCAGATTGTTGTTGATTGCTACTTAAACAATAACAAGAGCAACCACTGGATTTGTTTTGTTTTGAGTAATTATCATGCTTTATTCCACTCCATTAATACAGAAATACTTCAAACATCTTTAAAGGGAATCGGAGAGTCTCCACACCCTAGTACAAACATTAGCATTAGCCCCAGACGTCGTGCTGAAGATCTTTTGTTTTGATTGCTTGATTTTTTGATGAGAGATTAAACGTTTACACAGCTGCTTCTTAGTATCTAATTATTCCTAATCATATACAGGATGATTCTAATCAATCAATAATCAAATGATAATCTGTCTCATATGCCTATAGTGCCTCTCATACATTTTACATATAACTGTATATACTTTGGAAATGTTTGCTCTATGTCTGCCTACAGCAGTGTTCCACAAGTATTTATGTTGTGTGTGTGTTTTTTTTCCCAGATTTCAATCTTTAGAACCAAGACATTAGGAGTTAGGAGCTGCGATGGGCCTAGCCTCAGCAAAGCTGACTTTATTGAGAAGGTTCGTCAGAGTAACCAGGCATGTCAGAAAGGAGATTTCCACACGGCGATCAGACTCTACACAGAAGCCCTGGAGGCAGACCCGCAAAACTGCATCCTCTACAGCAACAGGTCCGCAGCCTATATGAAAATCCAGGAGTATGAGCGGGCCCTGGAGGACGCAATTAAAGCAAGGCTTCTCAACCCCAAATGGCCTAAGGTAAGACAGATGTAACATATAGTCCATCTCTTTACTGTTTATTTTTGGCGGTTTGCTTTGTACTTCTGTATAAGAGCGCCCACTGCGTGATTATGGGGATGTTATCTCATTGAAATATATTGGATCATATATTGTTGGGAGCCCGTTTCAGTAAAGAACAATAATAAAAGAGAATGGGGGGTTGGATACATCACATCTCACAGGGTTAGATCCTGGTAAAATAAATAATATAAAGTCTGGTCACAAATGCTGAGGCTTGATTTAAGTGTTTAAGAAGCCTTTTGCACTGGCAAATTCGCTGGACTTCACTTCATTTGCTTAGTTTAGGTAAGCAGTGAAAGAATTCACTTCTTGACTTGATTGAGATTCCCTACAGATGCTGATGAATGTTTTTTTTGTTTGCTTGATTAATGGTGTTTGAGATGGAGGCATGAGGCTTAGGGTTGGGGTTCATGGGAAGTTTTCAGTGTGTGTTTGAAATACTGGGGCAGTCGAATCTGGCAGTAAAAAATACATGACTGTACTGACAACTTACTGGTAGTTTGAAAATGTTTTTCATAACCAATTTAACAACAGTTTAAGCCCTAATATCAGCATGATGACATTCAGAGAGCAACTTTGATTCTTAAGTTTCAGTAAGCTGTTGTGGGGTTTGTTACATCTTAACTGTTGGCACTGGCACAGCTTTTAGAAAGTGGTAGCCAGGCTGTGCTGAAAGACCAGCCTCTGTTAGCTTGAAGTGGACTGATACATCTTTATATTACTCACTGCTGGACAGGTAAGTCTGCATCACAATATTATTATTAGGTTATTTAGCAGACGCCTTTATCCAAGGCGATTTACAGAGACTAGGGTGTGTGAACTATGCATCAGCTGCAGAGTCACTTAAAACAATGTCTCACCCGAAAGACGGAGCACTAGGAGGTTAAGCGATTTGCTCAAGGTTACACAGTGAGTCACCCGGGATTTGAACCGGGGACCTCCTGGTTACAAGCCCTTTTCTTTAACCACCGGACCACACATCATTTCTCCAATATGGCCACCAGGGACACAGCAGATCCCATATTCTCCTCCCTCCTCTCATGCAGCCTGTTATAATTGTTGTTTACACTGTTGGGACCTGCATTCCGATTTCTCCTACTCTGCCCTTAAGACCAGCGCCTATTGGCCAGCCCTAACGTCTATCACTGCCACTCTAACCTCCTATTGGCCAGTCGTACTGTCACTCTGGCTGTGATAAAGCCGATTTGGTTTATCATAATTTCTCAGTTCATAGTCCAGGATGAACAGGTTACTTTTTATTGTTGCTGTCATGATTGATTGTGAGGATATTTGCTTTTGATTAGGTTAATGTATTTTTTCTGTTACTAGCCGGGAAACAGTTGCTTTGGCGAGACAGTTTCCTCTGCTATAAACGTGGGAGCGTACTGACTCTAACTGTACTCAATTACTTTCTGGAGAGCTTCCATGAAAACCAAGGATTGGGTTGGCGTTGATTCCTTGGTGAAGGACAGGGTTAGTGTAATCATTGCTACTGTATGTGAAACTGCCTGCTGCAACCCATGCCTCTTGGTAGTGATAACCATCGCGTCACTGGCTCAGTTTCACACTATACAAAGGTTATTTGAAGTCTGGGAAGATTACATTTAAGTTTAGCACTCTGTAAAGTTTTTGTATACTGCTCCTATTACTTCTGTGGCTATTGCTAGTGATAGTGTTGTGTTACTGACAATATCTGTTGCTCAGTTATTTATTATGATTAAAGGAAAGGAAGTATGTCTGCAATGGTTTCAAATGGTCCCTAAAAAGTATGAGATTGTTGCCATCATTTTTAAGGGTTCAATACGTAGAACATGTGCTCTTTATTAAAGTCAGAAATAAAACCACATTCAGAAGTGAATAGGATAACATTTTTATATTGCTAACTAAAGGATATATGGGAACTAAAAGGCTGTCTCATGAAAGGAGTGCTGCTACCAGTCGCTTGAGAAGCCCTGATATATAGGTAGAGATGGATCAAACCCCATCTCCAGGGCCAGAAACCAGCATGCTGTCTGCTGTCCATTGCAGAGCAGAGATACGAGACTTGATGTTACTCAACTCTGTCAGATATGGGAGAGCATTCACACACTTCTCCACTAACCATGCAGAAATACAACAAATGAAATGGAACTGATGACTGTAGTTCTCAAGCACTGTAAGGAACTGTATTAGGTATTGTGGCAGGGTAGCGTCATGGCCCAGGCTGTCTACCGGCAGGACTTAGACCCAGAGGCAGAAAACTGCAGTTTTAAGCTTGTATGCGCACATTTGTTTAACAAAATAACACAAAATAAACACGGCACGCGGGCCAAAACAAAAGAACAACACACTTGTAGGCTGAGCATTTGCCGTCACTACCACGTTGACAGGCAGACAAACAAACAAACAAACAAAGGCTTTTGCTGACTTTTTATACATGTGGCCACTCCCCAGTCAGCATTCAGTTATCTCATTGGGCAATGACCACACCTGTGATTGCTGGCAGGGACAGATTTAACCCTAACCCTGCCAACCTTACATTCCCCCACAGACTATTTACAGCAGCAAGGCTTCTTCCTGCCACAACTATATAAATAAAAAGGTAAGTGTTTATTTGACTTTGGTACAGTATTAGCGAGAGGCGACTGGTTTATCATCTCAGGTTATTGAGAGTATCAAAATCTGGGGAGATGGAATCATTTTTTCGGAGTTACGCATAACCAGCCCTAAAGTTGCAGCAATTATGCTGAATTGCCTGTTTTCAGCATAGCTTTAATTTTGTTGACAGCAGTGTTTTGTGAGCTGTAGGATCTCTGACTAGCCTGGAAATAAAGGGGACCTGAGACCAGTGAAGTGAAAATGAAAATGAATATCAAAGGATATACTGACTTGAAACCCCTATAGAAGTACAGCTATGGACTTTGCATCTCCCTCTATATAGAATTAACTCATTTTGCTTAATAAAGTGGAATGAAACCTGCTGAATGATGTTACTTTAACACATTGAATTACACACTGCTTTGTAGTTTTCCATATACTTAATGAAAAACTGACAGAAATTGAAATATGTGACATTTCGAAATCTAACATGAAATACTGTACTACTATTATGGCTTCCGGTCGACTTTTGCTGTATAATTTTGTAGTTCCTTTGATGACATGATGTTAAATAAAAGCGCAGGACCTTCTAGTCCCCTCAGTACTTCTGTTTGATTTACCCATAATGCATCAAGCCTGTGTGTGGGAGAATGTTTTAGCGTCCTCACTGGTGAAAGCCTGTGTGAAGTACCCATTCAATACATCTGTTAATCCTTTATCATCCCAGACAACACAAGCCTGCAACAGCTCCAGGTCTGCAGTCTGGCTGCCCTTTACACATAGCCTGCCTGATTTGAACCTTCATTGTAACATTTAGCAGAACAAGTATACACAGAATCTGCTTATTCCACCTCCACCTAAATGATGAATTTGAATACTAAATACTGGATTATTCAGGATATTACTGCAGTCTCTTTAAGGGCATACAGTATGACTGTACTGATGGGCATTCTCACAAGTATAGCTTTGCTGCTTTCCTTTTACTGTGTCAGAATTTCTTTTCATTTTGAAGTTTACCCAGGTGAGCCTTACACTTGCATTCTCTGCTGCAAAGAGGAACATGTGGGGACTGATTGGGTCAAGCACAGATACTGGTCATTACAACCTTGAAGTCACAAAAGAAACGAGTTTGATCTGGACACAGATTGTCTGCATCGCAGCTTTTCCAGTTCCAACCCATCTTTAAGCAGAGATTGCTGTTTCCTATTCAGACTAGTGGTTTCACTTTGCAGTTTTATGCTTTCTCATAACAGACTCCAAGCCTGGGAACTGCAATCATGTTTGGTTTTCTTCATGACCATATTTCATGTGTGCTTTATGAAGCATTGGCAGAGCTTGCTGGAAGCCGTGAAGTTTAGAAAGTGACTCTTCCTCTTTGAACTGCATGGATATCAATAGCAAGTACAGTGGATAGGAGCAGAGAAACAATGTTACTGTAAGCCAGTGAACTGGGGCTCTCCAAGTAGAATTCCTTGTAATATCCTGCACTTGGGGTGATTTGTTATTGAGGTTTCCCGTCATTCATTAAATTACAATGAGACCCAAAGGAATCGGTTTTACTGTAATCCTTTAACAGCACAGTTATATTGCTGTGCTTTCATGAGAAAGCAAAGATAAAAGTGCCCAAGCTTGAAGAAAGCACATCAGGGTGCCTGGCTCCAGACGGTACAACACTTTCACTGCCAGAGGCTGTTTGTCTTTTGTCATATGTCAACCATTTTTTATTATTATTATTTGTTCATTTAGCAGACGCCTTTATCCAAGGCGACTTGCAGAGACTAGGGTGTGTGAACTATGCATCGGCTGCAGAGTCACTTACAATTGCGTCTCACCCGAAAGACGGAGCACAAGGAGGTTAAGTGACTTGCTCAGGGTCACACAATGAGTCAGTGGCTGAAGTGGGATTTGAACCAGGGACCTCCTGGTTACAAGCCCTTTTCTTTAACCACTGGACCACACCGCCTCCCATTTTGTTTCCTGTGGTTTAGTGTTACTGCCTGCTATGGCAGGTAGTGTGTTAGATGGATATTATCTTATTGAATGATACAATACATCACAGAGTGTAGCTAACAAAGTCTGACCTGTTGTGCACTTTGTTATACAGGCCTCAAATGTCCAGTTTTGAAAGAAATGCTCGTTCTGGTAAACATTGATTGAATCTGACCCCACCTCCTTGTCTCCTTTCATAACCAACAAACTGCTTCCCTTATAACTGACATGTTTCACATTGACTCCAGAGACTCAACTGAGGTTAAATGACTTAGGAAGTAAAACAGACTTCCTGAAAATAAGGCATGCAAACTGAGACATTTTTTAACTTGTAAAATACCTGATATATATATACATACATACATACATACATACATACATACATACATACATACATACACACACACACACATACACACACTCTAAATGCAATTGCACGGCAGGTCAGATTAATACAGTTTTTTCATTGGCTATAACCACTTTGGTCATAGGGGATGCCACCAGTCACACAGTATGCTGTAGCCTTCCTTCCACAAAAGCCAGCATGGTGACTGCTAGCACTGTCCTGCAAGTGCATTCATATAATAAATACATTTGCAGCCACACTAAAGTGTCCCACGTACTTTATAATCACCCTGTATATAATATATAGTTTGCTTTAATGTCCCCTTTTCTATCTTCAAAGTGAATTGAATTGTGTCCACAGGAGAAAAGGACCTGTGCAGTGGCATTGACTTCAGAGTAAAACTGAACACAACAAGGGCTTGTTTCACAGCTTTCTTTGCCATTGTCTTTCCATGGCAATAAGAAGTTAAGCCTGTCACACAGAGAAGATGTCTGAAAACACACTGCCGTAGGTAACTAGGAGTGGGAGGGAGAGAAATGTCAGTTGTGAAGATTGTATAGTGTGTTCAGACAGATCAAGAGAGATGGGGGTGGCTGGTGCTTATAAACCCAGCATGGCGTACATCAGTTGTGATCTGGAAGATGGCTTGAGTGTGTTCTGGGTTCAGGCCAGAGGAACAAGGCCAGGACCTCCCAAGATACCTTGTAATCTGGACAATCGCTCCTCTCCGCTGGCATGTCAAGTGCTTTATGAATAATATGTGTTTCTAAAGCGTGTAACTGGAACAGGTACCAGTCCACTGCTGGTTTCAGTCAAATCATGCTCTTTAGTAGCGCACTTATCCTCTGTGTGTGATGTGTTTTAAAGCAGAAACATGACAATGACAATAAAATGTGTTTCTTTCAAAATTGCGCATTTCACACCTTTGTAACAAATGGAAACACAAAACTGTTTTGCTGCAGAGAAATGAAATATTCAATATTAAAATGTACATATTGTATTTTTTAAAACGGTAAAAGGGAATTATTTTCTTAAACTACAATTAACATAACACAATAAAATTTCCTGCATTGACTTGTTTTAAAGGATGCTGCAATTTTACTGTGCTTGCCTTCACAGTAATGCCACTTAAACCACAGAGGTCAAAGATTCCTTTCTGAGCAGCAGGGGGCACTGTAATCCACTTGAGGATTGTTGTGTTGCGTGTGTGTCCTCTGCGGGAGGTGATCATGTTCAGGCTAAGCTCTAAGCTAAAACCTTGTCTGCTGTCAACACTGACCTCTGCCCTCCTAATGCGAAATGACTGGAATGCTGGGAACATAAACACAACGTTTTGATATGACAGTATATTTCTCACTGTGGAGTGAGGTTACTAATACGGCTATAAAAAATATTTTTTAAAGTTAGTTTCCGCTAACAGATGAGCACCCAGTAAGTATTTTGTTTCACATTGAATTTGACCCACTTACAAACTTTTCTGGACATTCCACAGAATAGCGGGTTGTTTTGTGAAAATGTATTCAAGTTACAACAAAGAAGAATTAGGAAGGACGTGATTGAAGTCTTTAAAACCCTAAAAGGAATAGATATACTGTAGTTAACACAAAAACAGTACTTTAAGCGCAGCACAGAAACCAGGACCAGAGGACACTGTTGGAAATTAAGGGGGGGATAGACTTAAGACAGAGGGTAGGAGACACTTCTTCACACAGAGAGTGGTGAGGGGATGGAATGGGCTACCTAGTCATGTTGTTGAAGCAGA